>JACGAQ010000011.1:600000-982147 GCA_014119065.1 Orius insidiosus | reverse complement strand
TATGTGAACTTTAGAAAAATTACATAATTAAAAATTGGTTGGCGGTGCCCCCCTCGTTTTTTTGTGTAACTAATGTTGTTTTTATTTAAAATTAACCAGCCTTGTAGTAGAGGGGTTTTGCCGGTTTTGGCGCAATTCTTGGTGGCAACGTTGCCGGATCTCCTCGGAGCCCAGCCTGTCTCTCTGAACTACCCCCCCCCTCCCTACCCTCACCTATAGCGCTCTCTCTTTCTCATAGCATCTTATACGTAAACATTGTTGCCGGATCATCGAGACTAGCTTCTCTATCGCCCCCCCCCCCTCCCACACTCAGACGGCTCCCGCCAACCTTTTAGCAGGTCTACCAACATAATTTAAAAAAATTCCCTCAGCTCCAAGCTTCGAACCCGAGTCCCCTGCATGGAAGTCTACCACCTTAACCGCTACACTACGCATCTTATTGTCTATGTTATTCAATTAATGGCTAATAAAGTCGGACGAAACCCCCCCCCCCCCCTCGCTCACCTACACTATCATCCGACGTCAATGAGTATCTCTATAGTCATCCTAGGTGTCAACAACCTCCCTCCCTCCCGGTGAAATTTGAGCGATCGAGGTGTCATCATACTTCGTCTAGACATTTTTTTCCCTTTATTTATTCAATAAAAATAAAATTTAAAAAATTAATCAATCAAAACATAGGTATCCTTAAAGCCGGTACCATGACTTCTACAAGTGACTTAGCGGATCAACTTCCAAAAATCCCCCCCCCCCACCAACACTCGCCACCGACAAACGCTATTGCTCCATTAAATGATATTTTCGTAGTAAGCCAACCTTCAGTAACTAAGAAAAACTGATCGAATCTGATTCGTCATTTTATGCGAATCCTCACCAAACCGGTTAACCTTACCTGCTTCTATGGAGGAGCGCGGTATTGTCCCTTATTTCATAAATGATGGCTGGGAGAGGACTAGCCATATACGCCCATAGGCCTCAAGGTCACTTAACCGAGACTTGTCAAATTTTAAAGTTAAAGGTTATTAAATTCTTACTATCATAAAAATAAAGGTTTATTCTAAATTTTACACAAAATACTATAAACATAATAATAATAATAATAATACATGTTATTAGTTGCTGCAGTAACAAATTTTCTTTTTTAAATTATGATTTTATGAACAATGCACTAAAGCTGTGATCTTAAAACACTACGTTTTTCTCTTCTTCCAACAAAAAAAATACATAAATAAATAAGTTGACGATCTTCCGACTCATTGAATAGAATTAGCACTTTTTGGTTTAAATTTCCTATAGGTTCTCCAACTGATTCGTAGATCGTTTGTTTCGCTCCATCAACTCCTGTTCTAGGTCCTCACCTGCAGTCTGTAAAGGAAGAGTAGGTACCTATTATAAATACATGGTATTAATTTTTTACAACTGACCGACCTGTATGGTTTTATAAGAAAAAAATAAATAAATTTTGTCTTCATCCGAGGTAAGGAAACGATGTTCCTTCTTTTCTCTTATCAACAGGCCGCTTAAAGTTTGTTTCTCGCCGCGTCTCCTGAGTCGAATAGTTTCAGGTAGATGGACTCGGGCTGTTGCGAATTTCGTTTATTTATCATTATCAATTATCATATATTGTGTTTGTGTGCGATTTAGAGTAAGTAGGTACGTACATTTTAATAAGTATCTAATTGCCTCTTTAAATTTTTCTGTTCCTACCAAAAATGTTAGAAATCGGCTGACTTTCAAATTACCGTACTGGTAGACTATGGTAGATTCCTAACTCTGACCAGAACTTGGTCCGTTATTAATTCTAATCTCGAAATTGACATATTCTATCCAAATTTAAATTCAATGAAAAACAGATCTTATCTTTATGTAGGGTAAAAAATAAGTGGTATTTAACACAAAAAAATTTTCATATATCGACGGTCTCAAGGTAGAAAGGTGTAAGCGCCGATATGATGAAAATGGTGTTGTTTAGTGAAAAATGGTCGCGAGCGCCAGTTCTTTCATTTAAAATGATTGATTTTAATTTTCAAAAATCGAAAAATAAAGAAAATCGAGTTTTTAAGTTTGTAAGATACATTGGATAACAATATTGCAGCGTCAGGTTATCGTGAGCTCTATCGAAAAATTTGATGAATGGCGCTTAAGCCTTTCTGCCTTGAGACCGTCGAATTATGAAATCTACCTCTGTAGACAATCAATTATCAAGCTTAACATCATGTTTTATTTTCTTTTATACTATTTTTAACAAATTTTTGATATAGATCGATGTCCGTGGGCCAAGGTTCTCACCCCGTCATCCAGTATGTGACGTTTATCATCGAAGGGTGAAAGAGACGTCTTTTTCTGAACTACCGATTGAAGTAAATGTTCTCTCGATACGATCGATTTGAATTCGGTTTTATACTCCAGTCGATTGTTCAGGGCGTTAAGGTAGTCATCAAAGTTAAGTTTTCCTTCGACTGCAACTCTTTTGATCCCTTTCGCCTTTTTCTGTTCATCGTTCGGGCTACGGATGGCGTACATCTTAGCTCGTAG
This sequence comes from Orius insidiosus, assembly GCA_014119065.1. Taxonomy (NCBI): domain Eukaryota; kingdom Metazoa; phylum Arthropoda; class Insecta; order Hemiptera; family Anthocoridae; genus Orius; species Orius insidiosus. The sequence goes on along the minus strand of JACGAQ010000011.1, from coordinate 979,612 downwards.
ACCAACAAATTCGGAGGCTGGCGTTCCGTTGAGCTCATCCTTAAATTTCCCCAGAGCCTTTTTATTAGCGGTCGTATATGCTGGGTGGTGGGGCGGATAATCTGAAGTATCAAATTCTTCTAGAATGTTAGTCACGTCGGTATAAAAATCCTTAGTTTTATATAATAGATTAGACTATCCGTGTCAGTGTACATCAGTCGCAGTCTTTCAGGTCCGTAAAAAGTCAGCATTGTGTTGTAGTGGAAATCATACATCCTGAGCTTGGAAATATCCAAAATTGCCATACCCACATAAATAGGTTTGTTCATAAGGACATTTTCCAAGTCAAGATGTACAGCCACCAAGTTTTCCTTGTAAATCGTCCTGTCTTTAAAAGTTGGTCGGGCGATCAGTCGGTCAAGTCGTTTTTGAGTTACTACCAGCTCAATTTTTATTCTTTTACGAACATTTTCCATAAACTTGCCAAAAACGGCGTTGTTCATAAGTTTGTAAAAGTCTTTATCGAAGTCATTGGTTGCCTTTTGTCTTAGTCCCGTATTGAGGTCAATGTAAGGCCGAAGCCAATCCGATTGTCTGAATTTAAGCGCTCGATGTATTCGGACTACTTTGAGACCCAATCCCACAGCCTGCTGCAGGTTGGCGAAATGCACAACATATTTCTCTTTTTTGTTCAAAGAAGCCAACAATTTCGTATGAGAGCCTCCGGGAGGGATCTTATTTTCCGGAAGAAGGGGAAAATCGTTATGCAATTCGTGAAACTCTTCCGGATACTCTATGTCGGCTTCAAGTATATAACCGTAAGGTCCGCTTGTCGAAGCGTTGAGCCAGTCAAGAGATTCCGGATGTTTAACCCATTCGAATCCACCAAAAGGGAGCGGTTTTGACATCGCCCATCCATAGAGGTTATTCGCGTCCAGATATGCGATATACGATGACTCCTCTTGAGGATCTCGATCAGGGTCCAGGTATTTGTTTGCAGCCTTTCCATGTCGTAGGCTGCACTGGCAAAGACCTCCCCTTATCCCACGCTCAATCATGAGGAGCATGTCGTAGTCGGTCAGTAGCTCGAGCCTTACCCCTGTGTATTTAAGCATAGCATCCCACGCCAGTCCAGGTGCTGTAAAGTACCAGGCGGGGTCTAATGAATATGCACTCATACATACATCTCTGAAATTTTCAAAGACATCGCACAGGAGCAAAACGTCAACTTTTACATAGAGTACGCTGTACTCTTCAATCGTTTCGATGTTAAACTCATTCCATACTCTTAGTGCATGTTCATAGTCCTCGTCAGTGATGTCTTTTTCAAATAGTTGGCTATAAAATTTCGATTTTGGAGGCAAAACCGTCTCTTGAAGACGCTCAAACGAATCTATGTAGTCGTAGGGGTATACTCCTTTTCTGACTACAAGGTCAAGGCGATCTTCAGGGAAAAACTTTGCAAGGTCTCTAAAGCCGGACCTAGGCAAATTCTTGGACAATTTATCGAGACTGGATGCGAGGAAGCGGAAGGAGTCGATAAATTTCACTGCTAAGCCACCCATTCTTTTGGAAAAAGAAATATACTTCTCTTCAGAGTTAGGGATGACTTCGATGTTATCTTTACCATCATACGCTAACTCTCTGACAATAAAATGGGAGTCATAGCCGCTTAGATTGTGGAAGAAGACGGGGAGAAATTCGGGGTGCGAAATAGGACATTGCAGCTTCTGTGTGCTGCGCCACGATACAAGCCACTGATATGATCGTGGTCCATCACTTTCGGGTCATTATTGGTGAATGGATGGGAACAGAGGAAACAGGTTGTGGAACGATTATAAGCGTGTTCCTCAGAAACCTTTAGAGGTAACATCGGCTGCGGCTTCGAGTACACCAGGGACACCATTTCCGCCACTTTATCCATATACAACATAAATTTCAAGGCAGAATCTTTCCCTACGTAAACGTAGGGTTCGACGGGGAAGTCTGATGGTATTAAATGGCGGGGAACCGTCTCAGCGACCTTAACATAAACGCAAAAACTCATCGGGAGATGGTTCTGATAAGGGATCGTCTGACGTGACACACCGAAGCTCTCCAGTGTCGGAATCTTTTCGAGAATCGCCTCAAAATCTGCGTAGACGACAAATGGTATCCTCATTTGGTTTTGAATCTTTGAAAAACACGCGGGATTTCCTTTATCGCCTACTTTTGGGAGCTCAATACGCGTGGGTCGGTTTTTTCCGCAGTACTCCATATGGAGCTTCATTCGTTCAGCAATGCCATTCCCATTACTGTTGAAGTGGGTCAGGCATCGCTTGCAAACTCGAATCCCATGTTCGTGTCCAGAAATTTGTAAAGCCACTAACCTCTCAAAATTTTTAATGTATGCCCAGTGACTTTTTCCGTCCTCTGTTGTGATGAGTAAGAGGTCACGGTGATCCTCCTTTTCATGATCCACCACCTTCAGAGGATATACGTCTCCAGACTTTCCAACAGTGAATACGTTAATGGAGATATTGTTCCGTTTCTCAAAGGTTTTGACCTCTTCGAGACGGGTAGGGAATGAAACACATCCGAAATCGTAACCGTGTTTAATATTGCGATAATGGGACACGCGATCTATGTCCTTCTTTTCTTTGATGAGATGGGAGAGGATGGCGTACTCGAAACAACGCTCGTCATTATTTTTAACGTTTATAATCGCTTTTCGGTTTTTTATATGGGGCGGGAGCTCGATAAAACTGGAAGCACCCAAAGGTCGGAGGCGATTAATACGAACGAAAAGCCCGTCGATCTGTTTAAGGGTCCATCCGCTTTTCTTTACGTGCATTTCCTCCATTTCAGCCGCTAATTTCGTGTAAACTTGGTTAAGATGACTCAGAATATCGCTGTCATCATATATAGCTATATTTTTTGTCTTAAAAGCCCGGTCACACGTCTCACCTTGAATATTTTCAAAAGTAGCTTCTAGGATAACATTGAATTTAACAGGAGCGTCACTCCTTTTTAAATATTCGGTAATTAATTTGGAAACTAATTCCGTTTTTGCGTTCATAAACTCTTTAAGATCGGCCGTTATATTGCATGGTACAAAATAAGTCTCTAAATTACTACCGAATGCTGATTCGATAGGAAAATATGACGATCCCACTGAAGCCTCAATCCTCCTCCGCTTCGTCATGACGAGGGGTGTTTCCTTCCCACAAACACGCAAATGAGCTTTCAATGAGCGTATTTCTGGAAAAGTAACACCACAAGATACACAAGTCCGACGGACAAAATTGCACGATCTCTCATGTTTCAAACAAACGTCTTTTCTAGTAAAAACCTTCTCACAATGTTTACATGCGAACATGACTGGTAAATAATAATAATAATACGTGTGTAATAATTATAAAAATTTGAATTTAAATTTAACGGTTATAATAATTAACAATGCCTTTATTATGTACCTACTTACTGCTTAGAAATCTGAACACAAACAACGAATATCGATAGTGTTTGGAACTATAGTGTGTTCCTACAGTCTAAAAAAAAAAATATATATATAAAAGGATGGGAAAAAAATTAAGGAATGGTAAATTATGTAAATACTTACATTTATGTAGGAAACTTGTTGATAATAGGTATTATTCCCAAATAGAGCTGACGATATCAGTTTAGTACGAAAAAAAAAATTGTTTTCTATTTTTTTTTTCTTTTTAAATGAATTTTATTGCACTCGTAGACGATATAATATGAGCCTTGTTCAAATGACAAAGAGAGACTGAGAGTAAGCATTTTTTTTTAATTCTCTAATAGAATAAATCACATCGAGACGGACAAGCTCGTGCAAGTCTTTACTAGTCGGGGGCCTAGTCGGGGGCTCAGCCGGGGGCCTAGTCGGGGGCCTAAGGCTAAAACGCACGCTAGGGCTTGACGCGCGGCCTAAGGCGTGCGGCTCGACTCGAACTTTTCTTAAACGTCCTTAAAGAAGAATTTAAAGTGAATCCGATATGTAATCTTCTATTCTCAAAATATTGACTCGCTCTCTATTTTGATCGACTATTTTTTTCGTAACGTTGTTGTTCACTCGGTTTCTGAGAGGTAAATGAACAACACCCGTAGGTCGTTCTAATATTTTATACCCAGGTAAATGGTTGGATAAGACTAATGAAGGATATACTGTGGTTAAGCCTTTTTAATACGAGCCACCGCTGATGTTTGAATCGATTGATAGTTTCGATATATCGAAAATCTGAACTATAGATGACGAAACAGACGGATTGCGGCTCGACTTGAACTTTTCTTAAACTTACTTAAAGAAGTTTTTAAAATGAATCCGATATGTGATCTTCTATTCTCGAATATTGACTCGCTCTCTATTTTGATCGACTATTTTTCGTAACTTGTTGATTACTCGGTTTCTGAGAGGTAAATGAACAACACCTGTGGGTCGCTCTAATATTTTATACCCAGGTAAATGGTTGGATAAAACTAATGAAGGATATACTGTGGTTAAGCCTTTTTAATAGCAGCCACCGATGATGTTTGAATCGATTGGCAGTGTCGATATATCGAAAATCTGAACTATAGATGACGAAACATTTACTGTCAGGGCTTTTGGCAAACCTGTGACGGTCAGCGAGCCCTAGGAGTTGAACTATGGTGTTGGTAAATTCCGTCATCTCATAACACGCTTCCGGAATTTGATGACGAAGATTATTGTTCATTGAAATGAAAGGACTCGAAAGAGAGTAACCCGACCACTACTCATTGATAACGTTCTTCTGTGAATAAGGGGGGGGGGGGGGATCCTCGGAAAGAAGGACGAACGTCCTGAGAAAGACAAGGCGAACGACATAATGTATGACCACTCGAGATGACGATTTATTTTTATAGGGTATGAAGAATAAATACGATGGACATAGATGGCCGCACACTATCGTATTATTTTCATATAAGCGATCTCGATTAAAAATAATTGAAAGACAAATGTCTGAGAAGTAAAGTATGTATGTAATCAATAAATTTTAGTCCTTAAGCCGCGCGTCAAGCCCTAGCGTGCGTTTTAGCCTTAGGCCCCCGACTAGGCCCCCGGCTGAGCCCCCGACTAGGCCCCCGACTAGTAAAGACTTGCACGAGCTTGTCCGTCTCGATGTGATTTATTCTATTAGAGAATTAAAAAAAAAATGCTTACTACTCCTCAGTCTCTCTTTGTCATTTGAACAAGGCTCATATTATATCGTCTACGAGTGCAATAAAATTCATTTAAAAAGAAAAAAAAAATAGAAAACAATTTTTTTTTCGTACTAAACTGATATCGTCAGCTCTATTTGGGAATAATACCTATTATCAACAAGTTTCCTACATAAATGTAAGTATTTACATAATTTACCATTCCTTAATTTTTTTCCCATCCTTTTATATATATATTTTTTTTTTAGACTGTAGGAACACACTATAGTTCCAAACACTATCGATATTCGTTGTTTGTGTTCAGATTTCTAAGCAGTAAGTAGGTACATAATAAAGGCATTGTTAATTATTATAACCGTTAAATTTAAATTCAAATTTTTATAATTATTACACACGTATTATTATTATTTACCAGTCATGTTCGCATGTAAACATTGTGAGAAGGTTTTTACTAGAAAAGACGTTTGTTTGAAACATGAGAGATCGTGCAATTTTGTCCGTCGGACTTGTGTATCTTGTGGTGTTACTTTTCCAGAAATACGCTCATTGAAAGCTCATTTGCGTGTTTGTGGGAAGGAAACACCCCTCGTCATGACGAAGCGGAGGAGGATTGAGGCTTCAGTGGGATCGTCATATTTTCCTATCGAATCAGCATTCGGTAGTAATTTAGAGACTTATTTTGTACCATGCAATATAACGGCCGATCTTAAAGAGTTTATGAACGCAAAAACGGAATTAGTTTCCAAATTAATTACCGAATATTTAAAAAGGAGTGACGCTCCTGTTAAATTCAATGTTATCCTAGAAGCTACTTTTGAAAATATTCAAGGTGAGACGTGTGACCGGGCTTTTAAGACAAAAAATATAGCTATATATGATGACAGCGATATTCTGAGTCATCTTAACCAAGTTTACACGAAATTAGCGGCTGAAATGGAGGAAATGCACGTAAAGAAAAGCGGATGGACCCTTAAACAGATCGACGGGCTTTTCGTTCGTATTAATCGCCTCCGACCTTTGGGTGCTTCCAGTTTTATCGAGCTCCCGCCCCATATAAAAAACCGAAAAGCGATTATAAACGTTAAAAATAATGACGAGCGTTGTTTCGAGTACGCCATCCTCTCCCATCTCATCAAAGAAAAGAAGGACATAGATCGCGTGTCCCATTATCGCAATATTAAACACGGTTACGATTTCGGATGTGTTTCATTCCCTACCCGTCTCGAAGAGGTCAAAACCTTTGAGAAACGGAACAATATCTCCATTAACGTATTCACTGTTGGAAAGTCTGGAGACGTATATCCTCTGAAGGTGGTGGATCATGAAAAGGAGGATCACCGTGACCTCTTACTCATCACAACAGAGGACGGAAAAAGTCACTGGGCATACATTAAAAATTTTGAGAGGTTAGTGGCTTTACAAATTTCTGGACACGAACATGGGATTCGAGTTTGCAAGCGATGCCTGACCCACTTCAACAGTAATGGGAATGGCATTGCTGAACGAATGAAGCTCCATATGGAGTACTGCGGAAAAAACCGACCCACGCGTATTGAGCTCCCAAAAGTAGGCGATAAAGGAAATCCCGCGTGTTTTTCAAAGATTCAAAACCAAATGAGGATACCATTTGTCGTCTACGCAGATTTTGAGGCGATTCTCGAAAAGATTCCGACACTGGAGAGCTTCGGTGTGTCACGTCAGACGATCCCTTATCAGAACCATCTCCCGATGAGTTTTTGCGTTTATGTTAAGGTCGCTGAGACGGTTCCCCGCCATTTAATACCATCAGACTTCCCCGTCGAACCCTACGTTTACGTAGGGAAAGATTCTGCCTTGAAATTTATGTTGTATATGGATAAAGTGGCGGAAATGGTGTCTCTGGTGTACTCGAAGCCGCAGCCGATGTTACCTCTAAAGGTTTCTGAGGAACACGCTTATAATCGTTCCACAACCTGTTTCCTCTGTTCCCATCCATTCACCAATAATGACCCGAAAGTGATGGACCACGATCATATCAGTGGCTTGTATCGTGGCGCAGCACACAGAAGCTGCAATGTCCTATTTCGCACCCCGATTTCTCCCCGTCTTCTTCCACAATCTAAGCGGCTATGACTCCCATTTTATTGTCAGAGAGTTAGCGTATGATGGTAAAGATAACATCGAAGTCATCCCTAACTCTGAAGAGAAGTATATTTCTTTTTCCAAAAGAATGGGTGGCTTAGCAGTGAAATTTATCGACTCCTTCCGCTTCCTCGCATCCAGTCTCGATAAATTGTCCAAGAATTTGCCTAGGTCCGGCTTTAGAGACCTTGCAAAGTTTTTCCCTGAAGATCGCCTTGACCTTGTAGTCAGAAAAGGAGTATACCCCTACGACTACATAGATTCGTTTGAGCGTCTTCAAGAGACGGTTTTGCCTCCAAAATCGAAATTTTATAGCCAACTATTTGAAAAAGACATCACTGACGAGGACTATGAACATGCACTAAGAGTATGGAATGAGTTTAACATCGAAACGATTGAAGAGTACAGCGTACTCTATGTAAAAGTTGACGTTTTGCTCCTGTGCGATGTCTTTGAAAATTTCAGAGATGTATGTATGAGTGCATATTCATTAGACCCCGCCTGGTACTTTACAGCACCTGGACTGGCGTGGGATGCTATGCTTAAATACACAGGGGTAAGGCTCGAGCTACTGACCGACTACGACATGCTCCTCATGATTGAGCGTGGGATAAGGGGAGGTCTTTGCCAGTGCAGCCTACGACATGGAAAGGCTGCAAACAAATACCTGGACCCTGATCGAGATCCTCAAGAGGAGTCATCGTATATCGCATATCTGGACGCGAATAACCTCTATGGATGGGCGATGTCAAAACCGCTCCCTTTTGGTGGATTCGAATGGGTTAAACATCCGGAATCTCTTGACTGGCTCAACGCTTCGACAAGCGGACCTTACGGTTATATACTTGAAGCCGACATAGAGTATCCGGAAGAGTTTCACGAATTGCATAACGATTTTCCCCTTCTTCCGGAAAATAAGATCCCTCCCGGAGGCTCTCATACGAAATTGTTGGCTTCTTTGAACAAAAAAGAGAAATATGTTGTGCATTTCGCCAACCTGCAGCAGGCTGTGGGATTGGGTCTCAAAGTAGTCCGAATACATCGAGCGCTTAAATTCAGACAATCGGATTGGCTTCGGCCTTACATTGACCTCAATACGGGACTAAGACAAAAGGCAACCAATGACTTCGATAAAGACTTTTACAAACTTATGAACAACGCCGTTTTTGGCAAGTTTATGGAAAATGTTCGTAAAAGAATAAAAATTGAGCTGGTAGTAACTCAAAAACGACTTGACCGACTGATCGCCCGACCAACTTTTAAAGACAGGACGATTTACAAGGAAAACTTGGTGGCTATACATCTTGACTTGGAAAATGTCCTTATGAACAAACCTATTTATGTGGGTATGGCAATTTTGGATATTTCCAAGCTCAGGATGTATGATTTCCACTACAACACAATGCTGACTTTTTACGGACCTGAAAGACTGCGACTGATGTACACTGACACGGATAGTCTAATCTATTATATAAAAACTAAGGATTTTTATACCGACGTGACTAACATTCTAGAAGAATTTGATACTTCAGATTATCCGCCCCACCACCCAGCATATACGACCGCTAATAAAAAGGCTCTGGGGAAATTTAAGGATGAGCTCAACGGAACGCCAGCCTCCGAATTTGTTGGTCTACGAGCTAAGATGTACGCCATCCGTAGCCCGAACGATGAACAGAAAAAGGCGAAAGGGATCAAAAGAGTTGCAGTCGAAGGAAAACTTAACTTTGATGACTACCTTAACGCCCTGAACAATCGACTGGAGTATAAAACCGAATTCAAATCGATCGTATCGAGAGAACATTTACTTCAATCGGTAGTTCAGAAAAAGACGTCTCTTTCACCCTTCGATGATAAACGTCACATACTGGATGACGGGGTGAGAACCTTGGCCCACGGACATCGATCTATATCAAAAATTTGTTAAAAATAGTATAAAAGAAAATAAAACATGATGTTAAGCTTGATAATTGATTGTCTACAGAGGTAGATTTCATAATTCGACGGTCTCAAGGCAGAAAGGCTTAAGCGCCATTCATCAAATTTTTCGATAGAGCTCACGATAACCTGACGCTGCAATATTGTTATCCAATGTATCTTACAAACTTAAAAACTCGATTTTCTTTATTTTTCGATTTTTGAAAATTAAAATCAATCATTTTAAATGAAAGAACTGGCGCTCGCGACCATTTTTCACTAAACAACACCATTTTCATCATATCGGCGCTTACACCTTTCTACCTTGAGACCGTCGATATATGAAAATTTTTTTGTGTTAAATACCACTTATTTTTTACCCTACATAAAGATAAGATCTGTTTTTCATTGAATTTAAATTTGGATAGAATATGTCAATTTCGAGATTAGAATTAATAACGGACCAAGTTCTGGTCAGAGTTAGGAATCTACCATAGTCTACCAGTACGGTAATTTGAAAGTCAGCCGATTTCTAACATTTTTGGTAGGAACAGAAAAATTTAAAGAGGCAATTAGATACTTATTAAAATGTACGTACCTACTTACTCTAAATCGCACACAAACACTCAATATATGATAATTGATAATATGATAAATAAACGAAATTCGCAACAGCCCGAGTCCATCTACCTGAAACTATTCGACTCAGGAGACGCGGCGAGAAACAAAACTTTAAGCGGCCTGTTGATAAGAGAAAAGAAGGAACATCGTTTCCTTACCTCGGATGAAGACAAAATTTATTTATTTTTTCATTCTTATAAAACCATACAGGTCGGTCAGTTGTAAAAAATTAATACCATGTATTTATAATAGGTACCTACTCTTCCTTTACAGACTGCAGGTGAGGACCTAGAACAGGAGTTGATGGAGCGAAACAAACGATCTACGAATCAGTTGGAGAACCTATAGGAAATTTAAATACCAAAAAGTGCTAATTCTATTCAATGAGTCGGAAGATCGTCAACTTATTTATTTATGTATTTATTTTTGTTGGAAGAAGAGAAAAACGTAGTGTTTTAAGATCACAGCTTTAGTGCATTGTTCATAAAATCATAATTTAAAAAAAGAAAATTTGTTACTGCAGCAACTAATAACATGTATTATTATTATTATTATTATGTTTATAGTATTTTGTGTAAAATTTAGAATAAACCTTTATTTTTATGATAGTAAGAATTTAATAACCTTTAACTTTAAAATTTGACAAGTCTCGGTTAAGTGACCTTGAGGCCTATGGGCGTATATGGCTAGTCCTCTCCCAGCCAATCATTTATGAAATAAGGGACAATACCGCGCTCCTCCATAGAAGCAGGTAAGGTTAACCGGTTTGGTGAGGATTCGCATAAAATGACGAATCAGATTCGATCAGTTTTTCTTAGTTACTGAAGGTTGGCTTACTACGAAAATATCATTTAATGGAGCAATAGCGTTTGTCGGTGGCGAGTGTTGGTGGGGGGGGGGGGGGATTTTGGAAGTTGATCCGCTAAGTCACTTGTAGAAGTCATGGTACCGGCTTTAAGGATACCTATGTTTTGATTGATTAATTTTTTAAATTTTATTTTTATTGAATAAATAAAGGGAAAAAAATGTCTAGACGAAGTATGATGACACCTCGATCGCTCAAATTTCACCGGGAGGGAGGGAGGTTGTTGACACCTAGGATGACTATAGAGATACTCATTGACTGTCGGACGATAGTGTAGGTGAGCGAGGGGGGGGGGGGGGTTTCGTCCGACTTTATTAGCCATTAATTGAATAACATAGACAATAAGATGCGTAGTGTAGCGGTTAAGGTGGTAGACTTCCATGCAGGGGACTCGGGTTCGAAGCTTGGAGCTGAGGGAATTTTTTTAAATTATGTTGGTAGACCTGCTAAAAGGTTGGCGGGAGCCGTCTGAGTGTGGGAGGGGGGGGGGGGCGATAGAGAAGCTAGTCTCGATGATCCGGCAACAATGTTTACGTATAAGATGCTATGAGAAAGAGAGAGAGCGCTATAGGTGAGGGTAGGGAGGGGGGGGGGGTAGTTCAGAGAGACAAGGCTGGGCTCCGAGGAGATCCGGCAACGTTGCCACCAAGAATTGCGCCAAAACCGGCAAAACCCCTCTACTCTTGTGGAGAGAGAAAAAAAGTGTTTAAACAAAAAGTGCGAATCAAAACTTTACGAATACGAAAGGGTATTCAATTACGAGGTTGATTTGTTTCAAGGACGTTTGCTCTTATATTTTCGTGGTAGGGTAGTTTGGTAACATATACTATGTTCCAAGGGGAGTCATAAATAAGGTGAGAACGTTGTAGCATACAAAGGAATCTAGGGAAGAGTAAATGGGGAAGCATCATCTCATAATTTCATGACGTCACAAAACATTCCCTCAGGATTTTCTTTTCATAATGAACACTCTTATTTTTCGTCAGAAAAACCGATTTTCGCTTATATTTGAGAATCACAGATGTGCATTCTAGTTTTTTATTTCTATCTTAGTTTCCCTTTCGTATCCAAGGGTTCCTCGGATGTATTTTTTCTAATTTCCTAAGCGAAAAATTCAATGTCCAGTCGTAATTAGTCGTGGTAGAAAAGTGGAAATGTTTATTAAAGGCATGCCCTGTCAGGTTGTTAGCGTTCCTAAATAATTTATCAATTTCGATAATGAGTTGTAAGAATCGATAGCGTTTTCATGATCGGTTACTCCCCCGTTGTAAGATTAACTTGCCATTGGCTACGGAAATGAAGCGGCAAATTATTATTTCTGACGGAGACGAGGCCGATGTAGCGACTCATCGCCAATATCCCATCCGAGTTAATGAAACGATCCCTCCCCCGGCCGCCACACGACAATCCCAACCCAATCACACCAACCGGTTATGTCTTTTAATAAAGTCAACCGTTTATTTTATCTTTTTTTCATCCGTTTCCTTCTTTTAATTAATACTTAAGAATTAATATTATTGTATTCAGTTCAATCGTAATCAATTGAACAATATGAACATGAAAAATCAGTTACTTAAATTAATTATGTTTGTTGATTGAGGGGTTAGTATCTAATGGGACTCGGGAAAAGCGTATACAGAGTATTAGCAATAATCACTTTGGTTTACAAGTAGGTGTTAAACTGTATAGAGGATTCTGCCTAGTCCTTCCTAGTATCACCAAATCTTAGTCAGTTTCAAACTTTATTCTGTATCACACAAAATGTTCTACTCTGGGGCTCTTTCTTGACATCAAACACCCGTTTTCTGGCACATCCATAAATTATTTTATATTTTTAGGTAATGTTTATATTCTTGTACCACTACTCTTGGCCGAACAAAATATTGATTGCTCGCACACTTTGGATTTCCTGTCAAAATTACTCCCAATTAAGTGAATTCGTTTATAACTTCGATTAGGTGGCTTCAAATCATTCTCACTTTCTCTTTTGGCGCTTTTCTAAGGGCAATAATTTTATTTTAATCGTACATTTTTGAGATTCTAAATAGTATTGTCAGATTTTCCACTATTTTGCTCTTTAACCACAAACTCATTGCTTAAATCCGTTCTGTCCTCCCTCATTTAAAATTTGTAATTCTCCATTTAAAACTCCATTTTTAATTCCGATTCTTTGTGTGGAAACCCTTGTAAGGGGTAAATAGCGGAATTGAGTTTTCATTTCTTCTCTTTTCCTCGTTTGTTTGTTATTTTTACTCTTGAGAGTTTCGGTTAGAAAACAGCCATCGTAAAATAAATTATTTAAAATAATGATACATCGATAACTCAGTTATGTGTGTAAAACCTGCCAATTAGAACGGATAAAATATGTACCAGAGTAAAACTGACGTTCCCTCCGCATTACTCAACAATGTTTAGTTGAAACATTCCATGAAAAAGTACAAAATCGTTAATAATTTCAGAACGAAAATCAATTACAAAATGTTTCAGGAATCGAAAATAGAAGTGTATACATCTCGACATAATGCAATCGCCATATACCATTCGACCATAAAATAGCAGGAATTATAAAAAAAATCAGCTACTGAACATAATGAAAATAGACTTTCGGCCATAATGTATTTTGACATAATGTATCTCAACATAGACTAAGAAAAGCCAAAGAACAGTCCGGTCCTCTTTGGAACAAAATTAACAAAGGAGAAACTAAAAGTTTTTAATGTCGCGTTAGGTGACTTGCACTATTAAAAAATGGCGAAATGCATTATGCCGAATAGTATTTTTGAGAGCTCTACGTTCAATAGCATTATGGTGAACTGCAGACTGTTATGTCGAAATGCACATTTTTTATGTTCAACTCCTTAACGGTGAAATGATTATGACGGTGTACTCCCCAATCGAATAGATCGGTTGAGAATTAAGGATGTTGCGTACTATTTAAGATTTGGCGAATCTTATGAATTAGGATCGATTTTTAAATATGAGGGAACGGACTTAAGCATGGATTAACTTTTGTGGTCCTTTGAAAGTGCTCCCTGTTGTGGTCGCCCCAAGAATCGACAAATTATCTGACTTTCCGATACCACCGCTCAATGGCCTAAATTGTTGAGACTTAAAAAAAATCTGGACAGACAATTCTTTCAAGAAATAAACTACCTTTTTTTTATCACGTGAAAAAAAAGCATTTTTTACTATTTTTGATTTCCCACAAATTAATTAATCATTATACTATTCAACTTGGCGTTACGATGGACAGCTCCCGCAAATGTACATACCGATGCGGAGTATGTATTTAAATCCCTAGAGTCCCATCCGTTATATTAATTACATACATGGGCTATTACGTGAGCCGTTCTAAATGTGTCCCGCAGTTTCAATTATTATCATAATATCTCAAAACAAAATAAATTTGGTTGCATATATAAGATTAAAAGAATTTATAAATATTATAATCTTTTCTTTAAATTTTTCAGTTCCTCCACAGAAGCCAACGATATTCGACGACAGGGGGAAGGAGGTTCCATCCGTCGCGGGACCATACGAAGAGGGTTCTGAGATGAAACTTACGTGTATAGTTTCAGGAGGTAAACTTATTTATTTTTTCTTAATTATTACTTCATTTTTTTTCGCCCTTGGTTCAAAATTGAATTTATATGCAAATGTTTTCCTTCCCTTCACCATTTTATTTACGTAGTCTGGATCTTAATTTAATTTTTATTCACCTCCTTTTTCATCATCTTTTTTATTTTCTATTCCCTTTGAGATGAACTTTTTTTTTTCTTCTTCTTCTTCTTCCATACCAAAATCGGTCTGTGAAGAATTATACTCAAATTTAGAATCCTTTCATCAATTTTTTTTGCTCTATTTTATTCCGTAAAGCATTTCTCCTCCTTCGTCTTCTTTCTCATTTCTCACTCGTTCATTCAAAGAGAAAAGAAAAATCCTAATTAAAATTATATCAGTTCTCATATAAATATTTCTCTTAAGAAAATTATTTTTATACCGTCGATAGATTTTGAAAATTGGTATTCAAGAATGGGTAGGGTCAAAAGTACTATCGAAAGTGACTATTTTTTATTCAGTTTACACCCACAATGGGATGATTTTGGAAATGGGCCTTCCCGACTTCTTAGTGCCAAAACTGTTATTGATCTTCGACTTCTGTGGTGCTGTCCGTCCGTAACACTTCACGACCTCAATTTTAATCGGATATCCACAAATTGCTATATCTCCTTCTCTTTTCTTGAAAATTTTACTTTCAAGAAAAAATGGTTTACCTACGTCAGTAGTAATTTTGTATCAACTATGGTTTTTTATGAAAATTAATTTACAACTCACAAAATAACTATAGGCTTTTGTATTTTAGAAAGCCTCTGTTGTGTGGTGTTAAAAACGTCGGTTTAAGTCATTAGGCTCATGAGAGAAGAATAATTGATGTCTTTTAATTTAAAAGCAGGTATGGAAGAAGCGGAATTAAGAAATTACCTTCAACCAATCGTAGACGGTGTGAACGAGAATGGGAGCCTGTTTTCCTCAAGGGGATCTAACTCATTAATCACACTTATTCAACATCCGACACCGATTAATCGATTGTTTCCGTTTCATTTAATTTATGAGGTTTATATTACACAGTAAATTACACATTATGGTTGTCATCCCGCAGATTTTAAGCCCTTTGAAATTCTTAGGTTCAATTAAGACCTCAGATAAGAAGAATTATATACAGCCTACGCCAAATATAAGGTAGACAGTGACAAAATGTTGATATGAAAATGATTAATCAGATGATTCAATGAAACGTGAACTTTTGCGGTTTTTCGCTTGTGTCTCAAAAACGGTACGTCCTATCCCAAAAATGTGTCAGTTAAAAAAGAAAGCTGACTGAATTTCCAACAAATTTGATTCAATAAAAGTTTTCTATGACTAATTGCGCCCGAGCCACGAGGCGAAAAACCGAAAAAAAAGGCGAAAAAAAAAAAAAAAAAAAAAAAAAAAAAAAAAAAAAAAAAAAAACATATTTATTTTTAGTCTGAGGCTTAGATTGACTTGATATTAGGAGATTATTACAATTTTTAAAAAAATCGAGTTTATTCCAGTTTTTCATGTTCAGTTAATGTTTTTCTGGGGTCTGTGATTTAACAGTGGCCCAAGCTGCATGAGAGAAACTTCTATTATTTATTTTTTTTTTTTTGATCCGACAGAAAGTTATTTTCCTTTACAAAAACTTCAGACTTCCATTGTCTAAATGGACTATCTATTAATTCGTATAACTGATACTTGATATTGGAACTGTCAAGGATTCCAAGCCGATGTGATTTATACTCCTTCGTAATAAACTGAGATCATGTGATCAAATCAAGTTAGTTCCAACCATAACCCTGACTGATACTAGTTTATACCATTCGCCATAATGTATGAATATATCAGTTTCTTCATTTTAAAAAAATATGGGGAAGATTTGGCATAAAAATCAATACTTGACAAAATTTTCCAACAAAGTTGATAAATTAATCACTTTCGGGCATAATAATTGTCTGTTAAAATTGTAACGCCTAATTCGCTTAGTCCTTCACGTGAACAAATTGGAAAAAAGAATAAAAAGTCTAAATGTTTATGTAATAATGTTAGCAATTAGATTCCGTTTTAGATTAGCTAAATATTTGCTTTTCTTAGAATTCAAAGGAAAATGAAATAAGCAGTTTTTTCCAACTCATCAAAAAGCTTTTATTAAAAATGAATGACAAAAGCATGTTTTTTTTCTCATTCCTTTTAGTCAGCCGGTAGTTTAAATTGATGATTAGATATAATGGAATTCGGCAGTCTCACAAAAAGAAAGTACAAATTTTAAAAGGGGAAAAAATTTAAATTTTTTTAGGTTTCTTTTAGTGCACGTTCAAAATTTTTATAACATGAGTAAAAAAATTGTTTGTCATAATAAAACTCAGTAAAAGACAGGCTTGCTAAACTGCCTTAATGAATGAAAACGTATACGAGTCACTAAATTCGTTAGTCCAAACGAGAACTACTCCGGAAGGCACTCAGGGTTAAATTTATGATTCTTGTGAACGTGCGTAATTAGTCACATTGAAGTCAGAAGAACACTCGTGATTTCTCATCGCTAACTACAATCCTCACTTGTCTTGACCCTCATTATAAAAGTGGGTCACCTCTCAACCCCGACGCCTCCCGTTTTAATAACATGCAAGTGCATGTAACTTCTATTGCAATCCTAAATTAATCTTTATTACATAATACTCTTCATTTTCATCAAATTAATTTAATCTAGCTAAAAATGAATAGGTACCTGAATTATTAAAATTTGACAGAATTTAATTCATTAAAATTTGTATTTAATCGCATTTGTCTATTCTTCTTCGGTTTTCGTTTTTCGCCGAACTCAACCAACGCGGCACCCGGAAAACAGTTCAATCGCCCACTTCTATTTCACATCCGCAGGCGTTTCAATGTGTCTTTCTGCGCAGAAACACTCTTTAGGGTACTTTTTGTCTATGAAACACCCTTTTACAAAATTTTAAGGCATTCTTTCGCTCCAGATTCGGCTTTTAACGCCATTCCCTGCGCCAATAGAACCATTTCTTCTTCGTAAGCGGGTTAATTAAGGGACCAGCGGGAAAACCCGGCAGTTACGAAGTTAAATAGATAAAACTTGGCCACTTCTACTTTCTCAAGTGGCAGAAAGATTCTTAGATTATAACTATAGAAAATTTTCATTCTCCTAATTAAAACGTTGAATTAGATCCCCTCAAAATCACCGTGTCCTGCCAAAATGGTTACCTCCATTTCTATGGCATTTGGTAAAAAAAAATCAATGTACATACTTCCTAGTTGCTCAAAATTTGGTTAAGATCGGTTAAATCGTTAATACGTACAACCGTTAGCCTTCAAATATCCATTTTTGAAAAAAAAAAAAAAAATTGTCGTTCGTTACAGAAGGAAGATTGTGTAAATCGGATAAATACCACAGACAAATCTACGTGGTGTGGAAACATCTAAAAACCATCTATCAAGTTTATCACTTTAACTTTTTTTTTCTTTGTCAAAATTTCACCTATTTCGTTGTGTTTTTTTTATTATGGAGAGCTTTTTTCTACTCGATCACTCACTATTCAATAAAAGAGCAGGGGGCAGGAAGATACGAATACCACGTAATATGTAAGAGGTTCCACTTTATCGTTCAACGTTCCAACGCTGTAATTTTGCTGTCCTGACAGAAGAATAATGGACTGAATACATTTTCATTCGTATTGCCAGTTATTCAAATGAGATTCATATTTCCTCTAACGAGTCGCTATGTTGAATAAGCCCACAGAAAACATTTAAGAAATCCTCTCCTATCGGCGAAAAATTGAATCTAAATTCCTTGTACAGGGTAGTTTCTCTCTAATTTATTAGTCATCTTGTATGCGTAATCAGTAATCACTAATTAGTATTCAATCACTTTCCAATTTCAATGTTAGTTTGTACATACGTACTATTTAATTTTCTAACAAAATTATTAATTTTCAATTTATGTTTATTTAATTTATTAACTTTATGTTTATTATGTTTAAGTTGCTAAAAGTTAAATTTCCAATCAAGATTACCTGGGATGTTAGAGATCGTAATCATTTTCCGGTAATACGCAATTATAGGTTTCCTGCTTACGTAGTATGCAGATACCTGTGGAGGCTACATAATTTAAACAAATATATTATATAGGAAAATTCGGTTTTGAAAAATAACGGTTTTTGTCCATCTCGTTTTATTTGAAAGAAAAACCGACTGAAGGTAGATTCCAAGGGCTCATCAATCACAGGGTAACTACGAGTGACAAACAGGATACGTATTTGTTACCTAACATCAAACTTTGTTTCGTGTGGATGAAGCTTCTTTTATCCTCACTAAATCTCACTGGAAATTTTCGAATTGTTTAGCCCTCAAGCGCCCTCGATTCCTCGATTATTTTATATTTCAATTTGAAAATCCTCGTCCCTCTTATGTACCTAGTGTACTTTTAAAACATCTAAAAAATCCCAAGGCTATAAAACTCATAAATAAAATATACTCTAATTCCTTCTTATTTAGATAAAGAAAGGGAATCGAATTGGGCATGGCGTTTACGATAAAACAGGTTGGGAAATCGTGCTGGGCGTATACATCCTGGAGGAAGAAGGGTAGAGGGTGGGTAATAGTCTGAGTGGAACGTTCCGGACACGCAAAGCATTTTCTAACCCACTGAAAAGTTCTTTGTTGTGGTAAAATTATGTTTTTCTCAGTATTTCGGAACAACAATTTTTAGAACCTTCTTTGTAAAGTACAAGCAAACATAATAAATTAATTATTTTACATGCATAATCATTTCAATACGTTCTTTCGCTAAATGTTCGAATAAATTTATTAAAATAAATCATTCGTTGAATCTAGATCTATAAGTGTCAGCCGTTCTTATATTTCACGGAGGATTTCCTTCGATTTGTTTATTTCGGACTAAACGCCTGGGGAAAAAGTGCGTCCTTATGGGCCTTAGCTTCTTCAATAAGTAAAAGTAATTATCTGGTGACAGCGTTGAGCTGACCACCTAAGATAATTCTATAAGTTTAGCCCGAGTGGTATTTTAGCTTTATACTCTTTTATCCGAGCCTTAATCAACTAATCTCTCCCTTTTAAGTCATTTTAATTCTATATTTCTTGAAAAACAAATTTTTTTTACTCCTACCAGGGCTCATGAGCTCGATCCTAAAAATAATTTTTAAAATCTTTATTTGGGTACTTTTAAGTCGGATCGAAGTGGCTTTCGAGCTTAATATTTTTGAGAAGTTAAAATAGGAGATAAAAAGGTTTTGATGTGTTCATAAAAAGTTACCTTTTTTTGGTTTAAAAGGAGGAGAGAGAAAGAAAAAAAGCGCAGTGAGTCTTAAGCTAAGGATGAACTAAAGACGTGGGGGTGGTACATATATCTGTGAGAGTGGTCGGTAGGTAGTTGTTACGGGAGTGTGACTACTGCAAGAACCTGGTAAATGGCAGCTGGTGTTTGAAGGAAAAAGTGGTCATTCCCGTGTCTTGTCTTTCCACCCTGGAGAGGAGAAAAACCAAGGGATAAGGGGGGGTTTTTTTCAACCTTCTCCCAGAACGAGTCGTTGACGAGTTGTAGTTAGCTTCTTCCAACGTTCTTCTTCTAAACCTGTTTGAAACCAGCTCTTCTAAAACAAAATCATTTTACCATTGATGTCTTTCGATCAAAAATTTTCTTGATTTTTAAATATGTGATGACGTTACCACCTGCAAACTTTGCTTCATTTACGGTATAAGATTAAATCGATTTTTTTTCTTTCGGAAATCTGAAAATTGCTTATAAAAGCAGGAAAAGTTAAACCGAGATTTGGCAGGTTGCCTTCTAGGAATAAGCAGATCTTCCCTATCTCTCTCTATACTCTTGGAAAAGCTCAATGATAGAAATGGCTCCCGCCTCAAGCTTTTCTTATCCACTTTCATAACCAAGCTTCTTTTTTATAAATAATCATTTATCTATTTGGGGGAAACGATTTTTTCATAAACATAGCCTTCTAAGCGTTTAAAAATGAAAGAATAATTTAAAGGAGGTTCACATAATCATTCTTAATTCGTAATTACGGTACCTAGTAGGTAAATTTTTCTATAGAGGTTCGTGGCCATTGAGGTCATGAGGGAAATGAGAGAGGCCTCGCCGGGCTATAGGGGGCCGGGAAATTTATGGGATTCGAGCCAGCATTATGTCATCCTACAAAAACGTTTAACCATATGTTGGAGAAAATTGGCTCGGAATCAATTCATTTCTAATGGAAAGAAACAAGAAATTAATATAGACTAAAAACGCGTATAAAATTATTGGAATTTAAACATTTAAAAATACATTAAAATATCATTGTTTTTTTTTATTTTGTGAATACTTTTCACTACATTTCAATTTAATTCTGTCTAAAAATACCACTTATTGAGCTGAGGTGCGCGTTATTTTGCACAAACAAAAAGCAGTATAAAAGGAATTTTGGACCTTCTCGGGCTTTTTGGAATTATGTTACGATTTTTTGCCCGAGAAATACCCATTTGAACTGGTTAAACCCCACGAATTGCGTCACTAGGACCCAGTCTACCAACTATTTACTATGTTGGAAGGAGTTCACTGATCATTGGGAAAATCAATCAGTTTATTTTCAATGAACATTGAATGTTGGTTAGTTACATATACTTAGTCTAATTGGTTGGAGTGGTAAATGTTTTTAAAAAATATATAGGAACCAACAGATGACGAATTCATTAACTTGAAAAAATCCAATTTTTTCAACGTGAGTCGTGAATTCCTCTTTTAATGAGAAAACCTAATTGGTTTTGTATATTTTGTCGTATGGTATTGATCACTTTTTTGGGTTTAGGAATAAGAACAGAGAGGTAAAATTCTGTTTTTTTGTCCCACTCTCCTTCCCGTAAAGGGCTCGTTAGAATAATGATGGCAGAAATCTGATGAAAGGAGAAAGGGGCGAAAACAGGCGATTCGACCACGAATCGGCAAAAACCATTTATCTCAATAAAGCAGAGCTCTGGATAAATCCTAAAGACTCTTCGAATTTGTTGACATTCTTCATTCTCAAAGGTAGTTTTTGGACATTTCATTTTAAATCAGACATTCGATTAGAACAGAACGAACATTATTTTAAATAAGGACCATGATAAAATTAATTTTTTTATTTTAATTATGTTAAGTGTTGAAAATAATACCTTTTTTAAGGACGTTTAATTGTTTAGAAATGAACGAGCAATTTAATTCTTATTCAGTTCGAAAGGGAACTCAGTGAAGGATTCAATTTATTAGCAATAAAGTGGAACTTTTCCTTTTAATTTCAGCCCAAAGTCCATTGTCCGTGTAAGCACTGTTCCAGGAACGTTTAATTCATTTACCAACTTATCTTATAATTTCCAGCGGTTGATTACAATTATAACGGTTAGATTCAATAGACGGCCCATTTCGATTCTCTGTTCCATTTCGAGATCACGCTCCGTAATATAATTGATCTTTCGTCACTGTTTAGCTCGAAACTTTTTTTTTTCATCACTTCAGTTCGTAGGAAAAAAAAAGTAAAATCATTCTTTGAAATAAAACAAAAATTGGAAGAAAATATGCTTTTGTGGACTTAAGTCATTTTAATTTTATCATTTCCTCTGAAAGCTTTAGGGTTTTATTTATAAACTTATTTCATGAAACCTTGATCTTCTACTTATGGATGAAAGGGTTTTTGTTGCCGTGACTGAATGGAACTTCAATTTAAGAGTTGCTATGCTCCTCGAGTCCCCTTTTCGCGAGTAAAATACAACTTTTTAGAGTTTGTCCTCCTTTTAAAATTTTTATAACGTCACCAAGCTGGAGATTCGAACGATATTGGGTCAAATCAGCACTCGGGGATGGAGAGTTATGGGCGTGTGTCAAGCTTTCCTGATTCAATGGCATACCGCCTAAACTCTCGGGGGTACCTATAACGTTATATCATTCATCATCACACTCAAATCCCACTCACTTTCCTCCAAAAGCTGACTCTACCACCGCTTTTATTTTTACTTCTTTTTAACCATTTTATTTTTTATCCTTACCTCAATAAAATTTAAATTGTTTTTTTTTAGTATCTTAAAATTTTTTTTAAATATTAAGCCGAGTAAAATAGGAAGAAGAGGAGATTTGAAAAAACTACCTTAATGTCAACCTGTCTTCCTGGATTGAACTACATTAGAAAAAAGGGTGAAAAGAGAAAGAAGCTAGTTAAAAATTTTGTGAGATAAGAACACTGATTGAAGGTCTCTATTCAATACGGCTTCCATAGCTCAAGTTGGTCGGGCTAGAAACCCAAAGGTCGTAGGTTCGAATCCCTCTGGGGGCCCAACTTTTTTCCTAATTTACTCTGTTTAAAGAATTAAAGTACAGCACTGGTGAATCTGACCAATAAAACTGATCACCTTTTAAAGGATAATTTTTTAAAAATTTCACCAGCTGTCTCCTTTCGTAGCAATCTTCATTTTTGATTACCAAAACGTTCAATATTTTCGTTTGTTTTTCAGGACGACCACCTCCAAGAGTGAGATGGTGGAGAGACGACAAAATCGTCGACTCCACCGATACAACCGCAGGGTTTCCAAATGTGAAGAACAATCAGTTGATTGTTAGTAGTTTAGATAGAAGCCACCTTCATTCATTATATACGTGTCAAGCATCAAATAATAACATCAGTCTGCCAGTCTCAGCGAAAGTAACTGTCGAAATGCACTGTAAGTACTTGGTTTCAATGTCCTTTTTTTACCATCTACATTTCAAAAATTGTAGTAGGAGATAAATCGTTTTGTTTTCGGGATTCTAAATCGGATCGCTTTTAGCAGGGTTCCGAATTTCCGCATTTTATTTCCCCCTTTTTTTCTTATATCTCGGGTATGAAAAAAAATACTCGTAGAATAATGACAGCGTACAACTCTCTGTCATATCGGAGTGTCCCGTGCCAACTCCCATTTCATTATCGCTCTCATGGAAGGGGGGATAACGTACTCTTCCATTGTGAGTCGAGTCGAGGGCACATTCAAAGGGACTTTGTGTCCATGAATTAGCGAAAATAGTATGCTTGGATTTCGTTTCGAATACCTACCTAAATGAAATTTTTGTACTCTCGGGAATAATTTTTTTTATTTTTCCCAATCATTGAAAAAGTTTTAAAAAAAATTGAATATTTGGATTTTATACTCACACAATGGAAAGAAAATGGTATTAAAAACGATAAACACAGTACCGCTCTTAGTAAGTATAATTTGCTCTTGGGATCACATGGCTCAACAAAAAGGCAGAATCTACAGTCAAGTCCTGTGAAAATAATCCAGGTTCGACTTAGCGCTTCAGTGCACAGAAAATTGAAAGTGCTTATTCGTGTTGATTGATTTTAGTTTTTCCGAATATTGATTTCTAATTTTTTTTTAAACACTGGACGAGGTGAACGTATAATTTAAAAGTCTTGTTGTTTGTTTTTAACTTTTTCCCCTTTAGCAAACGAAACTTCCCCCGGTTTCTTTGATTTGTTAAAGAGTGGAGAGTGCGTTTCGCAAAGTGGACTCAAGTAAAAGCAGTTTTACTTGTGACTCCCAGAAGAGTCCCAACAGAGAAAGATCCCTGGAGAGGCAACCTTCTCATGGATCTTTTTTTTTTTCTCTCTCCCTTTTCTCCTCGGTTTTATTTCCATTTCACCATTCACAGGAAGCACAAGCCGTTTTCTCACACTATGAACGCTAAAGTTGTCAGCGATTCATAACAATTTACTGTGAAAAATCCTTCCCTCCCTATACGAACGTTCAATCTAATTAAGAGGGACTGGCTTGATGTTCAAGCTCGTTCTTACTTTTTCACCGAGGATTCCCGAAGTTAGACCTGGTCACCAGGTGTGTTGACAGGTTGTCGAATATTAAAACTGACTAAATGTAGATCCAACCAACCAAGTCTTTATTAAAAATCATCGACCTGTGATCTTTCACCTTTTTACCCAAAATAAAAAAAATCCCTGAGGAAAGGTTCAAGTTTATATCTACGAGGCAGCGTTCCGCCCCGCCAAGCCAATTATATTTGTGCTAATAAGCAGAATATTCCATTATACTTAATCCACATCATCCACGATAACTAAAACTCTCTTAAATATGAATTTTGAAAATACGCTTTGTTTATTTTAATACTAAAAAATCAATAGATAAAAATTAAAATTCACTAAGCGTAGTGCTTCTAAGAAAAAATAAGGGAGGCCGTTAAACTCTTTAACCACTGGATCGGGATGGACTTTCAAGGCTGATTTAGGTTCTTTTTAGAATTGGAGGGAAAAAAAAAAAGTTTTTCGAGGAAAGTTTTCAAACTTTTGCGACTAGATTTTTTTTTCCTCTCAAAGAAATATCCATCGTTTAAAGCTTGATGTATAGCTAACTACTACATGGCTATTCGAACAGTTGAAGAAATGATAAATGTGTTCAAAAGATATATAAACCTAGTTATTGTACATCATTCTATTTTTTATACGAATAAAACATTCCTTTGAAAATATAAACCTGACTTTTTTAACGCTAATTTTTAATCGGCGATGGTATATTATGACCGCACAAAAGATTCAAAGTTGATGTACGTAATCCGGTTCCCATGTTGGATTTTTATTTTTTAATGAATAACCGATTCATGAATTCATTTACAACTTTGTTTCGAGTGAAAGCGAGTCACACCCTGTACGTTCATGATTATTCATGTATCATGGGACCTGTGGGTTCTGGCCGATTTCTTGTCATTGATGATTTAGAGGGTATTTTTAGACTAAAATTTTTTTAATCATAGCTCGTAAAAAATTTACAAAGAGTAAAAAATTTCCGAGGCTTAATTGGGTGTCTAGAATTACTAAATACGCTTCGCTTTTGATGTTTTATCGTAATATAAGGATATAATTATTTTCTAACAAAAATTATATTAAAGCCTCATCCCAATTATGGAGTAAAAAGCCGTTAAAAGGTCCTACTCGAACTCGGAAGGTAAAAATTTTTAAATTAAAAACGACGGGAGTTTAAATAAAAAGTAGCGTGAGTTGTGTGATTCTCTAGATTAATCCTAAGACTCTAATCCCATGTTAATAACCTTAAGTGGTCCGGGCTCCGTTAGATAAATGAATTTTCGACCCTTCTCTTCTTTTTATGAAATTTCGATGCTGAAAGCTACTTTTTTAGTTGAAGAATAATGAGATACTTAGTGGAAGTTTTATTTTTCAAAAATTGATAAAAGAAATTATTTTATTTCGTATTTGTTTATCTTTTACGATAACTATCTTTACTCTTTAAGTTTAGATATTAAAAAAATTTGTTATAAATGGATTTCTTTTAATATCCTAGTTCTTCCCAAGTTATCGCAAAGGAGTTTCGTTATCGAAATATTTAATGAGAGGATTATGAAGTCGACGGCAACAGTTTTTGAAGGCATTGATGTCAGTTGGCCCTTAAGAAAATAGAAACTCCAGTTTAATTAATGGGAGAACAACAACTGGCCTTTTTCCTCAGATTCTTAATACCCTGTTTCATGAACTTTCTCCTTAAATATCTGGCCAAGGATCGTTTCTTACAGCTCATATTTAATCACGTTTCCTATATAAAAAAAAAATTAATAAAAATAAGTATCCATGTAGATTGTGAAGTACGTAACATTCTATTTAAAATTTCGTTGAAAGCGTAAACAAAAGAAACTTCATTTTCTTACTATTAAAAAAAATGTAACTCATTTCTTATTTTTTAAGGGCTTGAAATTATTCTTGTTAAAAGGAACAAGCTGCGTCACATAATAACAAAATGTATGGGC
Organism: Orius insidiosus; assembly: GCA_014119065.1. Lineage (NCBI taxonomy): Eukaryota > Metazoa > Arthropoda > Insecta > Hemiptera > Anthocoridae > Orius > Orius insidiosus. The sequence goes on along the minus strand of JACGAQ010000011.1, from coordinate 953,561 downwards.
TTTTATAAAGAAAGTTTCCTCGTAAAAAATCATAATTAATCACAATTTTACCACTCTAATCCGTGAAAATCACTTTCTTTTTACGAGATAAGCCCATCGAGTTAGGAAACGCAATGAAACTTTTGTGTTTCTATATTGTGAAAAGTTAATATTCTAAAGTACTTATTTAAACTAGAAGTGCTTTATAAAACATGAAAAAAGTTTTTTTTTATAATTCCTTTCATAATTGGGACCCCCCAGAACCATCTAGCAGATTTATGCTTTTGTACTGAGAAAAGAAAACAAAAACGAAACCCCTCATTGTTTTCTTTAATGGTTATTGTTTCTTCGACGATAGCTTCTTATGTACAAATATACAGTTCTAAAAATGAGTCCATTTAAAAATTGAAAGGGCTAGTTCATAAGTTTTTTTTTTCCAAATTCACATAAAATGTTGTTTTTTTAAGTTCCGTCATCCTTCCCGGATTGTCCACAATGCCGTGTAAATAAGGGGGAAAATCCACCTGAAGAGCGTAGAGGCTGATTACGCCGAAACCGGTCGTGGAATATCAGTTTTGTTTGTTTTTTTTTTTCATCCTCATCAATAAAAAAAAATTTTTGTTAGTAAAATAAAAGATTAATTCAAAAGAGAAATACTTCTTCGAACTGGGATTCGAATCGAGGGCCATTTTCCTCGCTTGTAGCGTGAAGGAAAGACATCGATAGATCCTGGATTCGCATGTGGATTTTTTTCCTCCTCAACCTCCTTTCAAGTGGGACACGAACTAAAATTAGTTTAAATATTTTTAAGAAAAAATAAAATTAATAAAAACCCCAAGCGCTTTTGTTTTTCACGGTCTAGAATCTAGATAATATCGGGTGGAAGGTAAGGTGTCACTACCCTATACGTATTCTTGTTATTACAGGTTCCCAGCGTAACGGTAAAAGGCCGCTACAGTTTAATATCCTCTTTAATGAAGTGTCATTTGTTATACGGAGCTCGAGGCTATCCTCCTGCGAATATTAAATTTTGGTTTTAATCAATCTGAAGCATTTACTTTTTTTTCCTTTTTTTATATACATTTTAAAGCAAAAAAATGTTTTTTGCTTTTTAATAAAATAATCCATATTAATAAAACTGTCTTTCCATTAGTAAAACCGATGTCTGTAACGATGTTGACTCCGTACCAGCCATTGTCTGCTGACAGGGATTATACACTGGACTGTCAAAGCGTTGGATCTAGACCTCCGGCTAAAATATCCTGGTGGAGGGATAACAAAAAATTAATCAGCACCTCAGAAACGGTATGTAATATTTTATTTGATTACTATTTACAACAAATGTTTTTGTACCACCATCCGAAATAGAAACATTCACAGGACTGGAATAGAAATAGCGAGGTTGTGTGTGTTAGGATCAGTGGAAGGTCAAATGTAGAACGTTTTCCGCTTTCCTTCCCGCCGTATCCAAGCCGGATCCACCTGATGAGGCATATTAGGACGAAACCGGTAGTGGAATTTCCGTTTTTTTTTTCATTCACACTCTCCCTCATTCGTTATTTTCATTGCTTACATCTCAATTTTGATTCAAAGTTTTGAATGTTCACGGTGTAAAAACGAAATCCTTGAAATCGAGGCTTTATCCGAGTCATGTTGAGACTAAATCCTGAAAAATAGGTTGTGAAACGAGAAAGAGGGCACTGTTGTGCTAATTTGCTAAAATGAAAATCCGGGACAATCTATCAAAGACGGGCATTAAACTTATTTCCTCCACTCGCTATCCGCTTTTTCCGTTGCCTCCCCCCCATACCCACGAAACCATTATCCCCCACCGCCCTCTTCGAACGATCGTCTCGGCCTCGCGCCCTTCGAAAGTTTACGTGACAAGGAAGGAGGGCGGAATTTCATTTCAAATGTAATTAACAATGCTGCCAGAGCGATCGCTACTGGTAAATCTTTCATTAATAAATGTTAAGCAGTTGACTGCCCTTCGCAGACAAATCATAAGATACAAATGACGTTTTCGAAATTGATATTGAGTTAATTTCAATTTCAGAGATTAAATAATCAATCGAGTTTCGCTAAGAACCTCAATATTAACTAAAATTTCACCAACAAAAACAATTCATTTTCGAGCAAAAGTTTGAAATCCTACTTGAAATTGTTTCCGCGCGATCTTGCTTACTAAATATTTTTATTCATCATTTTAAAGGTTGATCATTTATACAAAAATCATTAAAATTAAGCCAGTAGTTTAGGAGCTATCCCGGATTAAGTGAAGGCGTGATTCCAAACTTTTGCTCGCGAGTGTATTTGAAAGATCACAAATGAACGAAATTCATGAAAAAAAAAAAAACAATTTTAAACGTTTTCCAGGAGTTAAAAAATTTATTTATTCGCGTGTAACACAAGTGCGTGTATCAATGGTCAGTATAAAATGTTAACAGGGACCACGCCAGTATTTCAGCTCGGCTGCACCTAAAAAGGTCAGCAGAAGAATAAATCTAGCAGGTAGTCGGCAAGTGTATGGTGAACGCGGGAAGGTCTTTAAATCACACTTAATAGCTGGATTGTTTTTAACTGAATAATATGAAAAATTACCGAGCGAGTGGAAAAAAATGGTTTTGTCAAAAGGGACCTTTTTACACGGCGTAAGTATGCTACGCCATCACGACCGTTAAGTCTTGAGTAACAAATTAAAATAATCAAAAGATAGGGGGGGGAAATTACAATCCAAAACCTTCATAGACAATTAAATTAAAAATCCAGGCAAAATGAAAAGGAGATAATTTGGAATAAACTCTTAACAAGAATCAAATCTGGGAGGGGTCGGCGAGGATTTGAAACAACCTTCGCATTAGTGACGTTGACTTTGTGAATGGCATCCTGGGTTAAACGGATTAGCAAAACACTTCCGAGCTAATTACATCTTCTTAGCGGGCATTTGTAAATATTACGAACATACACAGTTTGCTGATGAAGCTGACCGTCCTCGAGCTTCTATTAAAATAAAATTTTAATCATTTAAAATTTGGGGAATAAACGAAAAAAAGCCGATTATTTGTATTTCTATTTTTAGCTTCTTTGTTGTGTTGATATTTTTTAAAAATATTTTTATGAATTACGAAAAAGAGTATAAAATCTCTCTCTCATTTGCTATTTTTCAATATTACTTAATACAAAAAAGTTAGTACATGAACTTCATTATAAAATTCGACTTATTTTTGTTAAGTATGCCTGAGGGGATTTTTTTTAATAGGAAAAATTAATTTTCTCAGTGTTTTAACCCGATTTTAATATGGCGCCGAAATTTTGTAGGTTTCAGAGGATGGGAATATAACATCTTCAACTTTGACGTTCAGGCCGACGATAAGCGACAACGGAGGGAGGCTTATTTGTCGGGCCGATAATCCTCGGGTAACTGCGGGGGCTTTAGAGGACACTTGGAAACTCGACGTTTCTTGTGAGTATCCAAATTGCAATCGGAAATGCACGGTAATTAGATTAGAAAACAAATGAGCCATCTTTGAACAGTGTGAGTAAACAAGAAAATGGATTTCTGTTGACAGATGTGCCTCGGATTAAACTTGAGTTTGGTTCGGAATTGGACCCCGGAGGAATTGAAGAAGGGAACGATGTTTATTTTGAGTGCAAAATCAATGCAAATCCTAGAGCTTATAAAGTGATTTGGAAACACAACGTAGGTCCTCCGTTTATTTTTTCTTTTATACTTAAAATTAAATTAGACTTTTGTTTATTTATTCGAATATTTCATATTATTTTTTCATTGTTATGTAAATTTTTTGTTGATTCAGAATCACGTTGTGCAAGCGAATCAAAAAGCGGGAGTGATCGTAAGTCATAAAGCACTCGCTTTGCAATCCGTGAGGAAAAATCAATCGGGTAATTACACCTGTATTGCGTCAAACGTAGAAGGCGACGGAGAAAGTAACGTCGTTCAACTCAGAGTCAAATGTAAGTCGATTCTCTTGAATTTTCGTTATCAACTTTTTTTTTTCTTATTAGACAAACCAGCCTGCAAGGAGGTTCAAAAAAGTGTGATTGGAGTCGGAAGAAACGAGGAGGCTCGGGTTCTCTGCGAGGTCGAAGCGTTTCCCCCTCCGACGAATTTTCACTGGTCATTTAACAACTCCGCCGAGAGTATGGAAATCTCTCCGGCCCGATTTCACAATTCCCTCCAACTTTCACTTTCCACTCTTTCGTACACACCCCAAAACGAGATGGACTACGGTACTGTCATGTGCTGGGCTTCCAATTCCGCCGGCCAGCAAAACGACCCATGTGTTTTCCACATCATTCCAGCTGGTAAAAACCTTCTACACCAAAATAGAAGCGTTCTCTTAAATTGTTTTTTCTTTTTAACAGGCCGACCGGATCCTCCATATAACTGCACGTTGATTAACCAAACCATGAACTCGTTAGAAGTCGATTGTGCGGAAGGTTATGACGGAGGGCAACAGCAGTATTTTCAGTTGGAAGTTTACGATTATGATTCAAATTATTTAACGATGAATCAAACGGCGAGACAGCCCACTTTTACCGTCAACGGCCTCCTCCCCGGGGCTATATTAAAACTGAGAATTTACGCGTTCAACGCCAAAGGGCGGAGCGATATCGTTCTTCTTGAAGGATTTACATTGAAAATCGCTGAAAAACAAACAGGTGAGTTTTATTCACGTGAAAATAACTGCGAATTTATTTTAACACTAGGGGGGGAAAAGTTTTACTCTTGAATCTCATGGCCTTAATGAAAGATGAAAAAACCAGTTCCCCCTTTCAGAAGACTCTAATTCAAATTTATACCCAACCTCTACAAATGTAATGTGCCTTTTCACCCCCTTCTATCATCCGGCGATTATCTATCTTCGGCGTGAATCCTCTGAATATGAATCAGAACTTTCCTTCAAATCTTTTACATCCATTCAGAAACCGTTTTTTATTTCTGCACTTTTTTTCCATAACAGAAACATATATTATCAAACGCAAAATAGAAATAGTAAAAAGTTTCAAAACGTTTGCCAAACTACCAGAGAAGAGTAGCGAAGCGGAAACCGCTCCTTTTCTAGGAAATCGTGTACTTGACGATTTCGATTGTTTTCTTCTCAGGTCCTCCTGTTCCGTTCGCCGTGACACCGATCGTTGTAGTTTTAGTTGTGACGACGGTAGTTCTCGTCACTTGCGCCGTGGTCGTTTTCGGCGTTGTCAAATTCAGGAGCACATCGACGGGGACGAGCGCCGGAAACAGTCTCGCAGCCAAAAAAAAGCCAAAAGTCACTCTTAGAGCGGACGTCCGGGAAGTCATCGATTCCGAAGATCCAAATCCTGACGTCATTCCTTGTAACAAAGGTAATTTTTAATTTTCATTCCTTCATGCAACTACTTCTCACAAAAAACTAAAAAAACTTTTTCATGAATCTTTTTTGTTTCCAGACTCTGACTATCAACTAGTTTTCAACGGCTCTACTAAAGAGGGATTGATGGAACTACACAAAGATCGCAACGCGACTTTATACGTGTCTCTTCAAACGAAAAATAACCCATCTCAAAATGGCGACATGTGCAGCCATTTTAAATCAAAAGGAGTGAAGGTAATTTTTTCATTTCACTTTTTAATTTTAAGCTTGTGTTACTTTTGCTTATTTCGGAGCCACCTTCCGAAGCACTATGACGTCACACTTTGCGTAACTACGGCATCATTTTTTTGAAATGCACGAGACGGGCCGGAGACTGTCATATCAAAGTCCCTTATTTTACCTTATTTTTTTGGCCCGAGCGCATTATGCTTTTGATGATATTGACTCCGGATGGCACGACAGCTCTCCTCCCCTCGGCAATACGCCCACCCCGGAACGAAATCTCGGATTGCCTCGTTCGCTACCCCGTTTTAATGTGGAGCGGAGGGCTTTAAGGGTTAAATCAATTATCTCCGTCCCTACCTAATACGGTTGATTAAACGTAGGTGCTCACCGCTCTCTTTGGCTAGAGAACAAAATAAATAAAAATTGAATAAATAACTTATTTACTATCATCAATCAAAAAATAGAATTCTGCCAACTAATCAAGAAAGCCATGGCGTAGAAAAGTTACATCATAAAACCTTTTATCTCAACTGTTAGAAAAATGTTTTCGGATCATTCCCTTCGGTTCTTCTCAATCCTTGACGGTTTATTTTTAACTTTTTCCATTGTATTTATCTGTAAACAAAGCATAATTAATTTTAAAAAGTTTTGAGTGTCCGTCAGGGAAAAATTAAGGTTTGTAATTTGTTAGTGAATTTCCTGAACGTCAAAGTCTTGTTTTTCATTCCTAACCCGTGATTTAAGATTTCCGAGAATGTTTTAATTTTTGATGCTTTATTTATTTTTGCTTAAAAAGTTTCAAACTCGACCACGAGAATATTAGGAATCCAATACAAACCTGAAAGTTAAAAATTAAAAAAAAAATCAACAGAGTAAAAACATGAAAGCACACAACCTAACACGGAAATTTCAGTATAAATAAAATGTGTCCAAATCATAAAAAAGCTTCATTTTTGACCTATGAAAAATTTCCATTTACTCTCATTATCCAAGAATGTATGAACAAGTCCGGCTTTCTGTTCACTAGGTAAATGATTTATTAGGCAGTCCGCAAGATTAAAAAAAAAACGGTGGGTAAACTTTATTGCTCATATGTGTGATAAGTGTCTACCATAAAACTTAGGTTCGCTAAAAGGATAGTAATGTGCGTTGGACGAAACACTTAATTATTTGATGACACTCGAGAAGTAGCGAGACGTTTTATCTCTTTTACTGATTTATTTTCGTGCGAAGAGGGCAAAATAATAGACTATAAAGTGGAGAATTACCTTGAAATATTAAATGGAGTTCAATAAAGTCATAATGACTTATCGATATTTTAAAACGTCTCAAAGGTAAAGGGAAAGAAGTGTTAACAAGGTGTTGTTTCGAATGAAAAAAAAAATTTTTTTTTTTATAGTTACGTTAAGCATGGGAGAAGTCAGTTTTGCCCTTGGGGTTATTTCATGAAATGTGAACTATATTTCATGATCATGAATACAGTCCGACATAACTCATACCTATTTGTCTCATTACGATTACGATCTATAAAATGAGACCCCTAATTTGGCACCCTGTCAAATTCCGCACGTAGTTACGTAGGAAACCGCCCTCCAATTTCGCCTCCTAAATTGTTTATCGCAACAATTTTTCTTTTGTGTGATTCCAGGGGAGCGATTTGTCATTTGAAGAAGGCCGAGTAGGCTTGAGAACGGAAATGAGGTCTAAATCGGGAGAAAGCCCTCTTTGTTACTCGACTGTGGAGGAAAGTGTTCAATCGCCATCATCGAAAGGTCTCCCTCTGCCCAGGGAAGTTATATCTGTAAGAACGCCACTTATGGGCAGTCAGCAGGAAAGCTGCGTCTAAACTGGCTTCGACCAAGGTAAACGTTTTTTTCTTTTCCACCTCCCAATAATAATTCCACTTTTCTTTTTCTTCAGGAAATCATTAAGACTCATTATTCTATTTCTATGTCCAGTTAATCGAATAAAGGCAAGTATCGATGTTAGTTCTTTCTGTGCCCTATATCGACTTCAACAAATTCTTTTATTGTGCATCGTTTTTGAAATTAGTCGCAACAACGTGTTGTTCAAAAACCATTGAAAAGACGTATCTTTAACAAAAAAATATTTAAACAAAAACAATTTAACAAAAAAAAACTATTCTATTGCAAACTCGTATGTACTATATTTCAGTATATACTTCCGCAATAAGTAGGTAAAATTTCTTTTGTGTAATTTTCATTGATTACACACTTCTATGTACTTGATAATATGTTGTATATATATTATAATGTGATGTTAAATAAAGGTATATTTTCCAATCTATATGTTTTCATTGTTCCTGATGACCTATTTTAGTCGGAATATGGTGTTTTCTCTTGGAAGCGTCTGAAAGCTATTCAAGGAATAAACACGAACAGGAAATATGCCGAAACCAGCAATAATCACCGACAGTGAGAGGCTTATCGTAATTAATTTTGGAAATCGAGAGGGTAGATAACCAAAGTCTGATACGAACCGAGTGGAATGTTTTAAAACAGAGCAGGAAATAAAGCGGGACCCCGTTTTCCGACTCGAGCTGCCCCTTCTGACTCATCCGCTTCCTTTAAGTGGAAGGAAATTTCCTACTATTCACATCTCCAAATAATCCCTTTAAGAATACTTTAAAACATTATATTTTATTAATTATTTATTTTTTTAAAAATTCCCCTCTCTTAGGGCTCGCGTGTCGGCCTTAATTTTTTAGTAATTAGCCATAGCTATTATATATTATTAATTTTAATGAGATACTTTTAATAAAATGTTCATTACCTCACACTTGATCAATTTAAAGAAAATATTTTTAAAATTACAAGGAAATTACAATTTATAAATTATAATGTTTTAAAGGGGAAAATAATGATACCGCGAAATTTTCTAAAGCATAATTAATAGAATAAAATGTTTCCTCTCGAGTTGGGACTGTCAATTTTGTGTAAAACAGCCAAGCCATTCTCCAACTCACCCATTTCAAAACGTCAGTCCCGCCCTTTATTTTATAAAAGGGGTTGAAGCAATCTTATTATCAATCTGTGAAAGTGATTTCCTCCCTTTACTGAATAAGAAGAAATTATTTACATTGAAAATATTTTGACTGCCGCCGGAATAAAAAAAATATATACATACCTATGTAATATAACGAAAATGACAAAGCCTTTTTTTCCCTAAACGTGACTTACGAAATGATGTGAATATCTTAAAATTAGAACGGCTGCATCCACTTCGGACCAATCCGATGGAGGTACCTGATTATTTGGTGTGGTACTTTGGACTTTGTGGTACTTTTCCCTGTTTTGACAGGGCAACCACATTGGACCAAAGGAGCAGGCGGTCTATCCCATTAGTTATGAGAATGATTTTTTATAGCATTCTTGCATTTAGAACATTCAAATGATCATCCTGTAGCCCTGGCTAGCTGAAAAAGAAGAAGAAGAAAAAACCGTTTTTAGAGTTGTTTATCTCGGCATCCTTTATACCGATCGACTTGAAATTTTCAGAATTTACTCCAGTAAACATACACTAGGTGCCATTCGTACTTTTAGCGATTTCGGTCTGGTTTTGATCGGCAGGGCGGAACCCAAGATTTTATGCAGTCGATGAGGTGATTTTTTCTTCTCTTTGCGCTGGTGAGCCAGTTGAGGACGGCAGATATTGGACGGCGAATGAACCGGATGCTTAAAAACTCCAAGTACAATTTTTTTTAATCCTACCTTTTCTGACCCTTTTTTCTGGTCCGAAGTGGTTGCCAATCGTAGCTAAATGCTGGTCCAAAGTGGTTATAGATATTGTTCTAAAGTGGCTGTCTTTTTGAAAAATTTCTCCAAAGAGGATTTCACCAATTAAAACCGTAACAAAAGAAAAATTGGATGGAGAAGGGGTAAAAAACGTGGAGGTAGTTAAATTTTAACAGTACCCTTTCGGTTCTTCCCCACGTTTTTCCAATTTTATTATTCTGATGGAAAACTCTGAAGAGGGGCTTCTCTCTTATTTCACAGTTCCGCTTCCTGTCGATCAAGCTTTAATTTCCGACAGACCTCAGAAATCTCATTTCGGCGGCCCTAATCCTCTCCTCTTTTTCACCCTTGAAATCATACAGTTTCCCTCCCGACCTCAGTGTGAAGGCTACGAAGGGCTTAAAACTCCAATTTCATAAATATTCTTCAAATCCAACCTTTCGTTTTGAAAGAAATGAAAATGAAAAGAAAAAAAAGTACAATTTATAATTTTAACTTTGAGGAAGTCAAAAGAAAAACTGTTTTGTTTAAGTTAAAGAAAATTTGTAATAACTCTTCATGAAAATTTCTATAAAAAGCAATGATCCATGGAGTCTGTTTGAATTGCTTGGAGACAGTGATATATGTTTGAGAAGACGGGTATTTGCCAACCGGCAATGTCCTATCCGAATTGCTATTCTGGGCGCTCCCACGATTCTTCCGAGTAAAGGATAACGAAAGAGTATTCACCCGCACCATCAAAAATACACCGCATGAATTTCCCAACTACGTATTCATAAACACTTCATTCACCACGGTTTCCCTATAACTTCTCAATACACTGAACGTACCTAAAGAATAATTAACGACAAAGATATTGTTTCATTTCTTTCAGAGATTATGGATGATCGATGTGTTTTAAGGTCGCAAAATTTGTTTATTTCTTCCGAATAAATAAAAAAGGACCCTAATATATGATTTTTCGTGCGCTCTGGAAACCTGCGAAATATGCAAAAGGGCTTCATTTTCAAAAACATCTTTTGACACTTACCGAATATAATACTTACAAAATTAAAATAAGGGCTACGAGTAGCGTCGTTGAAACACCGGTTCCTATTAGATCACCTAAGTTAAGCTACTCCGGCTTGGGTTAGAATGTGAATGGGTGACCACTCCAGTTTTGATCCAAGTCCTGTAGTTTCCATTGTATGGCCACTCCCTGGAGTAGTTGCCCCTTTAAACGCCATGGCATTATGGCGAAAGCCCCCGCCAGGGTTCTGCACTCCCTCTCCCTCCTTGTAAAAACCTGTATCGGTTGGACAAGAAGAAAAAGAAAATAACATAACCAATTGGTTCATGTTGTTCTTTAAAAAAAAATTAAATTAAATTAAAATAGTTTCCCTAGACGAATCTCTGTTGATTAATCTTCAATTTTCTCTCCCTAACTGTTTACAGAGTTCACCGCAAGTGGATTCGAACCACATCAAAGCTAAATTTGTTTCTCTTCACTTTGTAGTTGAATAAAGGTTTTTAATTTTGTTTTCTTGATTATTTATTTTTGTTTTTAATTATTATTCTTATTTGTGCTTTTATACAACCATATGCCTTTCCTGGAAAGGGTTTAAGAATCCGAGAAGCAAAATCACTTCATTCGAAGGTACAATTAAATTGACGTAATTTCCTCAAAGTGCTCTTTAAAATCAACCAATTTTAAACTACTGCCCTGGAGGTGGCCTCGATGCGAATGTATGTTATATATTCAATAGGATTTTTATTTTATCTTTTTGTTGTTTTTGAGAGTTTCCAGAAAAGCCCACATCACGTACAACCTGATTAGAACAGGACAGTTTTGTAAACATCGGTCTTTAGCGTTGTTACCTAATTAAACTAATCAATAGCTTTTTTTATTTCAAAAATGTAAAATTAATGTAAAGTGTTAAAAGAATTTTTTGAATCTTGGTTTAAAAAAAACAATAGACAATCCGACGATTTGCATGAAGGGAGAAATGTGGCAAACTCACAGCTATAATTTCCAAGAAGGTGTCATGGACAGGATTGAGGAGTGTTTTTCTAGCTGGCAATGGGCCATAACGAGGGGCCATGTGTTGCTTATAGCCCTCACAAGTACCTACAACGGATAAGAACATCTCAACCACTGGAGCTAATTGGCAATTTACGTGACAGACTTAATGCCATAGACGTTTCCGCGTGAATCCATCCGAATCTATATCGTCGGGAAATTCTAATCGCACGTCAAATATCCCTCTTGGTACGTTACTCGAAAGAATTCGTGATTCTCCGTTTATTGTGGTATTTTAAAAAACTGAAGGTTCTGTTATTTTTTGGTTAATTTTTTATATTTGAATATAACGTAATTTTGATTTTGGGATAAGAAATTTTAACTCCCGATTCAATTTTTCGTCCGTTAAATTAGCATGCAAGACTGGTCCCGTTCAACCCTTTTAACAAGGTGTATTTAGGCTTTGGAAGCGGCAATTTATAGATACGAGTGTAGAAGCGTTAACTTTCCTTACGAGTGCCTTTACGTGAAAACTGGCGATTATAAGTTTCCCCCAAGAAGAGCTAAATAGGTCCCATAGAGTTACAATTAAAATCTATATTAATATTCTGGAGTGGGTTGCGCTTGTGACTCGCCCTTATGGAAGGAAAAGTTAGTTATACGGGGTTGGGAGAGTCCGTTAGGGGGAGGAATGGGATGTGACTTGAACCCAAAGTGGTCTCATTATATCCTTAACAAGGAGGGAAGACTGTAGCCACCATCAAGTAGGTAAATAATGGCATTACCGCCTACTCTTACGTTCAAATTGAAAAAAGATATAATACATAACTGGAACATTCAGCTTTTTTCTATTATTGTCGAAATAGTAAAACATATTATGTTTTGGAACATTTTCATGCTATTTATAGCCTTTATTATTGTATCCATGCTTAATTTAATATAAGATCATCGCATGATTAGTTTTGTCGCTACGCTTCTCAAAAGCTGGTGTTAGGTATATTATATTTTAAGCTGTTCACAATAATATTTATTTTGCCCTACTCATTCTCCGAACCATTTAAAGCACAAATACGATAGAACTTGTTAATTTACGACCTTTTTTTATTTTTTACTTTCTTGAATATCTTACATGGGAACATTGTATATTTTCAAATTGAAAAACACGTTTGAAAAAAATTTCACGGTCCCTAATTGACTTAAAAGTTTTGAAAGGGAGCTACACGAGAAGTTTGGTGCGTTAAGCGGAGGGTAAATTATCAGAGGTATGACAACGCCGGTGGTAGTTAATGCATATTGCATGATACAGGTGATAGCAGTTCAGTACGTAGGCTGGAATGTTGGAATTAGTAATGAGTTTGATCATTCTAATGTCCCTAATGATTTAGGAATGAAGGTTCTCCGATGGTCACGGAAAACTTTCGATCCTAAGACTCGTTTCTACAAAAACTTTTATTCATTTATCGAATTTTCGTCATATAATACAGCTTTTTTAAACTTCATTGAAAACAAAAAAATTATATTTAGACGAGTCTCAAACGAAATTTTTGTGAAAAATTACAGAGAACCCTTTTCAAATGCTCTTAATGAATAAAAAAATTACATTAATTTAATTATGTGTAATCATAAAAATGATGAATTTTAAAATAAAAAATGGATTTATTATTTAAAAAAATACTTTTGCGAATTGAATGTGCGAATGAAAAGTTAATCTCCGCCGGTCTGAAACAAAGAACATCCTTCTGCGTCCATAGCCGTCTTCTCATTTTCGTGCGAATCCTTGGAAAGTCGTTGAAAAGGTGCACGTTCATCCGACCGAACATTGGGAAGAAACAAATAATTTCCAAACTAAAAAACCTCTTCGTTTGGAATACGGGCTCCTGTTCGCTCCCGAGGTTAAATTTGAGTTAGCGAAAGGAACGTTAATCCGTCATTTTCCTGAGGTACTTTCATCCTTTTTGAAGGTCGAAATTTTTTTTTTCCTCTTGCATCACAAAATGGAATAATATGTTGGTGTAAGAAATATTACTCTCTCGAGGATAAAAAGTTTTAGGCCACTTTTAAGTAATTTTTGAACTTGGCATGTAAAAACTTAGCATTTTATATTGTGTAGTCATGGAAAGGTAAAAACTTCCTGTTGTAAAAAAAGGTAAAAGCACCGCTTTTGGAAAAACAAAGTTTGTTTGTTGTTTCTACACATCCGAATGTTTAGCAGAACAGATTTTCGAACCACCTGTTTATTTAATAAGATTTGGAATTTTAAGTTATTTATTTGGTCAATATTAATTTTGTTTTATTTTTGGTAGAAGCATGGACTTTTCATGGGTTTTTGCAACTTTTCAAATTGCCTTGATTCCCTCAGCGTGCTCCTTGAGTACATTTTTATTAAGAGGCGACTAAATACTTAATTTTATTTATTTAAAATCCAATAAAAAAATTAGCGTCGAGAGAAAAGAGAAAAGCTGGAAAGAAATTTTCGAATGTTTATGTACGCCTTCATAAATTTCTGAACGAAGCATCTAAACGGTATAATTAGTTGAAGCCGTGAGAGAAAACCTATGTTTGTATTAACACTTTTAGCCGAGCCATTCCCGCCTCTGAAATTTAATTTATCACGTTCTGACAGGTTTAGCTGATGAACACAAATTTATTACATGTTGCGTATTTCGTTTGTGAGTTCGTTTTGATTTGCCGAAGTGTATAATCATGTCTTTTATCCTTAATTTTAAATCATGATGTATCAAAAGTTTTAATTAATTTGTTTTTATAGAGAAAAACATACTAATTTTTCGTTCTCATTTAAAAAAATAAATAAATTACATTTTCTCCAAAGAGCTTTTGCAGAACTTGCCCTCAAAGTAACTTCCTTGGTGAAGAGTAGCAGATTTCTATTGGATTAAAAATATAAATTTATTTATTACAAATGACTAAAACTTCAGCTTGCCAGTGTGGGGCGAGTTGATCTTAAAAGCTGCTAAAACAACGGGATTTGAATGAAATTTCCCGATCGAAGAGAAAAAGGTTTAAATCAGAGTCAACAAAAAAAAATGTTGGGGATCGGCCCTTCGAAAGCTCATCGAATTCAATACAAACGGGGTTTAAACAGATTCAAGAGCAAATTCAATAGTTCGAACCCTCCGGGGGAGGAAGGAGCGGAGGGGAGGTGTAAAAAAGAGCGAATGAGAAATAGCCCTGGAAGGTGGAAAACAAAAAATCCTCTGAATATGGAATTAATCAAAATATATTACTTAGGTCCACACATGGACGAATTCGAAGAAGGGGGAACAAAAAAAAAGAAATAAAAGGAGAGCTGGTTTGTAAGAAATATTCCCGAGATGGTGTAAAAGGGATCAGTTTTTTTCCCTAAAACTCGAAAAGCATGAAAAAAAATTCAATTAAAAACCTCCCTTTTCTGAAGCCAATTAATCGACATATTTGCGTTCTAAATATCTCATAAGTTTGATTAGTATAAATTTCTTCGCATATAAAGTCTTTCACATAACGTTTTTAAAATAGAAAATAAAAAGTGTTCGGACGTGTAGGGTCTTTGTGGATTGCTTGGAATGTTGGAAGGGGTAACAGAAAGGACTCGGCAATCCTACATGCCCCATGTCGCGCCGCTTCCCCTCACCGTGCCACCACCCGCTTCACTCCTTTAACTGGAATTTCCATGTATTTAACCCAATTACATTTGTGCGGTTTATCTCTATCACCGAGGCTTATTGTAATATAATGCGTTATAATATTTTACCTCTGCTTATGGAAAAACAGATGTAATTAATAAGGACGCTTTTTAACCAAAAAGCTTTTAACTAATAAATTAATGACAACTGGAGATGTCCCCTACGAAAATTTTATCATCGAATCTCTCCAATCTCTACTAAATAACCTTTCTCTGAATTTGCATTGCATAAAATTTCATTAATGCCTGTTCGTTTTTGGTATTTAAAACTCATACATCAAATTTTGAAATGGGCACCTAGTAATGGATGGCCTCAAACACAGAAACCCGATGTTGTGTGCCCACAAAATTAAGCAAGTGCCTTTTTGGATTCATGTATTCCGGACCTAATTGACGAAGTGGTAGGACTGTTTTAGTTTCGAAAACATTATAAAAAAAAGTCCCGTGGTCAAGTACATATACATTTTTTTCCTCCTCTGTCAGGGGAAATCCATGCCATTTCGTAAGGATGTTTTTTTGGAAGCTTTTTCAAGGAGCTTTTTTGAGGAAAATACTTGATTTCGGAGAAATAGCCGAGTTTTTTTTCTCCTGTGTTGCTGGAGGGTTGGTTTAATAGTTTCATTATCCCACCCGAGCGATTGGTTTCTTCTTGGTTTTTCCTCTACCTCCATCAATCAGATCCGTTGCCTAGCGCTGGTCTAAAGAAACGTCTTAATCGACAATTAAGAAAACACGGAAAGATTCTTATTTAAAGAATTCTCATTAAAACACGAGCACGCAATGGTGCTTATGAGCACGAATATTTCTCAAGCTTGTTAAATAAACGTAAACGGCTGAAAGGGTGCTATTAAAACAACTACCTCTTAAATGGAACGCATGTGGGATACATAGGCCTCTAATATTAAACAAACATGTGAAAAATGCTTAACTTTTGTTCTCCCAAGCAGGAGATTCATTAGGAAAGGGTTCCGTTTTCTTGAAATATAACCTCTGGACTAGCAGTGCAAACATTTTCGGTTATTGACCCATCCGCGCTTCCTTAATCCATAATCTCGGAACGGTTTCACTCCTTTAGGGATTTCCGACTGTTTATCCTAAATTCTGTTTGCCAGATTATTCTAGACAGAACAGCTGCCCACTCAGTTTATTTTAGTAATTTCCTTTATTAAAGCTTTTGTTTTCAATTATTCATTTTTAACTATTTTATTTCGCTCCAATTTATATTTTCTCCGAATTACTTGTTAGTATTGAAATGAAATCATTTTGTATCAGTATCAACCCTCCGTTTTGTATTTCAATTTTATTATTTTATTGTATTTCCAGAAATAAAAATCGTTTTAGACTTCACTCTACTCCTGATCAATTTATCCCGTTTATTCAATAGTTTGAAAAACAAAGGGATTCTGGCATCATTTCAATGTACTTTTAAATAAGCTCCATATTTTTCTATGTACCAACCATAATTTCACTGAAATGCCATCACATTCGGAATAGAACATATTTTCATGTTATTTTAGACAGTTATTTTATTCTACAGGTACTATCTATTTCTCTTCATAGGTTGCGGCATATTTTATTGATAAAGCATAAAATAAAGTCACATCGTGCTCACATCTATTTTCAAATGCCTTCATATTTTGAGCGTACGTGGGAATTATCTTCTTTTTTTTCCACCATCCTTTTTAGGTAACGAAGTTGTAATTTCCGTTTTCTTAGGCTTTTGAGTCAAAAGAGAGTGGTCCATGTTGGTTGCATCAACAAGTTTAGTAAAACCACCTGAGTTTTTCGTCTATCAATCTCAATCCGTCCGAGAAAAGATGTATCCCCCCGCGGGGGTGATACAATTTGATAAAAAGAAATCTACCTAAAACGCAGAACCCTAATATAAAGAGATACTAATTAATAACTTCTATTCGGACCCGGAAAAGTGAGGCATCCTGTATAAGATACCAATTTAACATTCACCCCAATTTTTAAGGAGCACAAGAAGTTATTTTAACTGCCCACTTTTTCGAAATACTGTATCAGCCAATTTTCACGCCAAGAGCATCAAAAATGATACTCTATAGTCTATTCATTTTAAACTTTGAACTCCCGGTTATAAAACACACCGAGCTCGTTAAGCGATTCTCGAAACGGAAGTTTCCTCAGCTTGGAACAGTATTGTTCTATTCTGTCAAACTTTATGAGTAATGCTAGTCAGAAAACCTGTGATTAATTACTTATATTGTGTGTATATATTCGTTTGCGGATTGATAAGTTTGCATTAATAACCCCCCGATCACCATCTCTACTGGACTAAAAGCCTATTAAAAACATTGCAGCGCGATTTTGCTCATCCCCATCCTATTTAAATTTTTTTAATCTAATTATTTTATTATTCTTTTTTTAATCCTAACTGCGCCAAAACAGGCCTCAAGATGTGCACAGCTCGTTCGATAGCCCGGGCGTAAATGTTCCACCTCTCGTAAGGCGATTCTCAGGAAATCTGCAGGTCTAATTTTAAATTTTTATAATTTTAAATAAACCCCTGTCTGATTGGTGAACGTTTCCGAGGAATCCAAAGTTTTATTTTTTATATTTTCTCCCTCGGGATATTATCAATTAAGTGGGCAGTTTCATTAAAATCTTGTTTTCATATGTTATAAAAGTAAAAATTGCGTCAGATTATTTCATCAATCTCATCACCTTTGATATTTAATAGCGCCTACCCACCTTTTTTTTTTACGAGATCCGATTTTTCTCCTCAGTTTTGAACTTGGATAAAATCCTGTATTTGACAAGTTCATCGATCAAAATATTTTCAAATAAAACCGTATGGGTGGGGAAAAAAAAGTCTGGAAAGTGAGGGGATAAACTTAAGCGGTTGCGAGTGTTACTTAAGTCACTATCAGTAAGCAAGAGGTAAGCTTAAGGAGGTAGCACATTTTGGCGAGCCCAAGAAAAGAAATGAAAGCTCCAAATGGATGAACAAGATGGAGGTGACGGAACAGTATGTTTCTGGTGACTAGGCAGGGATCCTTCACTTTCCCCATAATTTTTATTATCTTTTTATTCTGATTCTAGCATTTTAGCATTCTAGCATCCTCTAGTATCCTCCCACTTTTTAAATACCCCATCAAGAGGGATGATATCGGAACGAGTAGGCGATGAATTCTGTCTTTCTTCTAGCTCTTCCTCGCAATAATGCAGAAATAGCCAGAAGAAAAAATCACAGTAAGCACCGAAGGTGAATCAACAAAATTAGAAAACCACTCTAAAAAAATACATACTTTAAGAAGATTTGGACCCAATTGACCAAGGTCGGTAAGTTATGCAAAAGCTGTGAAAGGGGAGCAGGAGGTGGAAAAAAATATTCGGTTCTAATTCATTGATTATAACTTTGTAACCTATCAAGAGATGCCCTCTAAACTGGCTTAATTGAGAAACCTCTGTGTAAATGTTTACGGAACAGCGACTAGCATTAACAGCACATGACATCGGAGCAAGTCGTAATGTTTAAAAATCATTTATTCATTCTCATAGGTTTAATTATACCGTTAATAAAAGACGAGAGGATAAAATGAGAGGAAAAAGAGTGTATAGGCCGTATAGTAAAGTATTGCTTTGTGGAAGACGCAAAGCAATAAAGGGAGTAATGAGTATAGGGCTATGTTGACAACATAGAGGGTGGCTGACGAACAATAAAGGGCATTGGGTTGGTTGTCTCTAAAGTGAGGTAAACATTGGTACCGTCCTAGCTCCCGTTCACTTCCTTCGACAATCTCGACAAAGGCATTTAACTTGAACCTTTTTCCAACACCAGACTTTCTTTTTCCGGAATAAATATTATTGTAATGGGAAAGCGATCATTACTCTGCTAGCCCAGGATTTGAGAAACGAACTGTATAATCCTACGTGGTGCATTTATCCATGAAAAGATGGTCTTGAAATCTTGATCAGTTGGTGAGTATGAATAAAGCCAAAATAAAACCTTAGAACAAACACGTCAGTCAAGTAACGAGATGAAGATTAATGGTCGACCAAAGAAGGTGAAGAAGGTGATCTCCCTCTTCGCCCTCGGCATTATTAACAATATTTTGGCTCCTTTCTCCCGCAATAAAATATTATGCTCCCCTTTTAGTTAATTTGCTGCTTCAATGAGAAAGAGGAGAATATGGATACCTACTGCCCCCCATCCATAATATTCATTCCCGGAATACTTCCCTTCCAAAAATAGCTCTTTTGACGTGCAGTGATAGGTTTTTAGGATTTTTCTTGGAGATTTAGAAAATGACGAGGGTTGTGGACAGCTTGTGAAAGAACTATAACGACGGGCCAAGTTCGTGTTCACGCTGAGAAAGGCAATAAATAAAAAGTAATAAAGGTAAAAGCGGTTTTGGTGGTTTAGACACGGTAAGATGTAATTTCTTTCCAAATGGGTGAGACAGGTGAACTGATTGCTCTAATCCCTACTAAGACGAGGGGTCTTGTCACCGAGCAGTCAAAACCCCCGGACCACCTAAACCCTTTATATTGCTTCATCGTCCAACGCAACAAACCAAACTATAATATAAAAGTTTTGTCCTTTCATTCCTCCTCCAACCAATTTTCGAAAATTTCTACACAAGCACCTGAGGCAAACGATCTTTGATAATCAACAATGGATAAAGCTAGACTGACCCTCCGGGATCTAAAAGAACTACTCTCGGCAAAAAAGCCTTCTAAATCTTCAAAATAATAAAATCCAAAGCCTTCTAAATCTTAAGCACGATGAAATACACAGCCTTCTATGTTTAACTTTTTTTTAAACGCTGACCATAAAACTAAAATGTCCAATGTTTTTGCGTTTCGCCCCACTGTGCAATGGTTCCAATCGTTTTGACTACTATAAAGGCTGTGTATTCGTAAATTTGTCCACGATTTTGAGCTGTAATATTCTTTTAAAAATACAATAAAATATCATTTAAAAGCCTTATAATTATAAATAAAGATCTTAGTATTTGTTTTAATAATTATTATTATTTTTAACAAATAATTATTATAATTTTTCAACAGGGATTTTATTTCACGCCCAATCTTTTCATCCATTATGAACCTTTGGATGTGAGAATGAATCGTCACTTAAGTCTTGGCGCATATCCAAAATACCGCATTGTACTTTTTAAACCGGAATATTGTCAAGCATCCATACACAGAATTTTTATTATTTAATGGATTGTGTGAAAGAAAGCCTTACCTGTAATATATTTCTGAAATAATTATTCGGAGGATACTGTTACCGATCAACCCGCTTTCTCCTAAAATTTTCCTAAATTTTTCTTTCTTAAATTACGTCGATTGAAGGCTTTTTGTTGTTGCACTAGGTATTGATTTTATAAAATGCAAACCATGTTATTTTCAGGATTCAATAACCCTTTAAGGAGCTTACGTCTAATAACTAAGTACTCAATCCACTTCTAATTAAACATCAGTTTTTAGAGGCTTCATGGAACTCGAGAAACTTAGAAATCTCTCTCGTCGTACCTACCAAAGGGATGCGGAATAATATGATCAAAGTAATAACATCTCACAACTTGAAACATAGTGTAGAATCTTGCAGTCTTAAAATTTATATTCTTTAAAATTTTTTATCTCTTGTCTTTAAAGAAGCTTCCGTCGGTGCCAGCTTTAGACTAGTTCTTTTAAGCCGTCATATCTCTATGAAAAACTTAAGATTCCCGATGGAAACAAAGGAGATTGTAGACATTTTTTTATGTAAAGATGTAAAAATTAGTTATATAACTATAATAATTTTGATGGCTTTAGGGCGTATTGTATTTCGATAAAATTTACGTAAACAATAGAATTATAATCGCTTTGAGTCCGGTTTGACACGGGACTTTCATCCTTTTGAAATTCCCGAGGAAAAGTACAATACATGAGCTGTGAAGTTTCTGATGGAACTTATAATGACTATTTGAGCCATAACAATAGAGTACTCAGCTTTTCTCCTGAATTGACAATAGGTAGGTATCTTAACGTCTCGACCGACCTCTTCCTTTTCTTTACTTCAACCGAGGGCGTTTCGAGAACAAAAGGATAATCTATCATTTTCACTTAAAACTTTCATCTTTTTTATTCTAATTTTTTTCCCCACGTTGACGATTGCAACAATTAAAATTAATTTACGTTTTTTGAGAGAGAAAAATGAAGTTTGATTAAATCAATATTGCCGTTGGAAGGACGCGCTAAGTAGGTTTACACAGTGCCGTTTGAGACGCAGGTGCAATTCGTGCCAATGGGAAATTTAATCTTAAGCTAAAATAAGGGAGAAATAGTAGAGTATATTAGTTAAATATAGTAAGCCGACAAATCCGTTTCCTAATTAAATACATCCGGTCTCGGATTGATCTGCCAAAATGCTTCAGCACGCGGAGCCTTAGTGAAAATCTTATTAAATAATTCTTAAACAAAGGATGCCATGATGTTTGTTACATATTTAAAATGTGAATTGAAGATATTCGACCACTTAAATTAATGGAAATCAATTTTGGTTTTCTCTTACATCGCGGAAATTGTCGGTTTGAATCCCAGGTCCTCACGGCGCGGCGGGGCTTCCACCTGGCCACCAACGAGAAAGGGAGATAATTTTAATACTTGTTATTTTCTTATACCATTTTCACTTAACCACCCAGGGTTCTGAACATCATTTTACTTCTTCATGATTTTGTCCTATCTAATATATTGTAGCAATAAATATAACGTTATCGTAAAGCATATTAATTAAGGATTACATTTGCATTGATGGTTGTGAGATAAAGTTAGGCTTATCTTTACGGTCTCTGATGGCACAATTAAATCTAGGAAATAGAAACCTCGTAATTACATTGTTCACAATGCAATAAAAGGAGAAGATTTTGCGATTTACGGCCACACGAAGGCCTACGTTTCTGTCGACGAGAAAAGCACTCGAAAAGCTCAGAGAATAAAAGCGTTTGGGTAAAAATTTTGAGGGTACCTAGGAACGCTGAAGCGTTCGTTTCACTTTTCCATTTGCCCTTTCCACTTTGTTTGGACTAAAGATGATGTGCTCTGTAGGTTCACATCCGTAAGTCATGAGAAAGCAAATTAAAACCAAGAACAGGTGATTACATTTGCAAGGAAACAAAACAAGGCCTTTGTTCCCGCATGGAAGCGAAAGGCGAAGCTACCCTAATAAGACGGTTGATTCGCACCCCCTGCCGCCTCTCGCCCGCCCCTATAAGACAATAAATCAAGGATATTTGACACTAGCAGACTTAAGAGGAATCCGGAAAGGGGGTCGATAACCAAGGCTCTATGATAAAGAACCCCCGTGTGATGAAGTGCTATAAAGGGTATTATAAAGGGTCCAGATATTATACTTGGGGATTTATCTGATGTTAGATCGTTGGAAATCTCCTGATAAGTGACTGCTCAACCATGCCAACAACAGATTTTACTACTCTCCCAATCAAAGGGATTTTCCATACGAGCCCCAGACTACTAATATCCAATTAAATTTTTATTTTCCCTCTATAAAATATAGTTAAGCTCAAAAAAAAAAAAATCAATTACACATATACCTATACAAAAAGCTGACAATTCAAAAATTTATAAACAATAAAAAATTGTCACATTTATAGTTAAGATGTTAATTAGACTATTAATGTGCATAAAATACAATACTTTTGAGGAACGTTTTTCCTTTTATTGTACTCTCAAATTTTTAAGTGAATCTGCACGGTTGAGTAGGCGGGAAGGTAGCGTAGAACATCTGCTCCCCAAACTACCCTCCTTGACTGACTCTCACCTCCCAGTTTTTCACAAACACCACCTCATATGTTGGCTGTGAAATATCAGAGTACAATTAACGGAAAATAGTTCACCTGATGAGACCTATTAGGTCGAACCGGTCGTGAAATATTCCTTTTTATTGTATCTCCCTTCCTCCAAAGTATTGTATTTTACGTAACAAAAATTGTCATTTAGAGACATTTTTTTGCGTTTTTATAGTCATCTTGGAGCGTGCGTGGAGGTTGATCGTATATTTCGAATTCATTTAAGGTAGGTAGTTGAGAAACATTTGGTAAGTGGAAGGGACGCTTCGAAGTTTGTGGGAATGATGTGAGAAACGTGCCCAAACCTGCTCAAGGCTTTCGAAATGGATGGCTGAAACGGCTCTAATTCTTTTCGGGTGATAAAGGGAAAAAATTTTCTGAACCGTTAAGGAAAAAAGCCTTTTTCCGTTTAAAAAAAAAGACCCGCACGTTTTCCTTATGCTGTTTTTGTTATCGTCTAAGTTTTCCTCTTTTTTTTTTTTTTTTTTTTCTTTGTGAACGTAATGCATAGAAAATCGAATTAAGAATTTTAGTTCACAAGTATTTAAAAAATTTAATTTTAAAATAATCCTTTCTTTTTTTAGAGAGGGGGAGAGAGAGAGAAAGAATTCTGTTCATACCTAAAATTATTAGAACCAAACTTTTTATAAAATTCCAAGTTTCCCTAACTTTGAGTATCTATTGTGATAGCTATTCACCAAGCAATTAGTGATCACTTGATTTCTTCATTTCCAACTACCAAAAACTTACTTAGGACTTAACTCGCTCTTTTATCTAACTCGAAGAGCCATGAAAATCGCATTTAGTTTTCAACCGGGCAAGTTCTCTTTGATCGACAAATAAAAACCCAGAGTGTTTTAATCATTTTTCCCCTCCCATTTTCAGACATGAAGTTATTGGTTTCATCGGAAATACGAGTATTATTCAGGAAAACTCTTTTATAATTTAAAGATTATTTTTATTTTAAATGCTAACCACAAAAACCCTTTGCCTACGCATGCATGCGGAACTCAATGAATAATTTTTTTATACTTATTTGGTTAGTTTTAATAAAAGTTAAAATTAAAGGGTTTATAAGTTTACAGGATGTAGGTCTACTTTGTTGAGAAAACATGAATAAATTTAAATTTAATGTAAATAAACTCAGTCATGCAAAATATTTTACTCTGTATCTGCTTAAAAAATTATTTCAATCTCTCAGTTTAAAATCTTACTTTTTTTTCTATTATTTTTGAAATTTAGATTCTTGAATTAAGATGGAAGAGTGTGGGTTTTTTAATGTAGACAAGACATAAAAGAGAGAGCATGAAGACTCCTTCATCGAATATGGTGAGTCCGCAATATATTTATGACGACTAACTTCTACCCCATTCCGCCGTTTTGTTTTATAGATGTGCTCAAATACATAAATTAAAGAGATTGCCTTTTCCGCCGGGGAGGGAGAGTCGTCTTTAACGAAATTTCCATACGCGTGACACTATACCACGCCAAACACATTTCCCTACCATATAAAAATGGCTTCAGCATTCCTTTACGCATGATATTGACAGCGTTAATATATCGCCCTTGGATATCCTCAAATGGAACCATTTTTATGGGGAAAGTACATGAACTAAATGTTTAAGAGGGACCCTTCAAACGAGTGCTATTCAGCGTATTAAATTTTCAAGAAAATTATTTTTGTAGTATAAACAGCGATTTTTCCCGCCTTTACGATCGACTAAATTCAAAAGCTCTAATTTAAAGGGTCCCATTTTCAAGAAAATAATTAGCGAAAAACGTTAATTTTTAATTTGAGTGTAATTACCGTAATTATACGGGATAATGAGGAACCCAGTTAGTGTGGAATAGCTTAGTACTTGAGAAGATAATAATTTAGAATCTACTTCTCCACCTCCTATTAGTTGTATGCATTTCGAGGGATTCGCCGGAATAAACAACTTCAAAGGATTAGTTCTGTTTGTTGATATTAAGGACTTGCTCACCGAGCATTACGGATGAGAGTTGAGACGTTTAATCCCCATCCTACATAGTTTTCAATGTTCCAATCAAAAGAGAGAAGAAAATTAGCTTTAAAAAACTTCGCTAATTTGCTTATTTTGGTATCCCTTTTTCTGTAAAATTCCTAATCCTTGGTGGTTTTAGTCGTCCCGGTAAAAAATTTTTAATTGCAAAATAAAGAAGAAGTAATCACATGTTGCCGGGCCTTTTGAGATTTTAACAGACTTTTTTCCTCGATGAAAAGCATCTCGCGAAATGTTACTCCCCTCTTATCGCACCGGAGGGTCCGACCTCCTAAATAGGTTTTTATAACTTTTTCTTTTTTAGGGTTCTTTTTATAATAATTAAACTTTCCAAAGCCACGAACTTTTGTTCACAGGATCAAAATGATTTCGGAACTCTCTGCTTGTGTTTTTAAAAAAATTATTAACAAAGTTACTTCTTATAGATTATATACACCTTCGCATAATAGGTAATAATTTGTTTGTTTTTTTAAAAAGCTCTCTTTTCCTCCTAATCTTTTATAATTTTATCTAAAAGGTACCAGAGGGTTGACCACTTCGTCGATTAACTGTTAATGAAAGATAAAATAGAACGTGCTTAATCTCAAGAGTAATAAATTATAAGAAAAGCCATATCGAAAAACCATATATTAGTATTACTTCAAACTATACTTTAAACAATTAAAATTAATAGGACCTGCAGGGTATTAAAAATCCAAGAGAGAGAGCAAAAAATAATTCTTGAAAATGATGTGACCTGAAATTTCGTTATTATTTTTCCTTGGCATACCCTATCGATTCACTCATTATTGTCATTCTGTCAAAAACGTTACGAGCTCAGTTTTATAAAACGTCATTTTTATTTCAAATTTATTTATCCCCATAAAATACGAGAGGAGAAAGGTCTATTATAAATTTAAATATTTTTAGACCAAGTGGATCCTAAGGGCACGCTATTCCCCCACCTTGGTGAAACAATAAAAAGTGAGAGTGAGTTAAGTTCGAGGAGTCAACAGTTCGATATAAAAGAAACATGTTTATGTAGGGCCGACCCACAGAAGCAATATGCAATAAAAGTTTAATAATAGTGAGTTCGTAATATCAATCAACCACCGAAGAACCCCAGCCACGCCACAAAAGGGTCAAAACCAGAGGTAATAAGATAATTATAGCTGCAGAAGTTTTTGATTATTATTTTTCTCTTTTTTACAATATTAAGGTTTTAGCGCTGTAAATTGAATAAAAAAGGTTTTTTTTTTCTCTCTCCCTATGTAAATATTACTCGAGTAAGGACTTCTTTTAATTAATGATATTGTATTGTTTTTTTTCCTATGCCAGCAGTAATATCCTCAATTTCATAATTTTTGAACTTCAATGTGTATAAAACCTCCTTTACAAAATATTTTGTAACATACCTTGTATTTTACAGTACAAATAATTATGTACAACCATAACCATTCTTTATTTTTCATCTTTCTGAACCTGACAAATATAATATGTAAAATATGTACTTGTGGGGAGGTGGACTATGGCGGGGGCTTTAGCCATAATGCCATGGCGCTCTTTCACGGGACCAACTGCCCTAGGGGATGGCCTAAAACTACAGGACATCAGAACAGGGCGCCATTGATGTGTTCAATCTAGCTTCCGTGTGAAATTACAAACGATTTTTTGAATCGCGATGGTTAAAAAGCCTCAAGCAGCCTCAGAGTAACATCCCCTTGGTTATCACGCCCACATACGAGACTGTTGATGAATGCGCGTGTCAAACTAGAATTTCTCCCGATTCCCGTCCCCTTTTAAACCATCATGCATATTTTGTAGGAACGTATGTGTTTGCAGTTATCCGTTGACAAAAAGCAAACCCCAACCCTTTAAACCCACTGCGCCTCCACCCCCGGCTTTCACTCGTCGACATTCGCACCCTGTTTTTTATTCTCTTTTTTTAAGAATGCGCGTTGCCTTGGTTTACCACTCATGACGTTTCTTGAGATTTACGGTGTATTACAGGCCGTCAAGATAGGTTATATATCAGAATATATGGTTCTCACAATATCATGTTCTCCACTTAGTAAAAGTAAAAGTGAAAAAAAAAAGGAGGTTTATTGAAGCTAGAGCCTTTTCATTTTAGTCCCTCAGGGATAAAAAATAAACTTTTTTTTATTTTTAACTCCATTTTATTTACACCCATGTATCTCTAAACGTCACGTTTGAATCATAACAAGCGTTACATTATTAATCGTTGATTTTTTTTTTCTTTCATTTTAATTGTATAGAATAAATTTGTGTATGTTAAGTAATAACACATGAATGAAATATCTATTATATGTAAATATAACTTTCTTGTTCACTTTTTGAAGCGCTGACAGAAAACTCACAAAATAAAAAAGAAGCTTTCGGCGAATTGCGCCAACCACGGCTAGACAAGATTGAAGAGCCCGAGGAAAAAAGTAATTTTATACTAATAGAGATTGGGATTAACTCGGAACAAAGTTTAAAAGTTCAAAAAAGACTTTAGGTGAATTACAGGTGACTGATTTAGTGACTTCAATACAAATTAAAACGTGATATTGAGCCTAAAGGCAGTAAATGGTGGAAAGCCAAGGATTATGGTGTCGATTTAAAAGGTTTATGCCCTCGTCTGATGTAACCCACTCAGCGAAACAAGTCAATCCCGGCTCAGCTCCAAGCTGCCTTTACACGAGGTGGGTACAACTTAAATTTACTGCCGATGGTCATTCTAACCTACGTTGCACTCGATTCTTAAAAAGAATCCTAAAACCCTTTAAAAAATTATTTAAAAAGAACTTTTGGAAAAAAGTTTGCTGTAGGGATGGTTTCGAAATAAAGATGAAAATATTTAGTTGTACATAACCTAAAATAAGATTTCCTCCCTTTGAAAGTTTCAAAAGGTAAGAAATTGACTTTTTTCCAGAAATCATGAACTTGTGTGTACTCCATTAGGGGATTGCTAGATTAACGAAATGGCTTTGTACCTTTTTCTCTTCACTGGCATAAAGCATAAAAAAAAATAATATTTTTACACCTGTTTCTTCCGAGAAATGAAATCGGTATTTCCCAGAATAGAAACGAAATATCAAATATTGTTGGCAAAAAGTTGTTTTTAAAAAAGGTTTCCGAGCTCACTTCTATATCATTTATCCAATGCATTATAAATAAATTACTTAAGCAGTTTAAATGCCTTGTAGATATGGCATACGAGATCTTCTCCGTAGGAACTAAAATATTAGATTCTTGGTTTACCTCAAGGATCGCATATTCGACCGATCTTATTCTCCTTTATGTTAATATTAGTTTCTCCTGAAGGGCCGATTAGAGAATACCTTCATTTTGCATAAATTGAGAAAATTTTAAAAATTGCTTCTTAGCTCTTGACAATGTTTTTATTCTGATTTTTTTAGACTACTGGCACAATTTGAAATTGTTTATTTGGGTGAAAGATTGAGAAGATAAATTTTGATGAGTTTTCGGCCGATGAGATTTTGTCGGATGACTTTTTGATCCGAGTTTTCATATATCGTTTGACGGATAAGGGATCCCTACAGGCGTAAATACTGAAATGAACCCGAAAGAGATATTTTGACAACTGAATAACTTTATTAAAACATCCGCCTTTCCAATTTCACATCATTACATTCGGATCCACTCGACACTGGTGACGGCAAAGGGTGGATACTTTTCTGACGTTTTGATTATTCCTGGACAAAGATCGAACATTTTAGTGTGTGATGCAGTTGACAACAAGAATTATCTTTTAAATAAATGTCCCAAGGAAAATGGTCCCACAAAACAATATCGGCTTGGCCCAATGAATATCATAACGTAAAGCCTCTCATGGATTTACATGTTGTCAAGCTAACGAATTTCTTGTTAAAAACCGCTCTAAACGCAGTAAATCGTCGACTCGGCTGAGAACTTGGAATTTATGGGGTGATTGGGAAGGGCTTTTCCGATACCTTCGGCCCCATTTCATCCCTCCTGTAAATTACCTACCCAGACAAATCTACACTGCATTAGGACGATTCCCCTCCCCCCCTTCAAATTTTATTAACCCCGGTATGAAAACAATTATTACGATTGTCTTAAAAGAATGATGAAAACTTTACTAATTATCAAAAAGTAATTACTAATTAATCAGATCGCAATTTAGGCTGTAATGGCGTATAAATTTAATAATTTTGAATTTGGTAATTGGATCTTCTGATGTTTGTACTAGAATCAATAACCGTTGTATCCGATCGTTATAATTATGTAGGTACCAAATCGAATCTTGGCACTGCGCCTTTGCCCGCGGCATTCAATAGTAGGTAATAATTATTTTACCCATCAATCACAAGTAAAAGGAATGAGATTTGATCAAAATATGACAAAATTTTCAAATACCCATCAAAACACTCACAAGATGTGTTCCGACGATTGCAATTCTTGAAATTTTTCATCCATTTCTTCACTTTTTCATCAAGTTCGAAGTCATGTTCTTAAGTGTTCAACCTCGATCATAAAACGAAAATCCTGAGAAAAAAAGTTAGATTCTTAACTCTCATCCTTTTCCCCTTTAAATTTTTTTTTTTTTTCTCGAATCAATCAATTCAGGGAATGCTGGAGGGGAAAAAGAAGTTAGTCAAGCCTGTCTAATAGGTTTGTCTACTTGGCAAAATGAGCAATTTCATTGCGTGGTTTGGGGAACATGATGGTAATGCTATTACAAAGCTTGAATGAGAATTGTTTTAGTTTGTTTTAAGTTTGAACAAACGACTCTCTGTTACATAACTTGAGCACGAAAGGCCACAGAATTATCATGCCCTCTCGAAGGCTATCTATGCTAATACCTGACTGATCAAACGCTTGACAATTGATTTTATTCCAATTGATCTTCGGAACAGAGAAGAAGAGTGGAAAGAAATTATTTCATTTGAGCACCTTCTCGTTATCATTCGCCATACAGTGCTTTCTCGAATGCATTATTCATAACGTTTGATATCTATCCCCAGAAGGAAATTAAAAAAATGTAATCGAATGTCTTCCCAAAGTTTCCAAGGAATTATTTTTCAAACCTATTCCTTTGGATTTAAAATTGATTCACTCTACGTGCTCAAAAGTTCATGGTTACATTAAGAATTTTTTTTAATTAAGAAAGACCTCCGAAAAAAGCAAAAAGGATGCTTTATGTACAGAAAAACACTTTCGAACGGTGTTTTCGGCAGAAAGTGAAAAGAAATGGCCGTTTCCTGAACAAAAGACCGTGGAAAGCGCCCACGAAGTGTTTTTCTCACAGAAGGCCTGAATCAAGGCGCGCAAGACGGGAAGCACCCAAAAGATTGCCCTTTACTACACCAAAATCTACTGGTTTCACCAAAGTTTTAAACTAGGTAGTCTCTCTTTCCTATTTTGCTTTATTTTCCCTAGTTATCTTTTTTTTTCTTTCGTTCTTTCTACTAATGAATTCCGTTTTCAGGGTCGGGGACAATTTATTGTGGAATTACGTAAATCGATCGTCCAAGGTCCAAACCTTTTCAGTCGTTTTAGTTAGTCCCCCCCCCCCCCCCCCGGCCGATCCCTTTCCCTTCTCCCTTCACCTATTAATGTAAGCCCACTCTCCTGAGAGATACTACAATAAGTAGGAAACCAATACTGAGATAAGGTTTTCTTTTTAACTTTTTTCCCGGGTGGCGGAAAAGAATCCTCCGGGCGATTCGAAAGGATGATAATTTCTATTAACCTTTATATACATACATATATCATTCAAGATTTCTTATTTTGTTTTTCATTCATTTTTATTCTTTTCGCAGAAGACGAGAAAAAAAATAGAAGAATGAAAATTAATTCTCCGCAACAGGTGAATGATGGGAGCGAGAAAATAAGGGGGATTGAAAAAAATAGTTTACATCTACCCTGATAATCTAGCACGCTTTCTCTTTATGCAGTATGAATTTGGAACAGACATTAATATTCAACAATTAGCTCTTGAGGGATCTTTACTCTTCCGTGTGCAACGTCGCCCTCAATTCAAACCCTTCACAAACAAACGTAACTTAGCGAACCGGAAGAACTTTTTTTTTCGCCACCTTGATATTGACAATCACAAACCAGTGCAATGACTGTAAAGAAGAAAAGTAATGGGCAATTTTCGAAGAACGAGGCACGTACTGCTTTAGTAGGAAAGATAAAAACATAATAAACTTGCCTGAGTTTTATGTACCTTTGTTTTATTTACCTTTTTTTCCCTCCTCATTAAAATAGGCCCAACCAGGTGGCATTGATATTTCACACACGAAACGTTGTAATCTTTGTCAGCTTTTATAGGGGAGTAACAAGGAAAAAAAATTAAATTAGGTTTTTTTTTAGTTTAGTCTCATTATTAAACATTAATTTACCTTTTTCACAGATGGGTTTTTTCCCAGAGCCCATTTTACCGGCATTTTCCTTTACTGTTAAGTTCAAAGCATCTTTTTTTCAGGTTTTCAAACTCCTGCCCTCATTAAACAGTTTTATTTAATTGATACTTGATAGATATAACATACGGCATTAGTAGAATTCACAATATTAATAAAAAAACAACCCTATTTTTTATTAAGTAATCTCTTGTTGTTAATCTGCCTAATGCGGGAGTAATAAAATGCATATTTTATGAGATAAAGTTTGAAGCTCTCTTGCTTCTTGTTCTTTTCGTAAAATTAGTGTGTGATTTGTTTAACGTCTGTTTAAAAAGTAAGTTCAAGACTTTGAACGTTTAGAGCTAGAAATAATGAATATCTTATGAAACGAGGAACCGAGCAATCGCCCCTCCTTTCCAACTTATTGGAATAATTAGCCGACTTCATTGCACCCTTTTCTGATTTTTTTTTCTTCCCCCAACGCGAATAAAACGACGATTTTATTCATAGTTTATGCTGCTTACATTTTGTTGATTTTTTTAATCCCACAAAGGGACTTGTGTTTTAGTGAGGCGATAATTTAACGAGAGTTTTTTTAAAACGGTTTTTCGGGCTTGGATTTAATGAAGGAACGTGAAGGGAATCTGGAAATGTAATAAACAATATATATATTCACATAGATTTATTCGTTTGCGCAGAAAAATCTGTCGTTGGTGGGTTGGAAAGAAAAAGAAAATGTGAGAAAGCGTGTTGCACGTGTGAGTCACGTAAAGTCCAATGTCTGCCAAGGGAGTAAAAGCCACGAGACAAAACTCTACACGCCCGGAACACCATCATACATCAGCTCTTCTCAACTTTCTTCCCTCCTCTTACCTTCCTCAAAAACACAATGTTTTACCACCACTTACATCCCTCGGAAAACATCTTCCAGTCTACGAAGCGAGGGAATGCTGACACATTTAAACGACAACCTTCCCGTTTGAGAATTAGTAGTTACCATGTGGGCAAAAATCAATGCTATCGCCCTCTTATGATTTCTGTCCATTCCCCATAGATCCATTTTCTTTTAAAGGGGCAAGCCTAAAAAGAGTTTTTTTTCTCTCTTCCTCTCTCTCGTTCGAAGGGCAAAAATCATTTGAAATCAATTAACTTGATGTTGTTCATAAAAGCCGGAGTCGGAAAAGGGAAATTGATTAAAAACTGTTTCTCTTTTAGAGTTATTTAGCTAAAAGTACTGAATTAATATTCAAAGATTTATTTTTATTATATAGAGTATTTTATTCGCTAGTCTGGGGCGCTTTTGGGAGTCCTTCGTCATTTGTTCCTGTCGAAAAATTTTACAAGATTGAAAAAATTTTAGGTCAAGCGTACTTTTATTAATTAATGAAACATAAAAAGTAATGTACTATTAAATAAAAGTACGCTTGACAGTAAAGCGAAGAAAACATCGAAATCAATCACTAGACTCGCCACACAATCGTATGGAAGTGAGATAAGAAAAGGTGACATCTATGCATCTTGGTCTCTTTCCCAAGGCTTCCCTTTCTTTCATTTGAAAATAATACAGACAAATGCTTTTCTCTCCAAACGGAATGCCTCTGCCAATGTCGTTTATCTCGGTTGGAAATTTCAAATCGTTCCCTAGAAAACGCGATCGTTCAGACCCTCCGTGTCATTTTACTTAGATTTTTAAAATGCTGATCTTTAAAGAAATCATTTGATTATTCCAAAAATATCGATTATGACCGATCCTGATAGATAATTAGCATAAACAGAAAATTGCACAGGCAAAAGCTGCTTTAAATATTTTATGGAGTCAGTTACTAGGAAATTAGACGTAAGGGTTAGGCTGTTAAATAGTATAATTTAAACGATAGTATTTCATGGTGCTCAAGTATGGGGTGGAGAAAATTATGAAGTAATCGATAGGCGATATAGACATTTCATTAAAAGAATAATGAGGGCACCCAACTTTACTAGGACTGCTTACATCCACCTAGAGCTACAGCCATATCCCATGTATTTTGAGACGCTAAAACTTCACCAAGACTATCTGCTGAAAGTAATGGATATGAATGAAGAAAGATTTCCAAAGTTTTTGGCCCTTCAGATCGTTAAGGAAAACATCAATTGGTTCAACATATAAATAAATTAATAAGGGAATATGGGATTAATCAAAACTTGACGGGTCATAACTATAACTTAAAATTAATACTCGAGTTGATTTCAACCAGTGTTTGTTATTTTTATTTTTAATTTTAAAATTTTCTCGAACCAGTATTTTTTAAATTTATTTTATCTGCAGTGTTATTTAATTTAATCTGTTTATTTTCTTTTCCTTGTTGTTTGTTTATTTTATGTTGCATCCTTTAGAGTATGTATTGTAAAAATTCAATTGTTACCAATATGTTAACATGGAAATTACTGGAAAAAAACTTAAAAATTTTTAAACTTACTGAAAAAAAAAATAAAAAAAATGACCACAATAAATTGTTAAATACTTGTCTTTATTTTATATTAAACTCATGAAATAAAACTCATGTATATTGTATTTAAGAATTAGAAATAAAGACAATTTAAATCGTTAAAAAAAATCTAGATAATTAGCAGTTTCTTTTGTTTATATAATATTGAATTAATTTAAATGACATGACTTTTACCATAAAAGCTTTGTTCTAACCGCAGTTAGAACTTTGAAACTCCTGAAGCATGCGCAGAACGATTTGTCCGTCAAATTTGAATTCATCTGACGTCCAATTTTACGTCCAAAGCCTTCTGCGCATGCTCCATGAGTTGCAAGGCAGTTTCAAACTGCGGTTGGAACAAAGCTATTTTCAAGTTTTTCTCGATGAATGCGAATACAAGGGGTATTTGGCACAACTTTGGCGTATCAAACATAACTTTAGACCTTCGCCATTTTTGCTAATTCATAAAAAAAGCGCTTGACGATGTCTAGATAACTACGATGAAGATTTCGTAAAGTTTGGGTCGAATAAAATTGCAGCCGTGAAGTGTTACCGAAAAAAAATCTGGCGACTCCGGCACACCTCATGATCGGTAAATTTTTCCTTTAGGTGCTTTGAAAGGCCCTTTTCTAAGGACAGGGTCTTACAATAAATGCTCTATGAGTAAGTTTAAAGAAAAACTCTTATCAAACACGACTGAAAAATTTAAAATGCGCACTACTTCGATGATAATAACAAGTTTTGTATAATAATTGATAATGTCGATTGTTGGTATTTACGTTGAATAACAAAATGCGTCCACTTTTTAATATATAAAGGCACGCAATTTTTACAAACTCTTTAGGTACCTAGCTACAATGGTAAAAGTGTTAATATTTGTCTTAATCGTTTGTTTTGTTCCTTCGGGGCATTTATGGTCCATCAGGAATCCCATTGAAAATCCTTCCACGAATGAAGTTGAAGACAGCAGCGACGGCATCAGGATAATATTCCCAGGTAGGTATTTAAAATGAATTAATAACTACTATTTTCTTACCTTATTTGTCGGAACTCCCACCGTGAAACTCTCCAATGCTTTTGATAAATTTTTAGCCAAATGTCTATAAAGAAAAAAATAAAATTGAATCTCAGGTACGAAATGGTGTGGATCGGGGAGCGTGGCCGAAAACTACGGAGATCTCGGACGTAACAATTTGACTGACGCGTGCTGTAGGGAGCACGACTTGTGCCCTGATATTATCGAAAGCGGAGGATCCGCCCACGGTCTCAAAAATAGTGCTCCTTATACGAGGTTCGTAAACAATATTAAAAATTTAATACTTTATGCCATAAGTTTTAGGGTGAGCTGTGAGTGCGATATGAAATTCCTTAAATGTCTTAGAAGAACTGAGAGGCAACAAAAATCATCCAAGTTGATCGGAGTTATTTACTTTGATGGACTCCAGACTCAGTGCTTTGCCAAAGAATACCCGATAACCGGTTGCAAAAATAAGTATGTGATTTTATTTATTTATTTATTCAACAGATTTCATTTTCCACCTAGAGAGAAACTCACAATAAAATCGATTTAAACTAAGCTTTCAATCAAATCTTTTTCTCTCTCACTCATTCACTTTTAATAATCTTGCCTAGCTTACCTAATCAATATTTCCTGGACAAAATAATTTAAAACTACATTTTTTTTATTTTTATTTTTTTAGATTAGTCAAACGATGTGTGGAATACGAATTCGACACCACCGGTGAGAAAATGTGGCAATGGTTTGATGTCCCGTTTTACTGAATTCATTTCATTTCAATTAAGTTTCGGGATGATACGTACTTTCAATTTGATTTCCAAACGTCCAGATTGGACTAAAATTGAAAAGCGACTTTTTAAATTAATTAAAAAATTTTCTTTTTCAACCTACTCATTTAATCATCCAACCTAGTTCCAGGTTTTAACAAATAAAATAAAAAACGGTAAGAGATAGAACATAGCAGCTCCGACCAAAACCGCATTTTTGTTTTTTAAATTCAAATTTTTAAACCATTATGTTTATTTGAAACTCTGGAAATAATCGTGCGAAATGCCTCAATCAAAGTTTTGAAAACAGTGACAGGAAATCGCAAATGATAACTATTACTGACTCTCAGACTCATTAATTATTCATCATTTTAATTATGAGAGAAATTTCGTTATTATGTTGGCAATCCATGAATACATTACCTGGCAACACTGGATCCCGCTAAATATCCGCCGACATTTTTAATTTTTTTAAGAACTTGAGAAGACAACGGTCCGGGCCAACGCGTATCGTATTTTTCGTTCCTTTATTATCAACAAGATATTCATCATTAAGTTGGTAAGTTAGCATTTAATTTTAATATGATAATTTAGTTTATGATTTTAATAAAGTAAACGTTTGGGTGTTTATTTTGTAAATAGTAAACGATTCACCAAATCAAGTTTTCAAGTTTGCTAAGTTTTTATTATTTTTTCCCCATTTTTAATCGTTTTAATGTAATAAATCTATAATTCTATGATGTTATTATAAATTTAAAATAGGCACTAACAATTATTATGGAGACCGATTTCTCTTTATTTTTTTCATTTTAAGTCCTAACCTCTCCCGTAGCTTGGTGATCAAAGCTTTTTTTGGAAATCAGATTTTCAGGCCTAGAAACTTTGAAGATAGTTTTGTTCCTTACGTAGATCAAATCTATCATCATGATCTAAATAGCTTAGTTCTTAGTTAATTTTTTCACAGTAATGAAATCGTTGAGAACTTGTTTGTATATAAATATAATTTTTTTATATATTTTATTTTTTATATTTCTATTTGTCTAACCACTGTATATACCTTTCGATTATTACATTACCTATACATTTAGGTATAACATGAATGTCATAAAATGTAAAATAAAACGGCAGATAAAAACATAGTTTAACTGTCATTTAGATTTAATTTTTAATAAAATAAATTTTAAAAAATAAAAATTTAAAATTAACGATAGGTATTTAGAAAACAATTAATTTCAAAATTTTAGGTTATTATAATTTAGTTATATCTGATTGTTTTCCAGCCATTATGTCGCTGTCAACTGGAGAATGCTTGTCGATAGTAAACGATGCGAATCAGGTAAATAATAATTTATTAAAATTTATATTATGCTGGTCATGCTGTTTAAAAAATTGTTTGAATCTTTGTGTGGTATAATAAAATTTAAATTATTTTTAGACGGATACTATCACTGAGGTTTATAAATGCAAGAAATGTCTCGAACATTACTATACGATTGTTGACTTTATTGTCCACAAAATTTCTGTTTGTGAAGACGAAGACGTCGATTTCAGGGATCCTAATTACTGTATAAAAGTAAATTTTTTTTATTCTTCATTTTTTGTTTCAATGTCACAATTTTTCAGGAATATCTTTTGAATGGAAGAAAAGAAGGTGAAGTCTTTGTTAAGGCGGTTAACGTGAGTAAAATTTTATTACATACATAAGTGTACTTTTTAACTGCTTTTATAGTTTTTTCTTTAGTTGAAAAAACATAAAAAAGCAAGTTTAAATTTTAAAGAGTTTATGCCTCTTTTCAGGCTTCCCAAGATTTGTCAGCACTATGGAAAGGCGTCGATAAGGTAGAAATTTTTATTTTCTATTGCTTCCCATTAAAAATTTGACTAATTAATTAATAAAATAAACAAACAAAAAACTGAAGGTTAGGGGGAAAAAACATCTATGTCCTTTTTTTTCTTCTTTTTTCCCAGAACGAAACTGGCTTTTTCTATGCATCACAGCATAGGATTAAAGGTTCTAAATATTTAAGAGAATTATTTACTTTATTCATATGTTGATGTTTAAAAAAAAAATTCTTTTAGGTATCATTTGGAGTTTTTCAAACGCAAACTGTTTTGTAACTCAAAATTTTCAGATGGACAAAGACAGTTTTCCCCCATATCCTTCAATTACTAATAATCTTATTAATACTTAATATTTTTGTGTTCAGTATTTGGATAGACATCTCGAAGCAACAAGATCTCAGGTCGAAAAGAAGCGAAGAGAAAGAAACTTGAAGAAGGAGAATTGCGAACTGGTATGATTGTATTAAAAGATGAAATGAATTAAATTTTTGTTTAAAGCCCAAGGCGACTTCAGTGAATGTTCTCTTTGATGATGAGACGCCAAATAAGGATGTGAATGAAAGTGCACTTCCTCAACCGAAAAGTTCGAGAAGGAGAAAGCGTAGAAACCCGAAAAAAGTGGATATAGAAAATAGTTTTGGTTCAATTTAAAAGTCTCCGCCTTAGGACGACTTCACAAAGTAAGAGCTGGATTTTTACAAAAGTCAAAACCTAACCATTTGAAAAAAAAAATCATTCTCCGCCCCCCTCTTAATATGAAAAAATTATGATGTAAGAATCCTCTTCTTTATTTCTTCTTTTTTTTTAATTATCTTTTGTGGAAGAAAATTTAAATGGGTCTAAATGATTGATTCCATTCAAATTTATATAAAAATTTCATACTGCTATAACTTTGTAAGTTAATGCGAATAAATTTAAAAAAAAGTATCCTATTAAAAAATTTTCAAAACTTTATTTTCCCCTTGTTTTTTCAGTATCTTGAACCAATTATAGTAGGTTTTTTTTCTCTAAGAACACTCCAAACCATTTTTAAAAATTCATTTTTAATGACGAGATCCGAGATCAGGCCTTAAAAAAATGCAATATATTGTGAAAGCTATTTATTTTTATTTTCAACTCATTTTTTTAAGGCATGAGGAGGGGATCTGGGGATCCCGAAATCGATGGCGGTAATTAAAAACGAATTTACCTATAAAAATTGTTTTGAGTGCTCTTAGGGAAAAAACCACACAATAACTTTTTTTTTCATTAATATTATTTTTAATATTAAGAGTACCTACAAAAAAGTAAAATGTACCAGTTAAATCATCAAAACTATTTAAAGGCACTAAAAGTGTAATCACAAAAAATTCGTTGGCAATTCTGGGGAAACGGCCACTTGCTCAAGTGGCTTTCTTGTTTGGGCCTAAAGCCTGAATCGTGGAAAGTCATTAAAAGTTGTCCAATAAATAACTTCATTTAGTAAATTAGCAAGTATTTTCATAACTAAGGAAAAATTAACTCGGTGATAGTATGTTGAAAAATTTATTTTGAGTCGCACCGAACCTTGGAATCTTCCAGCATATAAAAATTTGGAATAAAATCTTCAATGGATTTTAAAAATAATCTCTTGAGCACAATGATGATATGTAAATGAAAATCGAAACAAAAAAAATATCATGAATGCAGACTAATGTTAATCATCTTCACTTTCTTCTGAATATTCTGTATACTTTCCGCGATCATCATATGCATAATCAGGATCATCGTCAACATCATCATCGTCATTATTATATCCTAAAAAACGAAATAGTATAAAAACAAATTATTACTTTTAAAAATTACCTGAATAAGAAGAAGTTGAATACTCAGTGCGATTTTGACGACCAAATTTATGAGAACGAGCTGTAAAGGAAATTTTTTAATGATATTTATTATCAGTAACTCAGAACAGTTAGACCAAGTTCACCAGCTATTATTCAAGAATTCTTGGTCCAACTCTAAATAGATAAAAATAATTTACTTGACATGCATAAGTCCTTAGTTTGAGAGGTTTCATAGCCACATTTAGGACATGGTATAGGTTTGTTCTTGTCGTACTTAAACCCTTTCCGGCGAGCGTGATCATCACAAAAGCAAGTTTTGCATCTCAAGCAGGAATGCTGTCCCAACTTGTTGCAGGACTGGCCTAAAAACTACTGTAAATAATAAACAAATTTTTCATAAAACGTACACTTGTAATTTTCAGACTCAAGAACTTGGCAAGATGCCTGGTGCTCGAATTGGTCATCCTCACAGAGGAAATTGGAGCAGAAAGAGCACTTAAACATCCGACCTCCATGGTCCCAGACGCCTCTTTCGCATTCTATACATGTGGCGTCTTGTAAAGGACAAGTGCACGCGTGGCTACTCAAACATTTCCTTCCATGGCATATCCACGCCTCACAAAAATCACAGATCGCTCCCTTCAAAAATTAGATCTGGATATTCCATTCGAATTTTACTTACGACCATTCCCATCCCTGTTGTGAAAACTCCTGGGTGTTTTACAACGCAATCGCCCGTCTTAAGAAGGCATTTTACTTTACCGCACTGTGCACACATAGGCAGCCTTTGTATACTACGGCAAAAATAACAAAAAGCACGATTTTTTTGTTTTCTGAAATTTGAAAATAAGAATTAATAACTTCGCTCATAAATTTCCAAGCAAACAACCTTTTGCATTTGTCACATTCCTAAAACAAAAAGAAAAGAAATTATGGAATTTGAGTAGAACGTAACAGGATTACCACGTGTGTGCATAAGAGTTTTTTTTTTAACTATATTATCTACGTCTTCTAACTCTCGTTATGATTGATTCTTCTAACTATACCTAACACAGCTTTGATATAAATACAGGGAGCCCCAACTAGAGTGGACCAGCAACTTTTCGAAAAGCATTTAGTCCTAGAAATTTTTTTTTATCGCTTTTTATGTAACATATTTCCGCTCTTTCGCTGAAGTTTGGTACACGTGTTTACTTCGAACCTGTAGATTTTGGTTTTGGAATACAGGGTGGTGCAGAGAGGTGCTAACGTCATTATTTTAAATGGGGACCCTATGTTTTTATGCTTTTAATCAATTCTACGCTCAATTATAAGCAACTTTTACAAAGGTCATTTTTTCAAATTGGAGCACCTTTTTATGAATTTTGTCCCAATTAGATGGACCACCCCACCCCGTTTAACTTCTATAAATTTCGTCCAACAAAAAAAAAAGTTAAATGTAAACTACCCTTGTTTTTTGACGAAAAATATATTACAATTAACGAATTTTGATTTTGGTGTGTCCCAAAGCAACACCAATGAGAACCCCTATTTTTTATTTCAGATTCGCAATCTACGCAAAATTTCAAGTTGATGGACAACTTTAAAAATGACAAATTTAGCGTTATTTTGCTCCAAGAAAAATCTCTTAAAATCGTTCAAGACAAAATTCGATAAT
Organism: Orius insidiosus; assembly: GCA_014119065.1. Classification (NCBI taxonomy): domain Eukaryota; kingdom Metazoa; phylum Arthropoda; class Insecta; order Hemiptera; family Anthocoridae; genus Orius; species Orius insidiosus. Next base: position 912,777 of record JACGAQ010000011.1, on the reverse strand, counting down.
TGCAATCAATTCATCAAAAAACAAGGGGGATATATATTTAACTTCTCCGATTTTCAGTAGTTTAAAAAATAAAAGGGGTGATCCATTACTTCTGTACCACCGAGTATAAGTGGGAAATCGGCTTCACAACTGGTTTAATGCTAAAGAACAATTTTTTTGACAAGACCAAAAATGAAAAAAATCAACAAAGGATGAGAATGAAAATTTTCTAAGTAAATTTTTTGCAATCCTATGCGCACACCTGGTAAATAAACGAAGAAATCAAATACCATGACAGAATTGCAGGGGAACTTTCCCAAATCAAGGTGTTCTTTGGCCGTTCGGATTTCTTTTTGCCTCTGTTTCTGCTTCTCCGCTTTCCTCCTCTGTCCAGTCTTTTTGTTTGGCATCTTTTACAAGGCTTTAATCTGAAACTTAAAAAGAGAAAATAAACAAAAACTCGCCCATCCAATTCACTTGAATTTTTATTTTCAGAATAAATTTCGTCGTACTAAAAAGTCGCCTGTCAGGGTTTCACTAAAATCGAGGGGTCTGATTAGAGGGGTTCTACTGTAACTTCTGATCAAATAAATGTAGGGGGGAAGATCTAAGCCAAAAAATGTGCTTAGAGAAAATTGTAAAGAAATTAATTTCTAAAAATAACTAAGAACTAAAGAGGAAGGACAAGACTAAAGGGGAAAGAAAATAAAATACAATAAAAAGCAATGGGTAGAAGTAATGGAAAGAAGAAAAATAAAAACCACGTTTATTAATAACAAATAGTGAAAAATGAAAAATAAAATTCAACTCGTAAACGTATGGCATGGTTTTGACAACCGTCTGCCGGTAGTTCGGCCACTTCAAAACTGATTTTCAAACAAAATAAAATCAATCACAGCATAAGATTGGCTCAAAGTTAATAATTGAATTCTCTAATTAAGAAGTTTCTGTATCATGGTGGTTCGACAGTATCTGGATAGTTTCTCCCAACCTTCCACCATTTAGCCCACCACAACGTCGAGGAATAATATCGGGCTACCAAGATATGACTTCTGAATTCCCGCAGCACCGGACAACACACACACAAGAAGTGAAACCAGTCCTCTTTGTACCTCCAATGACAAATGGAACATAACGATTCTTTGTACGTTCAGTGGTTTAGGTTTAACATTTCACACCGGAGTCTGAAGACCCACCGCATTGTCTGCAGTCCAACGTTTCTTCCGGATTTGATGGAGGCACATTTCTTTTCCGGGTAAAGATGATGATAGAGAGTGAATTTTTCGGACATATTGGATCGATGTAGGAAAAGTTTCTTTTTTTCTTCGATGATTATCTCGCTGTCTTTCTGAAGGCGATTCCGATCTAGCCGTTCCAGTCTGTTGCATAATCTGTACTTCATCGTATACTCGCCCCATTTTACGATTTTTCGAGGGAGTCGAACGACAGACATATTTGCAATCCGCACAAGATACTGATGATGAAGTTGATGAAGCCGATTTCCATTTCCGTAATGTGGTGTAGAATTAGGGAGCCAAAACAGTTTTTTTAGGAACGTCATTTAAACAACTTTCAGGATAGCGCTTTCCTCATAACCCCAAACCTGTGCCGCATAACTGCTATTAGCAGTTACCACTGCGTAGTATATCTGCATTTTGGCATAATGAGGAACTGAGTAATTAATAATTATTAAAGGCATGCGCCCATTTTATAGCGAATCAGGCAGTGTTCGCTTTTTTCTGGGCATGAGCCATGGAGTCATCAACATACCAAGGTAAGTGTACTCATTTACTATTTCTATGTCCTGTCCTTTGTACTTCCAGGATTCCGCAGAACTCCATCGACCTCCTTTCTGGAATATTAGTACTTTTGATTTGTCCGAATTCACCAACAGCTTTCATTTGTCGCAGAATTCTTCGAGTATCTTTATATTTGTTTAGAGATCTTCAGGTTTCTCTGCTAGCAGACATCAAGACCTTTACAAGCGATTTGCCAACCTGTACACCACATTGCAGTTCGTCGACTAGGTCATTAACAGCAGAAAAAGCAATGAACTCAGCGGGCAGCCTTGCTTGACTGGGTAGGAGTGACGGTGAATTAAGAATAACTACGTATTTCGTGTTCGGAGTGGACAGAAAATCCGCTCGGCGAATCCAGACCGTAGGACAATCCATCGGTTCTCGCCTATATCATTATCGGCTATAATTCCGTTAGCTCTTCTTTTTTGATCCTGTACGCTTGTGGCGGATCTGAGTCCGTCAGGAATTCCGATAGAAAGTCCGTCAGCCCCAATCTCGTTAAAAGATCCTATCATATATGAAGGCCTAATTATATTGAGACAATCTGCACAAACCCCCTTCTAGTTTTATGGGTAAGAGGAGAAGCAAATATCAACCTTCTGGCAAAGATTCACCTTTTCTCAAACATTTTTCACCCAAAATATAACGAATGTACAAAAAAAACTTGATATCAAGGAGAAGTTAAGCAATTTCCATCTAGAATGAGCCTTTAACTTAAAAAATGGTAACGATATAGACTACGTTGCTTACCTATAGTTGATAATACAGCGGAAAAGAATAATAGGACATCCTAATGTAAGACTAGAAATTCGAAAAAAATATGTGTGGTTACATGGAAAAGGCGTGAATTTAAGGAAGTTTCTCTTCACTGTTAACCTTCGTGAAGAAGAGTAAGTTTACTTGGTGTCTTGTAACGTCATTGTGATGTCATTTTTTGCAATTAATAACTTACTTCAAAAAGTTATTTTTGAAGGGTTTTTGGAGAATTTTAACTTGATTATGGATCCACACCGATTTCTAATTTGTCTGTGGTGCCGTCCTTTTTTTTCCGAAACACTTCACGGCCACAATTTTCAACCGATATTACAATTCTTACACTATCTACCTCGGTTGAACTAAGCGATTTTTAAATTTTAAAAAAATTAAATTTAAAAAACGGCCTTACGCCCGAACCGTTGGTCCAATTTTCTCCAAATGACCAATGTATTCCTTATATTCTTTAAGAACTTTAGGCGTAAAAACATTTTTTTTTATAGTAGGGAGAAATATGAGAGTTTCACCACTTGCGAAAGCTGCATCCCTCCGCCAGACGGTACATTTTTCTACCTGGAAAATTTGATAGGTAGTTCCGATTTGCAACTATCACCTCATCTTCCTGAAAAGCCGAACAAGAAATGCCCGGGAGCAATTTTCGAATTAAAAAAAAATGGCAAAAAATTTTAAAAACTGCGCTGCTATCCTTCTTATAGACGTTGGTCACACGTCTGGGTGTGATAGTTCAAATAAGCGAAGAATTCTGCCAGTAATTTAAACAAATGGACAAAATAAATATTTATTTATTCGATTTCACAACCAGTATAACATTAGAACAAAATATATTGTAGAAATACATAATGCAATATAACATAGATCTTTATTAGAGATGTTTAACCATCTTTTTGTTGCCATTTAAGTTAACTTTTAGTTCAATTCGAAGCTTGAGCAGGACATAAATACAGCAATAACATCATTACATCCATGAAATAGCTTCATTAAATCATAAAATATAGAAATATCACGATTAAAAGCTGATATGGCTAGTACACGCCACACTTTATAATATTTTTCTAGTTCTTGAGAGGTAGGTTTGTTTCTGTAAGATTTCATAAAGCATTAAAGAACATTAACAACATGAATTTTCTGTTTTAACATCAAAATTATTATTTTACAACGTTAACAACAAACAATAAATAAATATCAATGAAGAACTTGAGAAAGATCCAGGGTGACAGGAATGTACAGAAAAGAAAAGAACTTTTTTTAGAAGTCATCAAAATAGAGTTAAGGAAAAATCAAAGGATTAACTCATGTTGCACGAGGAGGGATCGGAAGAGGGAGAGTTAGGCTTTTGTGCTCTTCTAGTCCACTCTGTGAGGGAGCCGGCGACATTACGTATGGAATGACCATTCGACCTTGAAGTTGAAGGATTCTCGCTGTCTTCAAGCGACAAAGCGATCGCATGCGCTAAAGCTTCATCTTCAGTCTACAAAAAACGTCATAAATCTGTTTTCATCTAAATAATTTACTAACCATTTGTCCTTGAATAGAGTCCGCATAAGAGGAAACGTTTCTAACTTTTCCCACATTTCCATTCGGTTGATAGCTCCTAGAATAACATAAAAATAAATAAGAACATGAGGAAAATCAAAAAAACTAACTTTTTTTGTTTGGTACAACTGTGGTCCACTGGATGTCTATGAGTGATACAAAAATTTGATCCACACTCTTTGCAAATCATGGGGAGCAATTCTTTTTTCTTACATCCTTTTAGCGTACACTTATTACTGAACACCTAAAAATAAAGAATACATCAAATTAAAAGAAAGAGGAAGTAGTTGAAATTACCTTCCGCCTGTTTTTGGCAGGATCGGACTGGCAATCACGATCGATATGAGCGCCGACTGCAATATCAGGCATTTCACCCCTTTTTGATGGGACGGGTTTGTTGCAGAGAGGGCAGACGGGCACTTGCACATTTTTAGCATCGGATTTTGGACAGTTGTGCGTCATATAAGACATGTGCTCATGGCTTTAAAAAAAGAAGAAGATAAAATTAACATCACAACTGAATTTGATGGCAAGATTTAGAAAAATACATAATAGACTACAAATCAGTGAGACTAAAAACCTTACTAATACACTTACCAAAAAATTTCTCCACAAGCATCACACTTGACAGGCAAAAAATCTGGAACAATAAATTATAACATCAGTTGGTGGCAATCAGAAGAGAGAAAGAGAAAAACTTAAATTATAAATTTTCAAAAAAACAGCCTCAGCTCGTTTGGAACAATTGGAGAGAACCCTCCAGGAAATCCATGACTCTTTTGGGACAGCATGATGAGATTCCTTTGGAGCATTCGGCATCTATTAAATTTAATGGAAATATCTATCATAAATATCTTGGCTGACAGAGCGCAAAATGCTGGAACAATGGGATTATCTCGTTTGAAACAAAAATCAAACGCTCCTTTTGTTGGATTTTGGGGCGTTTCCCTCGACTTTTTTGCCGTAAACCAGTTTTACTAAATTTAGGAGATTTCCAAGCTCTTTTGGCAAGAAGCTAGCTCTCAATTTACAGAACTTTATGGAAGGCTTCCTCACTTTTTGACCAAGAAACCCCACTTTTCACGCAATTTCCCTCACTCTATAGTGCAAAAAAAACTTCAATTTCATCCTAAAAAACTCCTAATTACTATTAGGCGTTTTCCTGCCTCTTTTGTCCAAGACACTTCGATTTTAAAATATTTGTGGGATGGTTCATCACCACTAATTTAGAAAGAATGAAGTTGTGTTGTGTGTGATGTATTTGACTCTAATGATATTTTAATCATATGTTGTGGGTTGTACATCCCCCCCCCCCCCCCCGGAGCAAAGAAGGTTGACGGTGGTGCTGTGTGTCAAGCGATGTGTGTGCGGATGCTGGAACATGAACTGTCGAGCTGTGACATGATTGTCGCAGATGTCAGAAAGTTAGTTCCGATGTTGAAGTTCCACCAATTCAGCGGGTCGAAGAGGTGCCGAACTGCTGACGAGTTGAGGGAGAATTGCTGGCGCGTCGATCAAAACCGGCGTCGTCCGGTAGATCATAACCGGAAGCTATTCTCGTTCTATGTTTGTATGTTGGGAGTGTAAATATGTACCTTGTTGTTGTTGTACAAACACACCAAAGACCTCATTTTTTAACATATTCCAACTGAATCAGCAGGGTAAAAAAAAGGCCAAGTCATATTACAAAACTAATATTTACAGAATACAAAAAGGTGCAGCAAAATATGTTTATGGTGAAGATCTCTTCACATATTTCGATAGCAGCGCATTTTTGCCAAGCACCACATGAAATGCCCCAAATGGGCGATGTTGCGCAACATTATCATGTCATGACATCAACAAAAATTGGAACGAATTAATAGATAACTGGCAACAGTTGTTCCACCTTTTTGTCGCCTGTAAGACAAAATACTCCTCATTTTTACTCCTTGGAGATTTAAGGTGCATTAAGATTTACAATACCTTCTACTTTGAATGGCAGAGAAGGCAAAACAACTTATGTCCTAATGGGATGCTATGCGTTCAAAAGATTGCATCAGCAGCTGCTGTCTTCATTAAGTCAACATCATTTTGCAGAGAAGCCCGTTGAACTCATAAGAGATGGTCAATATTTTAACTAAAGAAAACACCTAAACCAAAAGCTTGCGTTACGGAGGAATTGAAAAAGGAAAAATGGCTCAAATATATTCCCCATTAAGTGATACAACGGTTGAATACAAAACAGAACAAGGTACAAGGAAGAAATATCAAGGTTTCATAAAAATAACGGAACTACACCTAATTAATACTAAATTAAAATAATTACCAAGTTTGTGGCAAGTAGGTTCTGAACAATGACTACCCAATTCGGGGAACTCCATGGTTTTAATTCAAACGATGATACTCGGGTGAAGAGATACGGACGAATGAAAGTCAATTTTGCATGACTCGGAAATAAGTATCAACAGAACCTTTTCAAGGGCGCTCAATCTCCCCTCCACTATGACGCATCCCGTAGTGGTTGACTTTTCGTCGAGTCATATCAAAAAAGATGACGCAATAAATGACGTCGATTACGTTCTATCTGGAAAGGTCTAGACCGAACTTTTCATTTTATTGATTCAATTTACGTAATGGTTAAACAGTTAAAATTTTCGTTATTCCTCCTAGAATGAAAGAAACGGTGGTTCAGAAGTATGGATCGCTCCTTTTATTTTAACTATTGAAGATCGGAAAAAAAGTTGAATGTAAACCCCCCTTGTTTTTGATGAAGTGAATTGATTGCAATCATAGAATAAACACACCCTTGGTCTTTATTTTATGTTGCAATTAACAAAATTTAATTTTACATCTAAAGGAAATTTTTGGTGGATAACAACCACTGGTAAATTTAAATTTTTAATTTAGCACGGCGGAGATCAGTTCTGGAGATGCGGGTTCGAGTCCTGCTCGGGGGCAAATTTTGTAATCTCTTCTTCCTTCCTGTTTTTATCCCTTCAAATTTAATTTTGGTGTACAGGGTGTCCCTCAGTGACATCAACTTCGTTATTTCAATTGAGAACCCCTATTTTTTATTTCAGATTTGTAATCTACCCAAAATTTCAAGTTTTACTTCAAAACTTTAAGAAATGCCAAATTTAACGTTATTTCGCTCTAAAAACCGTTAAAATTGACCTGAGACACCAATTTTTTTTTTAAATTTAACTTTTTTTCCAAGGATGCCAACTACAAATTCACTTTTTATCCACTCTAACATCGTTTCCCCCCATTTTTCATTTTCAGAAATGAAAAAAAAAAAAAAAAAAAAAAAAAAAAAAAAAAAAAAAAAAAAAAAAGTTAAAACAAAATTAATTAGCTAAACTATAAGTACTTATAATGTGTACAAAAAGTTGTCAATAAAAATTAAAAAAAAAGAAATGAAAAGAGGAGCTTTTTTTAAAGAACTTTTTCTTTGAGACCGAAATCGCTATTTCTTAATTTTGTAGGAGCTGTATTTCTCAAAGATTTTGGACCAAAAGTTCTTGAAATTTCATTTCTGAAATGGAAAATTTCATTTCAAATCTTTAAAAGTATTTAATCTTGACGCAAATTTTGTTTCGTCGATGTCGAACTGTTGACTTCAATTTCGGAAAGCCTGACTACGAAACCACAATGTAACATCCCTTACTCATGTTTGATTACAATTTCTTCCCAACTCTATTTTCCACGTATTTTTTTTATTAATAACATTTTTATAATAATCTACTAAATTAATAAATGTATAGCTAAAATTAAAATGTATTTTTTTGAAAATTTTCACGTCACTTGAGAAACAAAAGAGCAACTTATTAGATTTAGTTTACACGCGAAAGGTAAGAAATGTTTGTTTTTTTAACTATTTCGAATGTCTGATATTGATATTTTGGTTCCTGTTATTTAAAATACGAAAAATCATGGATAAACGACGTTTTCAAACTACTTCTGATATCCAGAACGTTAAAAAATCTGTGCTCTCAAGTAAAGAAGCGATTGTGGTTTCTTTATTGTTTATTAACCTTATTTATTGATCGAAGAGTAGTTAATGAGTAATCATGGTTATAAAAATATTAAATATTCAATTAAAATAGAAGAAAAGGCTCTTTTCTCAATGGTTTTTGCTCAGTTTGAACTAAAAAATCTTTGAATTTCGTTACCCTGGCTCAAGGATTCCCAAATTTTTTAAGACTTCTTTTACTGTTCAAAATGTGTGGTGGACTCTATTTCCGTATTTAGTTTGAACCCGTTAAGAATTTTCTAAGATTTAGATGGAAAACGAAGTTTTAGTCTAAGGCCCTTAGAGTTGGAGAAAAAAAAACCTTTAAAACCTTTAAATGGCCCCAAAATTCCCGATTGCATTTCTTAAATCTGTGCAGCTCCTAAAATAATGTGGGATCTTTTAGGTAAAATTCTGAAAATCCTATAAAAATGGGGTTCCTTTATCAAAAGCCGAGGAAAACTCCTGAAAATCCTACAAAAATGGGGCGTCCTTGTCAAATAAAACTGTAAAAATGAGGGTTTCTGGTTAAAACGCCGTTACTCCTTTAAAAATGTAAAATATGTTAGATTTCTTGTTTTTTGAAGACTGCAAAATTTAAAAATCCATCACCAAGATCCTTTAAAAAATTATAATTTTCAAAAAGTGACAACCTAAATCTTTTTTTCTTCATCGAAATCCGAGTTCCTCTTGTTTTTTAAAAATTTTTATACAGAAAAAAAGGAAAATGCAATAAAATAAACAATAGCTTGTTTATTTGTACATTTTTATCGGGAACCCTTAATTGGAAGTTTGTTGGTTTATAAATCTAAAAAACAAAAAATTTTGATCTCATGTACTGGGCTTATTGTTTATTTTAAAACTAAGCAGAAAACGAGTTTATTAAGCTAAAACCATGTTCTTCGCTTCGCAGTTCTTGTTGGTGAGGCGTCATGATTAGTAGCTATCGAATTCAGAAAAAGCATTTTTTGAAAATCCATTTCATTTTTTTTCACATGTCCAGTGAATAAATTCAAACCTTGATTTTTGTTTTCTTTAATTTTTCTGTGTGTAAGTAAAATGGTAAAAATGTTTTCAATCTATCAAAGAAGGAAGAGAAACCGGAAAAAGTAAGTTTGTTGATTTTTAGGATGTTTGACTCATTTTGTCAAAGCCTCAGGTAGGATTAGTAGTAGGATTAGGTAGGATTAGGATTTTAGGCAGGTACCATCTTTTATAAATTGTATAAAATAATTTAAAAATTTTAATAAAATTCATGTTATTTATTGATTGATGTTATTATTTGTTTGACATAATTTGCCCTAAATTTTATTTTAAAAATCATTAGTTTCTAGAATAAATAATATGTAGTTCCAATTTCGAGGAAATCGTTAAAGTTTGAATTTCTTGAAATTCGTGAAATTTTTATAAATTTTTGGAGTTTTCTGATTTTTTAAAATGAATTTGTGATAAATTATGTTAAAAATTTAAATAAAAACAATTTTATTAAAATTTCTAAATTTTAGCAGAAGTTATATTGTTATTATACATTTACCGTTATCGCTAATTTATTTATTTTTTAAATCATAAATTTCCAAAAATCAATAAACTCACCGCTGCTGGTAAAGCCATAATATTGAAGCCAAAAATTTAAAATTAATATTTAATAATAATTAATAATTTTAAAATTATTGGAGCCAAAAGCCGGCAAAATTGTTCAGTGAGCTTTTACTTTTCTCGTTTAGTTTTTCCATTCTGTCCCAGTGTTTTAATTTTCAGAAATTCTATTTTTCTTATAATTTAAAGAAAATCATCCAAGAAAAAGTTTCAATCCTCTTATATTTAATTCGTACCTACTTATTAAAAAAAAAAAAAATAATAATAAAAAATTGAAAAAATTCAATTTTAAATGTTCAGGATTTTAAGAAACAATTTTATCACTTTATTTTTATGGCTAATCAATTCGTTTTTTTTCATGTCTCTTTTTTCTTTTTCAGAAATATGATTGACGATCAACCGCTTATTAGTTCTGCATACAATGAGTTCGTACAAAAAAAATTCTCTTCGAGTCTCTCTTCGTTGACGAGTCTTCTCCAACTGAAGCCAAATGACCCGAAAGTTCTGCACAATAAAGCCGTTGTCGAACTCTACATATCGAACCATCGAAACATAAATTCATATCAACAAGCGCTTCGTGAAATATGTTCGAATGTATGCTTGCTTACTTAATTTTAAAAAGGTTGGCTTAATTATTTTTTTCACAGATGAACATAAATCCAGTGGAAGCAGAAGTGCCGGATGATCTTGACCACTGTGTTCTTTACTATAACCAAGCAGTCGTTTATTTCCATCAAAATGAGTTTGAACTCGCTCTCGGAATTATTACTAAAGTCTTTTCACTTGTTCAACCTATGGGTAATTTTTTATTGTTACTATATTATGATCAAGCTTAATAAACGAATAAATTAATTTCAATTACAGATTCAGTATTGGCATACAAAGTGTGCTTGTTGCTGCTTGAACTCAACTTGTATTGTGGACAGATCGAGAAAGCTCAGATTCATCTTTCGTATATCGAGAACCAATTTTTATCTTCAGGATATTCCAAATTAGGACAACATGATAAAGATGTAACTTCTCAGGTAATTAAATTGAACAAATTTGAAAAATAGAGCTCCTCTGGGAAAAATTGGAAAGGGCCTGCTAGTTTACCAGATTTCCGTAGTAACTTTTTTGTTTTAGAGTGCTATAATATCGCCAGAAGAGTTCCGCTCCAGGCTTTTGAACTATAAGATCAGGTGTCTTTTGGATGAGAAGAATTACGATGAATGCATGAAAGTTATTGACAAAATGTACAGCGGCGATGCTCAGGTGATTGATCATCCTATTGAACAAATATTTATCCATTTATAAACAATTCAATTTCTTTTAATTTTTATTGCATTCACTGCTGATAACTTTGGCTCTTCCAAGCTGAAAATTGGTTTAAGAAAAAGGAAAGGCATTAGAGAGTATGCAAATAACAGCACGGAACTGGAGCTTTTCTTTCAAACATTTCATTTTATTTTTTGATTTTCAGAATTTTTATACCATTGTATCAAAAGCTCGTATACAGTTTATGAGGAAAGAATACGAAGCCGCTTATGAAACTATAACCAAGATTCAAGAAGATGTTGAAAACTTCTTGTAAGTTAAAACAAAAATTTAACATACAAATAATTAAAAAATTTCAGTAAAATGAGCGATACACGAACCTTAGTGTATTGGAACAACGTTGCAACTATTTATTTCTACTTAGAAAAGCCGGGCTTTTGTAACTTTTTTATGCATAAGGCATTTAAGCTTTATCGAGATAGATATGTAGCATCACAGAAAACAAAAAGTAAGTTTTTTCATAGTTTCAAGAAGTCCAACACTTAGGGAACTTCTGAAATAATCAAAAATTGATCTGATTTATGTGATATCTTATTGAGCTATAATAAGTAATGCAGAAATTTTAGTTTCTTATTGTCTTTTTTATTTATAGAAGAAAAGTTGGCGAGCGGGACTTGTTTCTTCCGAAAAGTTTTCCCAAATTAATATACAATCGAGGGCTAGCTCTGTTATTTGCTAAAAAACCGACCGAAGCTTTCGACTGCTTTATGGAAGTCGTTCAAATATCTCACAGATCTCCGATCGTCTGGTTACGATTGGCCGAGTGTTGTATTTCACTTCATAAATTGGTTCGTTTTTCTTTCTTTCATTTTTTATTTTCAATTAAAAATAATTTTTTTCAGGACAATGATGAAGTTTTCAATTTTATGGATAACCGGACGAAACTTATTGCTTGTATTGCAGCTTCTGAGGAAACCCGAAGGACTGTCCTGAACCCTAATCTGTACAAAGACACAGCGTATAAGTAAGTTTTATAATTATAATTTTTTAAATATGTTTTCTATGCATATTTCAGTTCACAACAGCAATCATATTCTGTGCCTCTACCGACTATGGAGTTTGCATCATTATGTGCCTGCAATGCTTATTTATTATTAAATAAAAATTCCGATCCTCAATTAATCCATGCTGTTCTTGCTGCGTCAAGTTATATCCATTTGACGATCGGGGACCCTGTGAAGGCTCATATGTATGCCATTAATTTATTCAACGACCCAAGAACATCCGTGACTTATAAGTAATTTTTTTTTTTCTTTTTAAATTTTATTGTTTTAACAATCTATTCCTAGATATTTATCAGCGTTGTACCTATCTGAGGCTTTAGTGATGTTGAATCGCATTTCTGAAGCGATAGAGGTATTGAACCCGAAAATTTATAAGGATTTAGATTTTACCAATGAAGTGAGGAGGTATGATTGGGTGCCTAGGACTCAGACGACTGCTCAAGCTGTTCTTCAATATAACCTAGCAGTTGCCCTCACGATACGCGGTGATCTTAAAAAAGCATCTGAAATTTTAAAACATGTAAGACCAATAAAAAAAAGGAGTATCAGTATTTTAAATGATTTTTTTAGGTTTGGATAGCCAAAGGGCAAAAAGCAGAGATTCCAATTCATGTTATTGCGCTCGCTTTATACATCGAATTGGTTTTAGGTATGTTTTTTTTTTTTTTTTTTTTTTTTCCTTAAAAAAAAATTAATCCGTTGATATAGAAGAAATTATGTATTATTTTGTTTTTATTTTTCAGGTCATCATGAAATTGCTCGTACTATAATCAAACAAAATTGCCCCCAAGCGTTTACAATGTCATAAATTTTGTATCAAGTGATTTCATAAAATAAAAAATTTAAAAAATAACAACTTTTTCTTGTCTTTCGTTTTATACTCCAACTAATTTCTATATTCTTGGACTTAATCCCTTGGTGCATTTTCCTCATTTAATCGCTTTTACTCATCAAAATGGAAATCTTATGTCGTTCTTTCATAATTTCAAAGTTGTTATCCCTGTGCTTTCTTAAGAATAAGTTAACTTGGATACTGTTTACTTATTTAACTTTTTTCCTTACTTGAGATGTAGATTAGCTACGGAGAAAATGAGTAGTGGGAAAGTTATTGAAACTTTCTCTCTTGGTATGGAAACAATTTTTTTGTTTTATTGTGCTCTTCATTCAAATCATTTCCTGATTAATTCTCCTTTAGAAACTTAAATTTGCGAAACTTCCAATAATATATTAAAAATTCTTAAGTTAGGCAATTTCTACTCTTCATTTAGCGGGGATGGAGTGATTTTTTTTTTCTTTTTTCTTTTTAAAGAAATGGCAGTTGAAAGAAAAGTCGAGGTTTAATTATCGATTTTATTTATGTCAACGCAGTATAATTGAAGCAATGAAACGATTTATAAACATTTTTCAACCCTTATCTCATACAAGAAAGATCAGCGACATATTACCATTAATTAGTAAAACGTATAGATTACACTTTACACACTAACAAATGAATTAATAACACTTAAAAATTGTTGCATCGCTGCATTTCTAAAACTGTGTTACTAACAGCCATCAATAAAATTTTGTTATCAACAACAGCTACCTACTTTTATTTCAACAAACAATAGTAAATAAAATACACATCATGAGCAATCACGTAATTTTGAAATGTAATCTATATCGTTCAACCGTATAACGTTATTCTAGAAAATAAAGTTTCAAATTGAAAAGTTTAATGAGTGAATAAATCTTACCACTTACTAACAACATTTAATATAAACCTATGACTAGTAAAATACCGCGTATTTTTTTTAGAATCGAATGGAAACTGAAAAGAAGCTTGGTGTCGATATGTTTTTAAAATAATTTGTGTATTGAACAATAAAATATAATTTTTTTTTCCTTCAAAATGTGGGGATGTCTTTTTAATTTATGATTACAATTTTTCCTTTATAGGCCTTCAAATGAATTTTGAGACTTTTTGAATCAGAAAAGTGGAACCCCAAAAATATAATATCAATAGAAACGTCAGTCTTGATGTATTGAAGATATAGGCCAAAATATTAACATTTTGTGAATGTTAAATTAAACCAGTTTTTTTTTAAAAATAAACAAATAGTTTGAAAAATAGTAAACATTTTATATACAACAATATCTATGACGTTTGTATTACCATGGAAAAAAAAATTTTTTTTTTTGTAAAAACCTTAAACTTTATCATATAATATAACAATGTCCAACTTGTCCCTGAATATTGCTGTAAATTGAGACTGATTTTTTAAAAATATTATTAGCTTTTTATTGTTCCGACTGTTTCAAGTCCATATTGAAAATTTTACAACATTATTCAGATACATTAACAAAATTACAAACATCCAAAAACAGTTTTTTTTTCTTTTCTTTTTTTCAATTTTCTGACAAAGAAAAAACACATGTAAATATATTAAATGCTTTTATATAGGATATGTCGCTGACAAACTACAAACTACTTATTTAACAATTTTTAAACGTTACTCCACACGATCTATAACTTGAAAATAAAAAATAGCGGGACATCAACTTGCAAAAATGGCTTCTCACACAGAAATAACATCTTTTAGGCGATCACACTCATATACATCGAGATCAAACCTTTTTTAACAGAAATTTTTTTTTAACCATCTACAGATGGTCCCTATTTTCAAAATGAAAATTCTTATGGAAGAGGGAGCAACCTCTTTCGAGGCGAAAAAATTGTTTAACCTGTAGAAAAATAGTCTACCACACAATAACTGTTCTAGGCCTACACGAGAAAGGACTACATAGGAATAAATAAAATAAAATAAAATAAAGGAAAAAAACAATTTATTAAAAAAAAATCTACTTAAAGTAAAAAAAAACACAACTTGGAATAAAAAAAATACATATAACTACATACTACACACTTATGAAACTACAATAAAAACTATCATGAACAACTACTTTTAAAATAAATAAAAATGTAACTTAATGCATTTAAAAAAAACTTTACTTCAACAAATTTCATCATTGACTAGTTTATTGTGGAGGTCTTAAAAAAAAGAAAATTCTGTCCTTAAATAAAGTTCACCCAATAATGAATAACGAATACAAAAATCTTATGTAACTTCTAAAATATGAGCACTTTTGCTGAATTACAACGAAGTTTGTGCTTTTGGAAATAAATTAGCACAAACGATATATTTTTCATTTTATTTTTTGAGCACCCCTGATAGCACAACCGCATATGAAATATTACATTTACGAAAAGCAAAGTCAACTGATTCGGAACGACAATTGACGTTGTGTAGGTATAAAACGACTTCCAAAGAAAGGCCTGAATGGAAGGTTTTTTTTTCTTAAAAGAAAGAGGAAAAAAAATGAAAATCTGTCCAACAATTCAGCCGAATATCATCACATCAAGGAAAGAAAAAGAAAATCTACTACCCTGCATAAATCCTTGGGTTACTAAGAATGAAAAAACACGGAAACGCTTTTTTTTTCTTTTTTTTAAATTTTTTTTTAAATACTAACATCAAAAAACGTGCTGAATATTCTAAATTTCGAATCCGATTGTGCACTCCGTAAGGGTGAGAGGAATAAAATAAAAATTTCGCGATTCTCTCAACTCTGTTAATGCTTGACAGATTTTCTGAGCCCTGAAAAGAGGAAAAAAAAAATAGTGCCATCTAACAAGTGAAGATCTAACTTTTTGAATTAAAAAAAGTCGGGGAAGGCAATTTCAATAATCACAGACATTTTATCATTAAAGTTCAGAGGGGTAATAGCACTAAGTCGAAAATCAATTTTAAAAATGGCAAAAATTATGGTCCACGGTTGGTCACCATTATTAGGAGGCATCAAACGGTACAAAAATGGTAAAAATATTAAATCTTTTTTTTTGTTTCAAAAATTCTTAACTTTCAATTTTAGCAATAACATCAGTAAAAACGTTTTTGATCCTTTATAGCGCTGAAAGAAAGAATTTAACAAGACGTTCATTTAACTAACGTTCGCAAAATACATTTAAAATAATAATTTTTAAACTATGGACAGTATGGAAATATATACATGCAATTTTTAGTTCGAGTTCCTTTAAAAAATTAAAATTATAAATTTTCAAACTTCACAATCTTCAGACTTTTGACATTTTAAAATTTTTAAAAAATCCCAAAACTTTCGGGAAATAACCTACCAACAAAGTTTATATTATTTGAGGTTACCAACATGGTTTTTTTAATTTGAAACTTGTCAACAAATTGGAAAAAACAGTCTTGACTAGGGAGTCGCGATGCCGAAGGCTCATTCCCCCTAGAAAGGGCTCTTAATAACTATGGTACTTAAAAGACTTAACTTGGGGGGTGTTGAAAGAAATTTTTTTTTTAAATTCCCTTATGGAGAAACACTTGCAACAGTTTAATAATAGTGCAAACATGAAACAATGTTTTATTATTATTCTTTTTTCTCGATAAAATACATTTTAAAGATGCGTGATACGACTAACAATGTCACATATACAACCTCAACAAATATAGGACTCCTTTACCTTATTAAAAATATCTTAAATTTAAACATGACTTATATACTAGGCTTATTTACAAAATATTAAAAAAAAAGAGAATAAAAAAGAAAGATAAAGAAATGCCAACTTTTATCTGATTTTGGACCATTCCTTAGCTTAGACAAGGGACGACAGTCGAGATTAAGGCCTATGCCTCAAAAAGCGTTTACTACAAAACTCGGAAGAGAAGCATCTAAAAAAGTTTTATGTTCCCTATAATAATTGACATGAAAGAGCATTTACAAAAAAAGTAAAATAAAATGCTTAGAGAGAAAAAAAAATTATCGTTTGTAAGGAACATGATGGGAATCCTGAAAAATTGTGTCTGAATATGCAGCATTTCGACCTCAAAGCAATCAAGAAATTGACATTAGTTACATTAAGGATTAATAACTAATCTAGGAGAGTAAAAAGAAGCCTCCATGCCTCGGCGAAGGCTACGTACAAAAGATAAGCAGGTTCTCGAAGCACACCGGGAGAGAAAAATAATAGTCACAATAGTGAGGTTACTTTTTTTTGGGCCCTTAGTCAGTTTACCCTCATATACACCCTCGTAGATAGGTTGAATCATTTAAGTTTCCTTCGGCTTGTTTTTTATTATTTAAACAAAATTGGTTCCTTCAATCAAGCCTGGAAGCAGCACCCCTAGACCGCAGGTCAAACCCTTCATGGAATGTTTCAAATGAATGACTAGAATAAGGAATTATCAGGAAGAAGCAAGGTGATGCAAGTCCTTAATGCCAAAAAAAAAAAAAAAAAAAAAAAAAAAAAAAAAAAAAAAAAAAAAAAAAAAAAAAAAAAAAAAAAAAAAAATTAAGATAGAAAGAATGAAAAGAATGAAATAAAAAAAAAATTTTTTTTTCTTCTATATATTAAAAAAAAAACTGAACATTACAACAAAAAATAATAGGAAAACAATATTCTGAAAATAATATAATAAACATAAAATAATTTCACACACTCACAATTTTCAAAAAATGGATCATTGACCTGAAATTGCGATAAATGCGTCATGCGTTTTGTATAAAATAAAACAAAAATAACGGGACTGGGATCTTTTTCTTCTTTTTTTAAAGGAATAAGTGGATATGTGCAGAATTTCAAAATAAAATTTAAATAAAATCACTTACAAAATAAAAAAAAACTGAGCTGTAGTTTTGGTAAATATTGCGTTCTGAAGACATAATGGAGCTTTGAAGAGATATTTTTAATTAAGATAAAATTTAAAATAATAAAAAAACAAAAATTAAAATTGCATTAAAAAATATTGCACGATCGAAGAGAGGGTTGATATTAAAAAAAAAATTTTTTTTTTTGTCAAATATGAAAATAAATGAATTTTAAAAACATTTCGTCAAATCTCCATTATGAGAACACAAATAAAAATGTACAGTCAGTTTAGGAACAGCCAAAAGGGTTTACTACTTTAAGTAAAATTAATTAAAAAAAAAAAAAAAACTGAAGATAAATAAATAAAAAAATTCTTCAGAAGTACACATGCTAAGTAAATACTACAGCTCTAAAATACTGAAATGTAATGTGATAAATGATGTTACACAAAACACATACCACAAAATGCAGCAACAACAATAGAAAAAAAAAAGAGGGAAAAAACACATGAACTTATTTACTTGCAGCAATATGTGATCATCATTTTTTGTTCTTTTTCGCAGTTCCTAACTATAGATAAATAGAAAATAACAACAAAAGAAATAAAATGAACTAAACATAAAATAATTCAAGAGAGTTAAACACATATAAAAAATTTATCCTCTTTTACATTAAAAGGAAATGCACCAGCAGACAACGCAACTAACTGTGACTAGGGTGCGCATATCTTACGTCGCTCAACAATGTTGGTGTCGCCAGTTTTCATTTTTTTTTTAATTATTTTTCAAATTTTTAACAAAGTTTATGATATTCTTAACAAAGGATAGTAAAAACTACTAAAATACAAAAATATTGCCCCCGTATTAGGGTCATTCCAATCACAAACCAGAAGGTGTGATGTAATTATCGATTGTTACTTGAATTTCCCTTAATTTTATACTCTACGATAATACTTAGTGAATTTTAAGTGCAGTCCATAGGTTGCTAAAAGTCTTAGACTGATCACTAATGAAACTTGTATAATTTAAATGTTTAGACAATCCAAATAACAATTAGTGAAAATGTAAGCTAACGATTTTGTTCTGCTCTTTTTTAATAAATTAGATGTCTTTTGACTCCCATCCAGCTGTATATGATAACACAAATCTTAAATTCTTATACTTCAACAAGCAGTGACATTATAAAAATTGGTCACACATAAATTTTTTAATTTATGTCTGTCACATCCATTAATAATAATTAAAAAAATGAATTGAAAGGTACCTAAATCCTAAGACATACTAGAAAACAACACTAATTCTAACTTGTTTTGAGATTATAAATTAAAAAAAAAAAAAACTTTAAATCGTGTAATCAACAGCAATGGACATTATGAAAAATAAATAATTTCTGAGGAAGTTTAATGGAAATGAATACCATTCCTAGTTTTATATAAATAAATGCACCAACAAAGTGTCAGGAATGGTTGAAAAGAATTTTGAAAAAAATAGAAGTTTGTGATATGTGATTTAAAGTCCGATAGGAGGAATTTGAACGTATCTGTAGATGTACAACCTGTAATCTTTACTCGCGAGAACAACAGAGCCGTCATCCATCAAGGCAACATCAAAGCATTGAGCGTGCTTTACTTTACTCTCTAAAGCTGAGACTAACTGTCCGTCTTGAGTGAAAATGGTTAAGTTGAAGTTGTTATGATTGTCTGCGATAAGAATCTCTCCGGCTGAATTGATACCGACTCCAATGGGATAATTCGTAACTCCTTCGCTCCCGATTTGTCTAAGGAAGACACCTTCGTAGTTGAAGACTTTGACGCAGTGGGCTCGATTGTCACTGATGAAGATCTCCTGTTTGTCGTTTACAACGACTCCGTTAGGGAACTCGAGGTGCTTAGAGCAACCGAACTTTTGCAAAACGTTTCCAGATTGGTCGAATATGATGACTCGCATGACTTTACATTCTACGACGACAATGCGGCCTTTACTGTCGACGGTCACTCCCCTCGGATGTTGTAGAATATTGGCCCCGAATTTGCGAACAAATTGTCCATATTGGTTGTATATTTGAATTTGGTGTGTCGGAGATCTTTCGGTGACGATGATGTCGCCTGAGGTCTTGACAACAGCGACTCGATTTGGATACAACAACTGGCCGTCACGTTTACCGCATTCGCCAAACTGGAATTTGAAACGCCCTTCCTTGTCGAATATCTGAATACGATGGTTGTTTGTGTCGGCGACAATTATATCGTTTTGAGCGTTGACGGCGACGCCGCTAGGTTCGGTAAATTGCCCTTCTAGTACACCAAACTCCCCAAATTTACAATGGTAAATCATTTTTTGTCTTTTGATTTGTGACTTGGGAGGAAAAATTGAAGTAGATAACAATTTCGAGCTGATGTCGATGACTGAATCGCCGTGCGATGATAAAGAGAGCGCGTAATGATCGGAGGAGCCGTTTTGGAATATTACGTCGGTCACACCGTTGGACCACTTTTCGTACGAATTTATACTGTTGAGATTCAAATCACTGACTGATGTTGAAAAAGGACCTAAAGAATTTGCAGTGCTGAACCGTTTAGAAATGACGTTGCTTTCAAATTGTGAGTTAGCGCTTGAAATGCCATTAGTGTAAGGTCGTTCGATCGCACTACTGCCGTTCAATGAATTTATGCTCATATTACCATTTCCTGAACTGTGAATTGAGGAAGAGGATGAAGAAGAAGTCACAGTTCCATTCAAAAGAGTATTGTTTCCATTAAGATGTACACCGTTAATAGGTCTTGCAATCGGTGGCTGTTTGCTTGGCCCAAGATTGACTTCACTACTCGATCGAACGTATCCAAATGTGTTTCTTACTCCTACTTGAATCGCTTGGTAATTTGATACAAATTCTAAATCATAAGCAGTCTGAATATTGGCATCGACGTTGAATGCGGTTAAACCATGCAGTTTTGATTCGATTAACTTCTTAAACATTAGGCACTCTGCGATACTACCGTGTTTTGTTAATCTATCGTAAAATTCGCACGCTTGATAAATCTTGTCGACGGTTTCTTGTGCTTTCTGCCCAAACACACTCAGGGACATTTGTTTGGCGGAAAAGACGCTTTCGAGTTCTTTAAGTAGTTCTTGTTTTCGCTCCTCAAGCATGGATCGGTAAAATTGGAATGTGTCGTTAATTTCGTTCTGAGCTTTATGGTATTGAACTTGGAGTCTACCAGACGAATGTTCTAATGTTTTTAACATGTTCCGGATATCGGTTGCTTTTGATTTGCTGTCTTGAACGGTTTGATTAAGCAGGTCAACATGTTTGGCTCCGACGTCGCTTAAGTGCTCGCATTCGTGAAGAACCGCTGGGTGATCGATTAACGTGCATTCTTTGCAGACTGGAATGTTGCATGTCCGACAGAAATATTTCAGCATTTCCATTTTGTGCCTTGGGCAGGATATAATTTTTTCCGTGGGGGAGATGAGGCCATTTTTGGAATCATCTTTGACTGTGTCGCTTGTCAAGGTCAAGACTCTGTGCCCTTCGAAGCAATGCATGAACTGATGTGCCATGACGCAGTTAGCACACAAGAAATTCTTACAGTCGTAGCACCTTGCAACAGCGTCGGTGGTTTTGCTTTTACAGCTCGTACAAAATAGTTTGACTTCGTCGGCAGAATCGATGACCGTACGGATGGCTAAATCGGGAAGGAGTGCAGAAATCCCTTTAGGCGTTAACGGGCACTCTTGCTGACAACGTGGGCAGTTGACTTTGTCTGGATGCTCTTGGTTTCGCTCGAGACAGACTTGGCAGTAACTATGAAGACAAGGTAAGACTTTGGGGTTGATGAATGTCTCATGACATAAACCACATCGAGTTTGGAACTGGATTCCGCTCCCGATACTGCTACTACTTATAACGGATGTAGTAGGCGAGACGGTGACTGGAGAATCACTACTTGTTGTATACGATGAGGATGTGAACTCCTGCTCAAGCTGAGAGCTGATACAGTTGATTCCAGCCAAAGAATCTATGGATGGGGTCGGCGATTCCATGATCACATGGTAAGGAGAGTTCCTGAAACACAAAAAAATTAAGGTTAGTCCTTTCAGTTAAATTGTAGCGAACAGATTAATAAATTCAATAAATATTTTTTCAGCAAAAAACAGCTAAACAAAATATTAAGACTTGAGTGTAACAGCTAATTGGGAACACAACATTCTCTAACCTCTCATTTTTGTAAGTTTTGTACTATCAAGGGCTGATGAGTTACCATCAAGGGCGTTGGGGTAAACAAACCGTAAGAGCAAATTAATTAGTAAGTACACTCGTTTAGTATTGAATTGTTTATTTTATACATTTATTTTTAAACAACTAAACCAAAGAAGAAAAAGTAAGAAAAAAGAAGTGCATTGTGACCTTTAGAAAATGCTTCCTTAAAACCATCTACCTACATAAAGTTTACCTTGGTAATAAACTAATGCAACTAACAACCTTCCTGTTGCCGTTATTATCTGACTGAAAAACATGACGGCTACTGATCGCGATGCGTTCAATAGAATTTGAAGAGCTAAATACCCAGAAAAACTGCAACAAATTAGAGAGAGCCCGTTTTAACAAATCAACGTAATTAGCGCTACGAGAAATTCATTTGATTTTGGACGTCACTCAATATAGAGTGCTAATATTTACGAGTGCATAAATTAATGCAGGACAAATGGAATATTTTAGGGATGTAGTGAAATCCCTCCTTTTAGTACCTTCAGTAGGTACTAAATCCTCTTTTGAGCGCTAAGGGCAAAGATATCTGGTGAGTGATATAAAATATTGTAGAAGGATCAAAGTGGTAATATAACCCTTTCAAATTTAGGGAGGACACAGGTTGATTCTAAATTAGAACTTAGACGGGAGTAATTTACGGCCTACGGGTCTGAAAGGTAATCCCTCAATTACAGGTTCACAAGTGGGTCATTTGTCTCCAATACGAGATTACAGCTGGCTAAACTATGTGTTTGTCAAGAGCGAAAGCTCGGGGGCGCCAACTCCTCTCAGAGCCCACTGGGAGTTAATTAATAGAAGGTTTGAAGAGGACGGAAATTATAAGGGGTCGCACTCGAACGGTTTTCTTTATCTCAGAAGAGCAGGAAAACGGCGGCGTTTGCTAACGCAAGTCGCACGAACGGCTACGAGTCGCCGCATTTTGAAGGGGAGTATTGAGAATTCTCATGATTCCATTACATTATCTTACCCTACCTAACCGAAGCTCCAAGAGGGGTCCTAAAGTAAAAATCGATACTCGACTCAGGAGGGACGCTTCGGATCCTTCTTCTGGAACATTCGAACCTCAAATCCTCTCCAATATTTTGCCATTCAAATTCTATTGACCTTTCGAACCCAATCAAAACGGAAACAACAAAAAGGCAACTTTTCAACAAAAAGGTGTCGTGGTAAACGACTATAAATCGTATTTACAATGAAAGGCATCTCTTATTTATTTTTTCATGGAGACATTTTTTTTGAAATAAAAGAAATCTTTTCGAGGGGAGACTTGACAGGCGAGGAAAACGACAGAGAATAAAAAATTTTCGAAACAGGGTCCCCAAAAATTTATGTCATTCGTGCTCAAACCTACTCATGCTCGCGATTTCAAATGCACGTATACCCGAATGTACGTACCTACACGTAAAAGAGAAAGGGATTCTTATGCAACGGAACAAGACTGTTTGACCTTATACACGCTTTTCCTCTCGATATCTTGCGGCTACTTCGGATTACAAAAAAGGAACATTTTCGATTCGGAACGGAGATGAAATCACCCGCCAGGAGATTCTAGCAAGGACGAGAGTCACGTGGAACTATTGAAATTTATCATTTTCCAACTTTGTCAACAACATAAGGACCTCTTAGGCAGTAACTTTTTGTTCACCCCCAGTGTAACGTCGACGTATTTGATCATGACAAAGTCCCCAGCTTCACACATTCGAGGGGGTTTATGTTATCATAATGCTTTTTATTGACTAACGCAACTACCTCATTTCTCAGAGCAGCGTTTGTTCTAATTAATTCAAGATTACGATCAGAAGTTTGAGCGACATTAATTAATAGGCCACAAAAACCTTTATTGGCAATCGCCTAACAAGCTATGGTTGACATTTAAAGGATAAGCCTTTAGGGGGACCCTAGCTGACATCATGTACACAAATTATGATAACTTAATACGTATAGCACTATTTTACTTTATTTTATTCAAAACTTTTGTTGCTAACAAAATAAATAAATAGAACAATAAGAAAAATTATCGACAAATGATGATAAATTAAAACAAAGAAACGGTGGTCGAAAAAGTGATGGGTTGAGCAAGTTCTGGGTTTCCTCACTAGGTAGGAGTGCCAGGTTGCCATTGAAAAAATAAACAAGATCAACAAACTTGACACAATAGGTACTAGGAATTGACAGCTTATGATGGACTCTGTTTATGAATTTTTAATTTTTATGGGAAGTATTAAAGGATTTCCTGGGAGTAGGAGAATAGTAGGACCAATGGAAGATAAATGAGCAGCGGTTTCAACTCCAGATAATAATAACAATTTTAAAAATGAAGAATAAGAAACTTTAAGTCGATTGTTCGCAATCGAGCATCTGAAGGCGGGAAGAAGAGAGATAAGCTCATTGTGTAACGCGTTACTAAACTCCTACGCGCCTTACCGGCACATTTTTTTTAATTGATATTTTTTTTAGGTTATCCCTTCTCGGTTCTAACCTTGATAACACTTTCACTGTCTTCCCTCACTTCTTGCTCCAATCAAATTCGCAAAATAGTTATTTTTTGTTGGGTAAACGCGTTTAATTCTTCCTTTGCGGTGGACCCTTTTACTTTTTTTCTTAAGTCGGTCAGTGTCAGAGAATCAACGCTGTTTTATAACGTGTCCCCCTCTCGAAATAGGACAAGACCGGGCGTGTTTCGACATTTCGTAAGTTTTTTAGGCCGGCAGTTCGTCTTTTAAATTGCGAAAAAAAAGAAGCTTGAAGAAACAGAGAGGCTGCTTCAAAAAACTTTTTATTATTTTTAGATGCACGGTGATTTCTGGCAACTGGCTAACAATACAATTTTAATAAACCACTTAAAAGAAATCATTTCGCGTGGGCAGAATGAGAATAAAAAAAAGGACAGGAAAAAAAACCTTCGTTGGAGTGGTTCTTTGCGATGAACTCGGTTTTACCAGCGGTCGTCGGTCGAGCCTGTCTGCTGACCTTTGTGGGATGAGGGCCCCCGACTCGCGACCTTGGAGTGGCTAATTAAACTCAATTACATACTTACGAGGAAAATTCGTTCTCCCGACGTCTAAATCCACCATAATTTGCAGATATTTTTTAAAAACACTTTTAAAAGCAAAAGCATTACGCGAGAATAAAGCAATTTCGTCACGAGAAATACGGCTCAGGTAAACTACCTGTTGTTCGAAATCGATAGAATTATCATGGTTTCATTAAGGATCCTTTCAATACAATATTTCACACAAAGAGAGATGAAGGATAAAAAAAATTAAGTTATCCGAATGTGTGACATTGAAAAGAAACTATTCCGATGTTTAGTGGGGCGTTTTTTTTCTTCTTCCTTATCTTGAAAGCGTTGTTACATATGGCTATCGGGAGATGTACGTGCGTATTCGTTCTACTCGACTATTACAGGGGAATGAAATATATACCTGTACTCATAAAGGACCTCGCCTACCTGCTATGAATTTTAAACCCATTTTCTTATCCAGTCTGATAGGTAAGACACAAAAAACAAAAGCGTTAATAACTAACCCTTTGGAAATAGAAATAGGTAAATAAAAAAGTGAAGGAAAAGGGAGAGAAAAAAAGCGTGAGTGTGTGCAATAGGTTACGTCTACGTTAAGGAAACTGGGCCTGGCATGTCTGGGTTCTTACCATTGACACACTTTCGATCAGACTCACTTTCTGCAACATTTATTCCGCGAGTGGAAGAGAGGTAGAAGGAAACGGTTTGGAACTTCCTTTCTCAAGGCTGCTCTTTCATCCGCAACCCTTCGGACAATTCTAGCTACTCTTATATTAAAATAAAATTTTAATGATGACAAAGGCCGCTGTGCGAAGTGATGAAAAATCAAAAAGGATTAACTTCTCTTTTGGGGATTTTTTTACTAGTCTGATATAAGGGATTTTAAAAATAAACCGTTATTCTATTGACCTTGAAAATCTGTTAATTTTATTATATAAATAAAGGAGATCGATTGATAAATGATAAGAGGCAGCGTTGAGAGGCGCCAAGTCGCTTTTGTCGATAGACACGTGAGGCGTGCACTTTGTCCTCTTGAACGAAGGGGATTTTTATGTACACCAATAAATTGTTGTCAAAAGGCTGGGAAACCGGTAGGGGGCGGAACTGGGCAGGGGTGGGTGGGATGAGTGGAAAGACCGGCGAGGGAAGGGGTCGCTTATTGATTTCCATGGAAACAGCGGTCAGTTACCTCGAACAGCGAGTCTGTTTCTAATTAGATAAAGCGAACTGAAATTGATCAATCAAGGTCATCCACGCTCAGACCATACCGGATCCATGGAGCTCCTTCCTCCCTTCAAAAATAGGTCGACTAAGAGTATAATGACCAACTCGTAACAGATAGTACGTCAAGTTACACAATTTTAATAACGTAATGAAAGGTCGTCGTTGTGTTGAGTAAAGGTGAAGCAAGTGTATATACAGAGATTGTAATTCGGCGGTTTAAAAAAATGTTAAGGAGGGAGGTTATGCAAGGGCTCTCCTGGAGAAAAAGCAAGGTCGTTATGCACTAGAGCTTCAGACCTTGCGTACAAACCTCAAAACTAGCAAGCCTAAATAAATTTTAATACAGCCACTACTAGCCAACAACCAGAATAGAGAGAATTATGAAATAAACCTGATAAGAGCAAAAGAAATAATTAATAATAAAATAATAGAGACCTTATTTTCACCATATGGCAGCCTTTTTTTAATCAATAGATATTTTTATCTAACACAAACTTATCATACCTATCTAAAAAACTCGATGCGGGAAATAGCTACAAAGGAAAATCGTTGCAATATGAACGTACTGAAGGGAAAAAAACGCAATAACTTCTTTAAGGAAGTTAAAAATCCAGATCGGTTATGTTATGAACCTTAAATTCCTTATGGGGGGATTTGGGATATTGTTGTTTTTCCCAAAAGAAGAGAAAAGGGAAGGACGAGAAAAACCCTAAGACGAAAAAGGTTCACCTTGAGCTTTTCTATAATAGGAAGCACCACTTTACGTTCCGCTCTGATTCTGGGTTGTGTCATAAGCACGACGAGCCTACTAAACGCAATTCCCTCCACGCAACACATGTCGTTTACGTCCCAACGCGATCTCCTTTCTCCGTCGGATCGAGAGGGAATCGCCGGAATTCGTCTCGAAGACCGTGCGGCTTCTTTTCAAGGACCGAATTTGAGGTGACTCACCGTTTTATATAGGTGCTTCAGCCTGCCGTCATTCGAAAGGTTTTTTTTCTTTATAATCGAAATTTTTTATAACTTCAAAAATCAACGCCCAAAGAGAGATTTCCTTTGTAGGAAAAATAATTGGATAAAGCAAGACGACTAACCTGATTTTTGTGCTTTTCAATTAAGGTAGAAAATGCCGACAAAGCGTAATGATTGTCTGAATTTTTAAAAATCTTTGTCAGCGAGGAAAAAATTTGCTTGACTAGAGAGTTACGAAAACTACACCTCATAATTTAAAAATTTTTTTTCAAATTTTGAAACGTAAATAAAATTTGCTGAGGAAGATTAACTAAACATTTTACACGGGACAAAATTATTAGCCAGAAAATTTGTAAGGAAAAAAATGGAGGGAGGGGGATTTTATAATTTCATGATTAGGTTTGTTTACTCCAGAGTTCCACCGGGGCGGAATTCCTCTTTTATAATTTAAGGGAGGGAAAAAATAGGAACGGATGAAAGAGATGGGAAGGAAAAGGGGGCGTCGGATACGAGGGTGGGAAAGTCATGTCTACGACTATTTCATCCTTTCAGAAGCGTCTACATCAATAAACAATACTCGGGTTTCCATAATAAAAAGGAGGCTAATTAGTAAATTATCTAAATTTCAATTTAATGGAGATTAAGGACACCTTGAAGAAGCCGAGAATCGATCAAGATTAACTTATTATTAACAAGATTAACTAAAGGAGGTTGGAAATGATGGAAAATTTATAAGTTTTGATTATCTGAATATAATGTAGACACCAAAATACGGGAGACAGTTCCCTTTGTTTGCAAGAAGCAAGAACAGGGAGCGTCGAACGAAATCGTGCTCGGAGCCAGTTCGTGAATATACCCACGTAAGGGGGAAATACTGATACAAACCCTGAGGACGAGTTTCGAACTGAAAGAAAATTAATGATAGCTTGTTATGGTATAAACTTTCGTGTCTTGATAAACCTTCGCGAGTGCAACGGTCGTTCAAGGTCCTAGTTGTTTGTATCAATTAGTAGATGCCTCCCGTGGTCATTACGTAACGCCTATCAGTCATCAACGTAGGTGCGAAAACAAAAACGCCACTGGAAGATAAAAAAAAGGAAAGGAAAAAAACAGAAGCATTGGGGACAATATTACGAAACAGGGCGATATATCACCTGACTGATTGACCCACAATTTTCAAAACACTTGCCAAAAACGATTTATCATTTTCTTCCCAAAGCTCAAATCCAATGAATAAATACGCGATCGTGTCCCAATTGAGTCACCGAAAGGTACCTAATTTATTAGCGGAATTAATGCGAGATCCGTTTTTCCAATGAAAATGAATGTACATCCGTGATGACGGGAGGGCTTCTTCGAGCGAGACTGATGTGCTATTTCGAGAAAAACACTTAAGTATCCGGTCGAACGGAATGATCTCGTGATTAAGTGATAAATGCGGGCGGTCATCTAAACTGTGCGAGAACAGTACTTGGAATAAAACGCCCTCTAAAACGCGAATCAATTAAATGACACGAAAATGATTTCGTAATGTACAATTCAAGGGACTAACTTATCAAAAAAAGATTAAACAGGCTTAAATATCCCGGTGTGAACAAGGAAAACCAAAACAATAAGGGTAAAATGATAATCTTCAAGGAAGTTTATTATGAAAGCCGAAAGTTCCGAAACCAAAATTACAATAGACAGAAAAAAAAGAGATGAAATTTGAATTATCAACGTGTTTTTTTTTTCACATTTTCTAATCAGCTAAGCGAAATAACAGGAAAACACAATGAGTGAAATTCACCCCTCTAGTGCCAGAGTTGCTACGAAACTTTATAAAAAATAAAGGTTTTCCCTAAATTTCCACATGGATAATTCAGGAAGCTCTCCCGACAAATACTATTAAAGCATCGAATTTTCGTGGAGCTTTTAGGAGGACAGGCGATGCCAAAAAATCTTATCGGAGACTATACAGAGCTCGGTATCGATTCGGAAATTGTATCGTTTTAAAATGTTTATCGAACACGTCAGCCAGTCCCGATGTAAACACTATCAATCGTTCTCTAATATTTTAAAACCTATACAAAACATTTCAAAGAGAAGACGGAAATAGCCTTCTTCACTATTATTTCCTCGTTGTAAAAAATTTTTAATAAAATTAAAAATTGAAAAAAAAAAATCTTCTGGCTCGGCGGATTAAGAAAATCGACGAGTTTGGTTCGAGACCTGCTACTCTCTCTCCCCTCGATCTATTTTCGTATCTGTTGTTTATGTAACTTGTGAACGTTTTTCAAACATTCTGAGGTTTCCGAAATTTATTTCCATTTATTTATTTAGAGGAAAAACCGAAAGAAAATTGATTGAAAAGAATATTTCACGATATAGCTAATAATTGCATAATGGCACTTAGCAAAAAAAAAAAAAAATCTTTTTATCATAATAATTCATATAAATCTCGATTCCGATAATCCTGTGATTATGCACCCCAGAGGATAAAAAATTCCGTTGAACCCGAACTTATTTCCTCTGAGATAAAGCTTTAATTCGTTCGGAGGAAAAACTCTCTGAAAATAGTCAGAAGCAAGAAGAAAAAAAAATAAGGGGCGGAATAAGGTCGTTTGAACATTTTATGGCTTAACCCCGCTGGTAGATAACCTTACGATGTTGATTTTTTTTTGTTTCATTTCGGGATGTAGCGGGAAGAAAGAAGACGAAGAAAACAAGATCTAGTAAGCTAGCATATCTTCAACAGAGAAATGAGAAAAGAGGTTCTATCGTTTTTCACCAGCCTCGAGACAAACCGTCCCTTTCTATTAAAAAAATTTCTTTTCTCGAGCGGGTCTCGAACCCGTAACTTCAGAACTTCCGAAATTCTTCCCTTTCTTCGCTTGTTTTAATTGCGCAAGAAAGAAAAACATTATGGGGGGAAAATATAGGGTTCACAATTTCGGGTGGAATTAAAACACGGTTTACATAACTTACAGATCAAGGGTCTAATGCAGGAAATCCAATAACCCAAGCGGAATCCGCTTCACAAGGATTTACCCCAAACTGACAGAAGCCTCTACAAAGGAGGGATTTACGATTTACAGGACAACGCTGTTTGGACACACACTAATTTATTAACGAATTACACGTTTTGCACGTTTTATCAAAAGGAAAAAAAAATTCACTTTAAGATTAAAAGAGGGTGTCTAGTTAAACATAAGTAAATATTTTGGTTCAAACTTTTTGTGTACGCTTAAAATTACCTTCTGTTTGAGGCGAGTTAATTGAGACGATGTTATTCAAAGAGAGAGAGAATTTTTTTCCGCGATATCCAATAGGAATTTCCTTTTTCCAACTCCCATTCGCGATAAATGATCTAAATTGGTGTTCAAACAACAAAGGAAAACAAAAGAAAATCGTCGACAATTTGCCACCTCCTATTTCGAAATGATTGAACGATAAATTAAAAAAAAAATGCTTTTAAATTTTGAATAAACGCGGATAACAATTTGAAAATTTTATTTCTTGATGAAAAAGGTTTTTATTCTTTTTTTTAAGCTTCCTTTAAAGAAGTTGTTGTTTTACCCTCCATGTCGGGTTTTTGGGGAAGGGTCCACAGACAACATCTGTGGTTCCGGCCGGTCGGCCATCACTTTTTTTCAAAAACGTTAAAATACCAACACTGAATGACGATTGAAAAAAAAAAGAACAAAATAAAAAACGCTGAATACGATAGAAAAGGGCATTGACCAGAATGCTGATCTAACCGAACGGAAAAGAGCTTGCGGCACACGATTTCACTATCACAAATGTACATTATCAGACCACAAAAACAAAAATTTATGAATATTTAAAATTTACTAGGTAACGAGGGACTCGTTAGTTTGATTAGTAGAAAACGAAAGGTTATGTGTTAGAAAGAGCTTAAGTTATAAGAAGTAAAAATATAAAATATAATTACGTTCTTATTAAATTTGTTTCTGTGGACGGCTCGGATAATGCATTTAATTGTTCCTGAAGTAAATTATTTTCAGACCTGAAATTCGAAACAAACAAAAATTAAACATTTTTTATAGTCCTTAAAATATTTGTACTTCTGAAAGATAATAAATAATTTCTTGAGAAATAAGATCTTGGTTTCGATATTAAAAGGGAACGAACCCCCTTGGAATATCGCTCCAAGTTGTCTTCTCGTTAATAAAATATCTAATGGATAACCTGAAGCTTGGGCGAAATTTTTTTAGGGGAAAAACCTTCGGCAATTCATTTATTTAGACAGAAAAATTTTAAAAAATATTTTAATTTATTTACGAGAGGTTTCCGACGAATGTTTAAAAAAAGTACGAGCTCGTTAAAAAGTTTTGTTACAGCCGAAAAAATTTTTTACTTTTCTTACCACATAAAAAAAGCCTCATTATCGAAATAAGTTTAGAATGGTGTAAAATGAGAGTAATGAAGAGGTTTTTAAATGAAAGCGGTTGATTTTTTTTTTGAAAAGCCTTTCAACGAAAACGTACAAAGAAACCTTTTGTAAATTGTAATGAACACGTTAAAGATTTTGGCGGGAGTACGCAGGCCTTGGAGTTTTACGCCAAGGTCGGAAGTTCGAAAACCGCCGTGCCGGCTGAATTTTGATACAATAAAAACCCACTAATCGTAAGTTTGATTCTCTAAAGTTTTATGAACTCAATTCAAAAGAAAATTACTAATTTTACCTCATTTTATCTGAGTTTAGTGTGTTTTTCGTACAATACTTGATGTTAACAGAGGGACGACTTATTTAATACTGAGGTCAACTGAGGAATATTAATCCCACTAAGGGAAAAACAAACACGTTTTGGGTATTAAAATGAAAATAAAACTGTTTCAAAATATAAGATGAGAAAGAGAAAAGACGCAGGTCCGGATAAAATATTAAACCTAAACATTTTGTCCAATGGGGAAACCTAAAGGGGGTTGCCGGAATTGTGCAAACCCCCTCCGGTGGACGGAAAGCTACCCAGAGAGCCTTGGTTCTGAGTTAAAACCACCCAGTCCCTCTCGCTCGGATAAACTCACCTTCAACCCTCTTTCGCCCACCCCAACCCTTTACTTAACGTTAATTAGTGAAGATATTTCGTTACAACTTGGAAACGTATCTTCATTTTTCCTTCCAACCCCTTTTTTCCTTATTTGGCTTAAAATTTGAAATGCTAATCCAGTAGGCTTTGAAAAGGAAGAAAAAAACGTAACAGGAAAAATAAGGTTTTACCAATAACTTGATTTTTTTTCCTTAGGTTATAACCTAAATTACGAGTACGTTATTATTCTTCAGATTATGGACTTCACACGAGAAACATTTTTCCTGGTCTAGACTTCTACCTCACTTACGTAATGGAGTTTTATTTCCAAGATTAAGAAGGTACTTTTTTCAAAACCATAACTTCTTAAATAATAGTTTTGGTTGACTTTTGGTGACAGCTGGACAGGTGGAGGAAGACCTTAAGTCGTTTTGGCCCAACGCATCTCTACAAAATTCGTGACTTTTTTAAAGGCTTAACATTGATTTTTTCTTAAAAAGATTCGAAAGTTAAAACAGCACATTTGAGTAGAATGTGTTTGAAAATGAAGATTGGATCGGGCATGATGGGGAAGGCACCATAATATTATCGACCCTGCGTTTCTCTCCGACAACCCTCGGTCGTTAGGTTTACCCAAAAGCACTTACATTTCACCCCTCTAAATCTATCAACTCTTCCAAAAAAGTTTAAAAAATTAACAGATAAAAAGTTATTATGAAAAAAAAAAGGAAATTGTTATAGCGAACACTGGAGGAAAGGCGTTTAAAAGCGAGACATAGTGAGGAAGGAATGGCTGTGATGGAAACTAAACGCCAGTTGCCAACATCCGACTGAAGAAGGGACGGGATGGGACGAAAGGGAAAGAGGCAATAATGAGGGTGGGGTGTCTGCTATTGAAATCCAAGGGTGCCAGAGGAACGGGTGGAAGAGGAGCCAGGGGGTCTTCTCTCCCTACCCAAGCCGTGCAGATGTTATATACATTTTTTTTTCTTATTTTACTTTAGAATTAAAATCGAGAGAGAAATCCATGAAAATAAAAACTAAAACATTAAGTTTATACAGTTAGATCGTTACCGGCAGGACATGGAAATTGATTCCAACTAACGAGAAACCAATTTCGAGAAGGCGATTTCATCAATTTCGATGAGGGAAAACAAGCATCGATAGAGTATTCAATCGTCAAAGTAAATTTCATCATGACCAAAAATGATAAGTTTATCAACTATTTCATAGTAAGCGATTTGGTTTTTAACCTTTTTTTTTTCCTCTTCCAGAGGTCAAAAAACTCGCTAACGAAAAGCAAACATTTAATTCAATAACATACGTAAACATAAGAAAAACATGAAAAACTTTATTGGTAGAAAATAATTGATGTTAATTATATATTGCAATTTGAAGAACGATTTTTAACTCCGTTATTTTTTTACTGTCTAAATTAGAAAAAAAAACCCTTGAAAAATTGAGTTGCGAAAAAAAAGGGCGGCCACAGTCTGGGACCTACGGGGTCTGAATGATTGATAAACCAGTTATATTCAATATTGGAATTCACAAAGCAAAAAGCTGATAAAACGGTTTTAGATATGTGGGAGTGATTAAAGTAAAATGTAGGTGAGATGACGCCTTGGATCTGTGTAATTGGCTCCATTCCCAAGAAAGGAGATGGACGAAGAGGAAGAGAAGCTTTTTGAATAAATCCCCGAGGTGTGTAGTTAAAAGTTGCGTGGGGTTGTATTCATGTCGAGTCCGATTTTCCCATGGGCTCCGCTCTTCTTATTTTACGTCGGGTCGGACGGAGTCTGCTAGGTAACAACAGATAGCCTGAAGACCTTGAAATCCTTCTCCCTCTCGTTCCCTTCACTCTCTCTTTTTCTCGCGCCTTCCCCGCTCTTCGTCACTTTTCTTCTTTTCGACTGTCTGCCCTCAACTAAGGACGAACTTCCCCCGCGCACAATGGTCACACTTTCGAAAAGAAAAAAAAAACACCGGACGTCTGAAAACCGTGTTCTTATAATCGATGCCCAATAATCCCCTCAACATAAATAATTTTCTATTTCCTTGGTTTCCTTATTATCCAAGTGTTCTAATTAATTTTTGTAGGTAACACCATTCCTAGAAAATGGAATAAAAATTAAATAATTTTTAACGTAAAATTAAAACAAATACTTTAAGCCAGAGAATAAATATTCCTCACGGCACAAAACACAATCCACAATGGAGCTTTTCTTAAGAGTTTTTCTCTTTTTTTATTTATCTCTTTCCTTTCTTTGGAACGAAACAAATCCAAGTGAAAAGAGTTGAGAGAAAGAAAAAGCTCGAAAATCTTCAGTGATTGAGAAGAGACGAAGGAATTCGAGATTGGGAGCATCGTAATCTACGGAAACACTTCCTTTCTTATCATCGACTGACAAGTCTTTACAACAACGTAGTTGTTCCAATTTTTTTAAATATAAAAAGAGCACTAAATGAAGAGGGTTAAAGGCCTTAAAGCCTCTGTGCCGAAAATACATTAAAAAAATATAAATAGAATCCGATTTTTATCTCTTAACAGGGTCAAACTTTGGAGGCTACTTTGAAAGGGACGTCAGATATGTAGAATTTCATAATTTTTAAATGGAGCTCTCAAAAAATTAAGCTCACGCGCCTGACCCGATTCTTCAAATTAGTTAACGCAGCGTTTACTCATCAAAAAATGCTCCTTGAAAAAAAAGTTCTTTGTGCGTCGACAGAAACGAATATTATTCCGTTAGAAACAGATTTAACCCTTTTCAAGTTCATTTGGCCTTAAAAGGGGATCGCTCGGGAAGATAATTCCCAAAGGAAAACGCGTTGTTTAACCAAAGGAGTGCCTAGTTTACGTAAACCGCTAATTACGACTAAATAAAGAATCTGTTTTCCCCCAGGCCCAGAGAATATACTTTTGTTGGTCTTTTAAGAGGGGAGAGAATAAAAAAAAGGAAGAAAACATTTTTTTTTGAAAAGAGAGTGTCAACGTATTGAACAACAAAGAAATACCTAACGATTTTAAACCTCTCAAGTTTTTTAAACTTCAACGATGTTTGCAATGACGAAAAAAAGGTAAATAAAAATATTAAAGAAAGGCAGATATCCTTATACGAGCAATATTGCACAATGAAGTTTGCACAACATGTGCCAACTGTCAAGATTTTATAGTTTTTAATATTTTCTTGGTTAATGCGTCATCGAAATTCGGTCGGAATGAGTCTACCAGAAACACGCGTGAACAGGTTCGCCAGAGCGATGAGTCATTTAAAACTTGGAATACTCATTTAACAATCCAATAAACACGCGCCCTAAAGAAATTCAATATTTACGCACTCTACGAGACAATAAAAACAAATAACGTCTCTATGTTGACGATATAATAATGGCAATAAAGCATAATAATATATTATAAGGACGCCTTGAAGTGTGAGAACAAAAACCAGTTTTATTAAAGAGACTAGGAGCATTAGTTCACATAAACTACAGAGAGGGAGTTGGGTTTTCTAGTGGTATCAACAAAGAAGGAAAGAAGAGGTCGAGGTTCAAACCCTCTCCCACAGGGCAACATCCTCCGCTTTTTTCCCCTCATTTCAAATCCATTTTAATTTCCACTTTTCCATTAAAAATATTGCAGCTTCTCGAGTTTTTTTTACAATACAAGGAAGCTCATAAAATACACGTTTTAGATAGTTTTTATCCACAATTTTAAGAGGATGTATGAAATATTCGTGTGTCGAGAATATTAAAGGAGAACGATATCAACGGTCAGTCCTTGGCAAACATCCAACATAAACAAAGCAAAAGACGCGGAAGAAGAATTAATAGAGGAACGACGAAAGCATACTGACAGTAACGAACCCTTTCTGCAATCGAAATTTCAGTTACCACCAATCATTAAGGGTCCGTTACAATCAATACTGCAGCGTTTTTCCTTTGAAGTTTTTCTCCAATTTTGCGAGAAAACTGTTGGTTTTTAAAAAGTTTTTCTAGTTTTTTGGCTTTAGAATACATTTATTTAGATACAAGAGATTTTTTTCAGAAACCGTAATAATCAGAATTAAAATATCGATTAAACGAGTTAGCATTAAAATTGATGATTGTTGAAAGCTAGAAGCTATGAAAGTTTTTTCGTGACAAAAGTCAATTTTTTTAAATTCGAAGAAAATTCAAAAACTTCATTAAATCACGGTTTTAAGCTTCGTTTAGTTCCGATTATTTCTCCTAGATTGCAGTACAATCAAAAATTAAAAAAAAAACCATCAGTTTTGAAGAAAAATTGGAGCAAAACGTCAAAGAACGGCGCTGTGGTACAACGGACCCTTAAGTTCCGAAAACAGTTAGGCTTTTTAAAATCCGGACATTATCAATTTTCTCAAAATGTCTGATTGTTAACAGAAACCACCTGCGTCATAATATCGATAAATTATTAGGTATTTTTCAAACAAAGAGCTCATATAGGAAGTTTTAAAATTCATAGGGGAGTCACAACCCGGATAATTATACTCGACGGAATTTCGTATGAGATAAGGGTATTATTTACGTCGAGTGTTTGATAAGTTACAATTTAATAAACAAAAAAAAAATATCGTAACACCCATTAATTTTTTGTTCACAATTTCCCAAGTTTTGCAGAAGTAAACTTTTGTCCCAAGTCACGATCGAAGGAGGTTGCTTACCGTTCCGAAGGGGATCGTGCCCCAAGAGACAAAAAAAAGAAAACAACATTTTTAACTTATTTTCTCTCTTTCTTTTTTTTATTCGTCTAAAACTTGACGGGATGAATTTATTTGGAACTTGGTAATAGAAGGGAGAAAAATGTTTTTAAAAGGAAGTATGAGCGAGTTGGTTTGCGGGGAAGGGATCGTTAGATTAATTTCCAAACAAAGGCCCTCCACGATAAGCCTGGAGCCTGGAGTGGGCGTTCTGAAGAAGGCCGTGAAGAAACACAAGCCCCTCATCGTCGCTCGGTATCTACGGCGGCCACAAGGTCGCTCTCAACCTACAACGCTGCAACCTTTCCCCTCACATTTTTCGTTATTACAACAGAAACGGCCCTATTACACGAGTTTCTGACAAAATCGGAATGTTATGAAAAAATAAACGTAATAGCTCCAACCTTGTTTTTCTTCCTTATTTTCTCACAGTTTTTTAGCATCTTTTCCTTCTACACCTTCACAAAATTCTACTTTTATCCTTTTCGGCCAATATCTAAATTTCAAATTAAGCCCTCATCTATCAATTTTTAAAACAGGAAATTTAGATTAATTTTTATAAAAATTAAAAAATTTAACACGCAAGAATAATAAATTAATTAGGGAGAGAGAAAGAGAAAAAAGTGAACATATTTATACGTCAGGAGTTTTGAAAAGTTTCAACCCTTTATTAATGCCAAGAACAGATTCCCGAGAAAATTCCACGGATTTATAACCAATTGCAGTAAAAACAAAAGCAATAATTTAAAGCTTAAAATATTTAAAAAGTGTCGGAAAAAATTAGTACTATTAAATTTCTAAAAAATGGCTTTTTTTGAGTTAAAAAAATAATGAAAACTCAACCAAGGAAAGAACGTGGAATCCATTGAAAACGAGAGTGGACTGGAACAATTCTATTTATAATCGTCTTCACACATTAACATGAACGGTTTGATCCGAAATAATTGTTAGAAAAAAATTATTTTCAAGAAAAGCATTTCTTAAATTGAAAACTAAATTCGCAGGAACAACGCGGATTTTATTTTACTCGGAATTCGGGGGTTTAGGGAGGACGGCATTGTTTGAAAAAAAAAACGGATGCGTCACGGGATTAGAACTAAACCGATTTCCCCGAAACGAAAATTTTTAACGAAAAAAACTGTCCTTTGGAGGCGCCGAACGAAAGCCAGGCGAAAAATCTTGGGACGCAGCATTCCCGTAAAACAACAATTGAAACGTGAATGCTTCATGGCGAGGTCTAAATTATCGATATTTCCACGCCAATGGAACAGAATGAAAGATGACAAAAGGTCATAAAAGCGAGATTCGAGAAATAAAAAAAATAATAAAATAAGTACTCACTCGGAATTCGATAATCCACAAAAAGAGACAACGGTGAGGTTTATTAAATAAGGGATGATAATGGGAACACCAAAACTACAAGGAAAGGGAGTTAAATGAAGGGAGAAAAACAACAACACTAAACAAAGAAACGCGAGAACTGCGAAGATCCACACCGATTTCCGTGGGGTGGCTCAAGGAGGTGGAAATGAGAGAGAAAGAAAAAAAAAAGGAAAAGAAAATTCCACGTGTGCTATTATAAAAAGGAAACCACTTTTAAAAAGGAAGGATGATCACTTTTAGACCTGAACAGACGACCCTTGTCAAAAGAAATTTTTTTTTATTTTTTCAAAAAATGCGAATAAATCGAGAAACATCCACCAACACAAAATCACAACGCACTCACTACACTTGACAATATAAAATAAAATAATAATAATAAAATATAAAAAAATAACAAAGCATATTCTTTGTGTTTGTTTATAAAATGTACTCACCGAGGAATGTCTTCAACACGACGTGTTCGACATAGTACAATTCCATTCTGCAGTAAGAAATTCCCTTAGATAAATTTTTGTCTCATTAATAATTTAACACTGACGATTTAAGTATTATGGTAAGGGGAGAAGGTAGTTGTACGATCCAAGAGTATAAGTTAAGAGAGTTGACTTGTTCTACCTTCGAGTACTAGACGGAGACTAACAGTTACTGAGCTCCGATGCTTAGGCACTCCCCCACTACTCGTTTCGACCTGTGGAGGGGATGGTGAGGGTAGCTGTAGAAGGGTGGCTTTACGAAAAGGGGAGAGAACTTCAAATCTCTTTACTTCACCTTCCGTTTATTATTATTTTTTGGTTTTTTGAAAAATAAAAATCAGCCTTTGTTTATTCACATTTGAGTGTGTTCATATTTTCGGTCTATTATCGCCCCACGGCTATTTTCTCGATGTTTTTTTAAAATTTATTTACCTTTAGTTAATTGATTTGCATTTTTTTAGAGCAATTAATCCTAAATTGCTGTAAAAAGTCGTTAGTTCAATGAGCTTGAAAATTAGGATTGTGTCTCCATAAATAGGGGTTACCCGCGGTCTACGTTTTTTATAAGCGTGTATGACGTGGTGCAAACTGGACACCCTCGCGCTCCCAACTGCTAAAGCGGCTTCCCTGGGGCAGAATTTTGCTCCAGTCATCAATCACAGGCATCCCTTAATAGCCCTCAGTCTTTCTACTGATAATTGATAAACAAATTTTTGGAAATCATAGGTCTTGATATCTGGGGGTGCGAGCTCACCGAAAGAGACTGACGAAAGATGCCTTAGAAGCAAAAGAATTGCACTCGTTAAAGCTCTTGGCAGAAGAAAATGTTTTAAGTAATCCGGCCTATGTCGAGGGACAAAAAAGAGGTTTCTAGACCTCAGGGTCTTTTAAGGAACAGCAAACGATATGGATTTGTCCCATAAAAATTAGCCGCACGTCCGGTAAGCCGCAGATTTTGGGCTTACCCCCCTTAAATCCACTCATGCTATCATTTTTTGTCAAAGAAACTTTCCTGACTTCCTCGTTCTTTGTGAAAACACCGGTTTCTCGGGCGTATTCCAAGGACTTTCGTCCGAGACTCACCCACTGCGCCGTCCCAGTCTTCCACTTCGCCGAATGTATCCGAGGGTTTCGGTACTTCAAAGTAAGCACGCGTTCATTCGTGCGGAACGCGACTTTCCAGGATTTCGTTCTGTGGTCGAATAACCTCCGTCGGCCTATAACCTCCTGTAAAAACACGTGTTTCGTGAATGACGACTTAAAATTATCTAAATAAAAATATGTAATATGGAAATGTCCCAGGGTGGTGTCGTAACCCTCGTAGGGTATTATCATAACCGTCCAGTTCTCAACCTAAAAAAGAAGATGCGTGGGATGAAATTTTCTGATGTCACGCAAATTCCCTAAGAGGAATGCCATAAAAAATCGAAAGCCTAAAGGGATCGGACTTTCGCCAAAATAAGAAGCAAACAAATTTTTGTTACTGCTTCAGAGCGTTCGGGTAGACTAACCTACGTTCTATGTACCTACGAGCATCGATTCTGTAGTCATTATTTCTGAAACAGATAAAAAATTTTGTTCCAAGAAGCTTCTATCAAAAATATTCATCTTTTGTACAAAAGACGTTATGGCTTTCAAGTTTTTTTAAATCTAATTTCCTTTCCTCCACTGAAATTGTTCTCAAAAGAGACGTTCTCTATTTTTTGAAAGCCATTACATTTTAAAATTTATAGACAACCCATTTTCAAGCAGATTTTTTAATGTGATACAATATCTTTTTCTTTTAACGAAATCCAAAGCGATTTATGTTAAAATAATGTAAGATGATATCCTCTAGATATCTTCGAACCGTCTTAAATCACAAGTTATAAAATAAAAGGTTATTGATTTTATCTGTCCGTAATAATCTTCCCTGAGAGTTCACAATAAAACAGAGCTTTATGCCTTCAGCGATAAAAATGAAAATGAGACGATTTTAAATGGAATTTTATTCCATTCATTTCAAAATATTCCATATTTACGTATATTTTAAGTTTAGGTACGCAGTTTTTTTAGGTATTTTTATATATGCTCTTCGTAGTCTTTTTTTACAAGACGAAGAATATTTTCGATAAATCAGTGCTTAGAAAAAGTTGAAAATAAGGAAAATGAAAATAAGGAGGGGACAGAAAAGAGAGGGAATGGAGCCGAGATTCACGTCTACACTTGCATTGTTGCGCAAGATCTGAGAGTTCCATATCGGGCGATACACAAAAGGCGAATAAATGGGTCTTCGTTTGGTTTAAAAGGGACTTATTTAAAGTTTGTGGTTGAAGATTCAAAATAATGGGTCTTAAAAACATAATTATGTTGACGGCCGGAGGAGAAATGTTGTTTGCTGAGTGAAGGGCCTCCTTGGACTGTTGTCGGGGTCGGTGCGTGGGAGCGAGAAAGTTCCACAAAGGATGGAATGAATCACATTAGGATAACACACGTGCGCACACACCCTTTCTTGAGATGGTGTTTAATTTAACCGAATTTCCATTCCGACCTCGTCTCTTATTTTTTTGAATTCAACTTCACTTTACTGCCGAAGTAGAATTAGTTCAAATGGGGCAATTTGTCGCCAGGAAATCGACGGGGAACTGTAAAAAAATATCTGTAGTTAAGAAACTTAAAGTTTCAAATGCATTCGTTTTCTAAGGCTTTATTACATTGAAAGGAGTCAAGAGTCGGGGAAAAAAAGTTGAAGGAAAAAAATCAAGGAAATCCTCCTCGAAACTGGCGTTTTTTAAATCCCTCTCTTTTACTCTTGCAATAAAAATAAATTATATTTTGACCCCTTTAAATCATGAAAAGCCACGAAAATCTGCTTCATTTTCGAACCCTTCAGAAAATATGATCGATGATGTAGGGGAGGAAATCCGACTTGAATGAGGAAACTTGATTATCGAACATTTTAAGGAGACCGCTTAAAAAATTTGATAAGCCATTCTTCCTTTAAACGAATGGAAGCCATAATAAGTTTTGTCATTTTCACGCCACCAAGATTTTTCTTCTCCGGAGGATCCTATGTTCTTTGCAAAAAAAAATGTTTGCTAAAAGTGAATGCTGACTAATTTTCGCACGCCACCTTGTTGATTCAGAACTGTTCGAACGTATCGATTTAACATGTACGCTCTGATTTCAAGTTAACGTTCCGTTTTTCAACACCGCAAACCTATTGCGTCAAAATATGAAATATCCAACCGTAACCATAAACTTTATCCCCTGTTTCAGTTTCGGAATACCATCGTATTAGATTTTTCTTATTCAAAGTTGTACATATTATGTAATTGAAGTGATTTACCCATCAATTTTCTAAAACTTTAATTATGAAAATACAAAGCTATATCCCATAAAATCCAATTATCCTTTTCATCTATTCAAATTAATTACGTATTTTAAGGAAATGCCAGGAGAATTTAATAACGTGGCTCAAAATTTGAGATTCCTGTAATTGAAGTTTGATTGACGAAAATATAGTGAGAAAACGTTCAAAATAGAAACAGTATTAGCTCGTGGAGTTGAAGGCGTTTCCGTTCGACCGAGGATGCAACCCAAGGTCGACTTTCTCCTGCTCTTACCTCAGATCCTGTAATAGCCCACGATCTTCCCTTTCCTTCTCCAGACCTTCCACACGCGTTCAGTCTGCCGACTTTTATTATTTTCACGAATTTTTAAAAACATAATAGTGTTTTTCTCATTAATTGAATAGAG
Source organism: Orius insidiosus (assembly GCA_014119065.1). NCBI lineage: Eukaryota > Metazoa > Arthropoda > Insecta > Hemiptera > Anthocoridae > Orius > Orius insidiosus. Next base: position 870,302 of record JACGAQ010000011.1, on the reverse strand, counting down.
CATAATTTATAAAAATAAACAATATAAGGTACTTTTTGAAATTTTTAATATGTTATAAGCCGATTATAGACATAATAAATTAAGTTAAAATAGCCACTTTTATTCTGAAAAAAAAAAAAAAAAAAAAAAGAAAATTATTTTAACAAGAGAAGGCTTTGGGTTAATTCTTTTTAAGTGTACAGCGCTTCTCGAGGGTGGCTGAAATAAAAAAAATAAAAATGAAGAAACATGAGGAATGAACACGACGGAAAACCTTTTTTTCTCTGACAGCCACTATCCTAGGTAAATAAAGTGTGATTAAAACAAATAGATCGGCCACAAGGGAAATGCTTTTTGGTAGACATTCCTCCATGGCGAAGCGATTAACTTTTATGGGCGAAAATTTACGGGTAATTTGTATCAGACTTTTCCTCCCCGAATTAGAGGCATAGCACGCAACCTATAATACGCCTAGACCTTGTTGAAATGGAAAAACACTTTCTTATTCTTTTCGGGAACTAAATTAAGAGTTTGAAGATAATGGGGTCGTTTTAGATGGAAAAACCAATAAAAATTTATTGTCGATTGTAAACATTTTATTAGGCACTTAGCAAGTCTTTTAGACTTATCCGAATGTTTCTCAATTCTCTTAAAAACAAAAATTTCTCACGTAATTACATTAGAGGATACGTTAACTCTAAATATGGAAGTGGATTACTTTAAATTCATCATATACCGAAAATAGATCTACAAGGTGTTCCAACTAGAGTGGACCAACTTTTCGGCAAAGCATTTAATCCTACAGAAAAAAAAGTCAAGTGTAAACCCCCATTAGACGAAGAATTGATTGCAATTATTTTGATTTTTGGTATACAGGGTGTCACTGAGCGACACCTACTTTGTTACTTTAAATAAGAACCCCTATTTTTCAGATTCGTAATCTACGCAACATTTCAAGTTTATTAGACCTCTTTGAGCAACTTTAAAAATTGCCAAATTTAGGGACACCCTAAATACCAAAACCAAAATCGACCAAATGGAGTCGATTCCCCGTAAAAAAAAAATAAGGGGGTTTATATTTAACTGTTTTTTGTAGGACTAAATGCTTTGCCGTAAAGTTGCTGGTCTACTCTAGTTGGAACACCCAGTATACCTTTGAAGCATCCAAATGAGTATAATATTTTACTGCTGTCTCCTCAACGATACGTCAACTTTAAGCTGTGGTATATGAACTGTTTATTTTTAGTCGGGAGGAAAAAGTACAAGTAGGGCAACAACTTTCCTTCCGCAGTGGGAGACCCTTTTCCAGGGACAGTGCCCCTCGTACGATTGTTTTCGTCTTTCATAATGAGGTGTTACCGTCCAAATATTAGCGATGTATCAGCTGTCAATATATCAATAAACCCTGATAATGCGGTCACATGGATAAGAAAAGCCAACGTGTCTAGCGATAAATACGTCGTTCAAGAATAATGTGGATTACTAAATTAAACATTAGATAAGCGATTAAAAATAAAACGGCTACACATGCAAGATCTAAAAAGACGAGTTGCATATAAGAGTACGCGTGGAAAGCAATGTCTTTTTGTCTTAAATGACAAAAGAAATTTATCCTACACACGCTTCTCATTTGAGTAGAAGAGGGGAAAAAAAGTATGAATCTATAAAAAAATATTGCCTCTTAAGATAGAGCTATTATGATTTTAATTGAATTTTTAGTACTGGCTTGATGCGTTTCAGCCGGCCGGCGCGGAACCGGTTCATCCGACAGCAGCTGGCCAGAAAATATGTTCACGTCCACTTTTGTTTTTCTGCCCTGTGGCGGACCGGTGTAGATTAGGGCCGGCTGTTTTCTGCAGCCGGAGCCGAGAGGCAAGAGGTTACTGGATCGACATGACGCACGTGTTTTACATACTTGCTCCTTCGTTAAGAAATCGTTAATCACCAAATTAGGCTTGGAGGGGAAAAAAAACACACGTTATTTTTAGGATTACAGTATTTCGGAAAGAGTTTTTTCAAAGCAGTGTGAACAAACTAAAAAATTGTTCGTGGTTGATTTTTGAATCTGAGATTGCCATTAATTTTGCGTTAGGGTTGAATTAACTTCCAATAAATATTTGTCTACCCTTCAGATCTACAGATGGAATCAATTTGTTGAGCTTGTTGACATTTTAAGAAATTCCCCCTGAGGGTGTGAACCGTTGTTGGCCTTTACGGTTCAAAAACTTTTAAGTGTTTTTAACGAAAAATCTGTTCACAACCTCTCCCTTCTCATTAGGTTGTTTTCCACAAAAATTTAGAAGTCAAATACAAAAGTTCAATTTAAGTCTACCCAAACTTTGAGCATGTTTCATTCAAATATTAAATTAAGGTACCTTTCTAAATATTCGAAACAATGATTATTACTGCCCAAGTACGAAAGATATCATATAGAACTTAAGCTTGGGTTTACACGTAAAAAGTTTTAATTACGAAAGTAACGAGAGCTTTCTCTCAAACTTCCGAGCGATTTAAAAAAAATCACATAGGAAGGAATCAAATCTTTTGTCAAACTCCGCTTTTGTGAAATAGAAGTAAGGAAGATAAGTTGTGAAGGTTAAGTCAGTTTACGATGTTGAAAAACTTTTTAGTGGATCTGAAAGTTGGTAGGTATAAAGAAAACAAGAGGGAATCAAAATTACAAGACTTTGGTCTCAGAAGTCACAGCCGCAGAAAAATCCAATTGAGCTAGCGGAAATTAAAAACTGATAGTATAGAGAAAACGTTTTCGAGTCGAATCTGTCTGGTTTTCGTATCTACTTCAGGGAAGGGGGCTACGAGTCTTTACGCTTTCCGCTTGTCTCAACAAGTCGGAAAAATAAAGTTAGAGAACAGCGAACATATTTTTACGAAAAAAAAAAAAAAAAACGTTTCCCCTGTTTCTTCACTAAAAACGGTGAATTGAACTGTAAGGGATTAAAAAAAAGGACCCCTCAAATGCCACACACAATTAATGTTAAATGGTCCAAGACTGGTGAGTCTGTGTACAAAGAGTCCCTCTTGCGGTAGAAAAGTGGTGTGGGGTGACTGGGGCGAAGGGACTGGGAGAGCTCGTTCTTGAAAATCCTTCTCCGTTTTCGAGATTTTCTCAAGGCATCGGTAATGGGTGTTCCCTTGTGTTTACTGCCAAAAGGGATGTAAGTTTAATTTTAAAGGTCAACTGTATAGCAACCCTAAACGGTCTTTCAGTCTAATCCTTTGTACTTGAAAACGAGGAGACCCCCACTGCACTCAACACACTTCACTTCACTTAATCTTAGTCACCTAGGGCTCCGTGAAGAGGGGTGTGCTTTTTTTCTCCAGGAGGATCACGAGGATCAGAAGCGAAGAAAAACAAGTTTCCTCTTCTCTTAAGTTTTCAAGGGAAAGAAACCTGATTATAGAGAAGTTATTAATGTTGGTTTTTGAAATGACACAAACAGGTTACGCTCGAAATTTTCATACCCTAAATTTTTCCCTTGAGATTCGATTTTATGAATTTCTTCTGTCTATGGAAGATTTTTTTTTTTTTTTTTCGCTTACATTGCTATAACTCTCACAGTTTTGGGAAAAATTGATCTTTTATCTCAAATTATTCATTAAAAAGAGAGAGAGAAAAATCACGAGTTTTAGAAAGCTTATCTGGAAAACATAAGGGGGATTATTTGAAAAATGAAATTTTCTTCCTTATTAATTTTACTAGCTTTCAGGAAAAAACAACTGAGGAGATGAACAGCGGTGGGGTTAGGTATGGAGGGTGTTAACCACTCCCGGGCACGCAACAAGTCAACCTTATTTGGCATAATTTGATAGTTTTTTTTTTTTTCTCCCTGCCTTTGTCCAATCGATTCTAGGTCAGCCCGCGTTGCGATTATACCGTGATTAAAAACTTCTACAATGAGATTAGCTAAATTAATTAAAATACTTTACCCCTTTTTAATTGATTTTTTAAGCCCTAAAAGCTCGTCTCTATGTAAAAGAAGGGAAGATTTAATTGTTGATTTTCCTACGGAGTGCCAAGAACAGTAGGAGGCGCTTGTAAATATATTAAATTGCCTTTTCTTCCGCCAAACAAGATTAAAATCTAAAACTATGAACAACATAATTATTTTCTTTTTTTTTTTAAAGGAATTTTGAAATCTGGATGGACTCAAAGAGGCTAAATTAAGTCGTCCGTAACCCTATCACCAACTGAAAAAAAAATTAATTCTGTTATTAGTCTTTTTTCTTGAAATCGCCTTCTATTAAAAAATTTTTACCCCTCATTACGAATAATTTTTTTTCCATTGGATACCTATCGGCAATTTACCTTATTACAGCGCTAATGGATCTCAAGCACGGTATCGCCACGGACAAACCTCTAATAATTGTCACTCTCTATTATGTTTTTTTTTTTCTTTTTAATAAATATTATACAAGAAGAAAATGGATTACGCATTGCGGCGGCGACTTTCATGGCACGAGACTCCCCTTTTAGTTCGTAAACTACATCATTAAACTATTCCACAACAATAAAACATGTGTTGGCGGACTAATGGTTTTGTTGAATACTTAAATCGACAGGAAAAAAATTTTTCCTTTGGTTTTCAATATAATAATTCAGACACGAATCACTTTACTTATTGATTTATTTATTTTAATTACTAATTTATTATTAACAGCTAATTTGATATTTCATAGAAAACCTCAGATCAAATATTAAATATTGTTTTCAAATTTAATTATTTATTTATGAATTAATAATGACCATACTAAACAGTGAAATTACACAATTAAATTAACACTATTTTGTCCAAACTCAACGATAAAAGAACAACAGAGGGCATCTTGATTTACATTCTATGCTCCACAAGAACTAGAATTCTGCACCTCGATTTAAAAACGAAAATTTAAACAAGAAATGCTGTCATTTGTTAAAAATGTGGAAATTCTGAAAATTTTAAAGAATTATAAAATATTACGAAATAGCCTAAAAAATAGAGAAAAGTTATCTGGTTTTAGAAGGTCCTGCTTAGAGCCGCTGGGATCGCACATTCGCACCTTAGACTAACCACGTGGCACATTTTAAATAAAAAATTGTTGAAAAACGGTTTTTTTCCTTGGTGAAAAAAAAATGCCCTGAAATAAAGCTTTTGTTTTGTTTACTATTTTTATTTTTGAAATTATCTCTATCACCTGATCTACTGGTAACATGTTTAATTCTTATCATTATAAATAAAGCCCGAATCGTGATAAGCCTATAAGCTACGTAAGTTTACATTTCTAACATGTCATGCGATTAATTTATGATTTTTGTAAATAATATGTATTAGCAATCAAAATAATTTTTATACACAATATCCCCTTCAGTTGTTGATACCGAAGTTCAAGAACGAAGTTTGTTTATTTTAAGTTTATTGACGTATAGTTTGATTAAAGAAAAAGAATAGAAAAGTGTGAAGTGGAAACTTCTTTATTAAGACAGAAAGTGTGACCAGGGAACAAAAAAATGAAAAACATCAAGTTGGACGATTACGTTGATACATTCGATGAGTTTAAATTGGATGAGCTCGTTAAATCTTTAAGATTTTTGTCGTCTTTAGACGGTTTTGGAGTATGCAGGTAAGCCTTGTTTTTAAAATAGGGCAACCAAACAAAATTCTGTAATGAACAGAACTTATGAAAAAAGCCCTTGAAAATCGTTTCATTATTTTCCGAGATTTTCCCGGTTGAAAATGAGAGAGGGGAAAATTTTGATAAGAAACTAGCGGCGAGCTTGTTATCTACGAGTGACGTCACTCCGATTCAATGTTTTGACTGAGCGTGTATAAAATCGTTAATATTTTCTTTGATTTAAGCTAATGTTCCTCTTTTAAGCAACATAAGATTTTAATGGCCTCCAGTTTCTGGTGTTAAAACACCTCGAAAAAGTCGTCCCGATCCCCCAGCTCTAAAATCACCCCTTTGACGAGGTTTAGGTCGTTTTCACATGTTTTGGAACAAAAAATCGCAGATTTTCGGTCGTTTTCCTCCATTTTTTTGAAGTCAAGAATTGAGGCGCTCCGGGTACGAAGGGCGAACTCGACATCGGACAATTTTTTTTTCATTTTCAGATTCTAGACCTTTTGAAGAATACTCCCATGTAATTTTTTTATTGAGTTTGCCCTTTTTTCCCCTTTAAAATACGCAAAAAACCGATATGCGGCAAAGCTCTAACTGCGATATCCGAGCGGGTACGAAGGGCGAACTCGTATCCTAGTCCACTACCCCCACTCCTTTTCTGGGAGCCCCACTCCTCTTGGAACAGCACACCGCCACGAAATAAACATATATTATACATTTTGTAAATTAATAATCGTAAAAAATATTCGAAAATTTTTAAAAAACCCTTTCCTCTATGATTCTATAAAATCTACTAAAATCTCGCCACGAAAATTCCAGAGAGTGACGTTTCTGTCGAGTTCGCCCTTAACAGAAAACTTTAAAATGCGAATATCTCGAAACTACGTTTTGTCGAGTTCGCCCTTCGTACCCGGAGCGCCTCAATTGTCCTGTAGTTAGATAACTGAAATGTTAACCTTTTGTCTGTCAAAAGGGTTCGATAGGTCGAAAAAAATGTGATAAATCCAATAAAAAAGGAGTTTTCTGGCCAAAAACTCTCGTGAAACTTTAAAAAATCGGGTTTTTAAGGGTTCCTATTGGCTGAAATATCGGGAAACGACCAAAAATCTGGTAAAATGGGTTACCACGAAGATACAGGAGATATAGGGCCAAAAATTTCTTCCTGTTTCTAGTCAATCAAAGGCTTCGTAAATCCCCAGGTTGTAAGCAGATTGAACCCTACCCTACTTTAAAAGAATCCCATGTCAATTAAATTTTTTTAATTAAATTCAAATCGTTCAATGCGTTCAAATTAACCTTTTGTGAACGTTTTTAGTTAGATTTCAAAGAAAATAAATTTACGTTTTTTTTTATTTTTCGAAAAGCAGGCTAATGTGATACCCTCGATAGACGGTTTTTTGAAACGGATCTTCCCTAGGGTCAAATCTAAATCTTTCATAATCCGTGGCGCCTTTCATAAGTCCATAACGGCCGCAATTTTTATCGGATTATCGCCAAATCTTTTTTAATTTATTAGCTTTCTTTACGTCTTAACATCGAAGAGGGATGAGCCCATAAAGGACCTTTCGCCTTATTTCCTTAGCGATATCTTTTGAGCCCAACAAAAAGATGTACCTATCTGACTTTCCATGTTTTCAGTGAGTCTGATGATTGCGAAAAAATGAACTTGGACCATATTGAAGGTGTTGTTGAAGTAGCAGCGGACCTTATTCAAAGGTATATCTCAGAGTTGCGTCGTAACGACATCTCAAAGGCTACTTATGAAGGTGAGAGCGTTTTTATTCATGCATCTTCATTCAATACGTTTTAGTGCATGGAAAGTTTTGATATTCGAACGGATTGATCGAATTAGCATTATTTTTAGCATTTTCTCTTTTCACCAAAAAACCAACAACTTGCTTTACAGACAGCACGAAACAAAATCTCGTAGGAAGCAGCTTTTTAACGTTCCACTATAACCTTTTTTTTTCACTGTTTATATTTCAGCATTCACCTCGTTAGCTCGTTATTCATATTTATTAACTACTGCACTTATAAGACTTCACGAATGGACTTTTGATCCCTTCGTTTCATTTGAGACAAACCTGGAATTTCTGGAACAGGACTACCAAGATTCAAGAAAATGAAAAAGCAAAAATTTATTTATTAACTTATTTTTTTTAAGTTTCTTTTCTTTTAAAGAATCTGAAATTTACAAAAGTGATCAATTTTTTCCTTATAAATTTTTTTTGCGTTATTATTATTTTTAGTGTGTATGGATAATTAAAATTTCCATCGATAAAATACTGCTTTTGTTTTCCTTATACATAATACCCATACTAGGTCATTTAATGCGGGAAAGGTACCTAATTAAAATTTTTATTTATTGTTTTTTCATACTTTGTCTAGTATGATGACATTTAAAAACTGATTATAATTATAGGTTTTTTATACGACGTAAGTAAAATGTATTTCCCCTCGAATCGATTGATGTAGAGGTAGATTCGGTATCGTATTTTCTGGAGGTCCTGAAATCGCCCACTGATCTTCGTGATTCAATGACCTTGGATATTTGAAAAAGAGAATAAAAAAACGGGTACCTACGTATTTACAATATGGGTTCTTTTGTTTAAAAAAATTAAATCTCTCACTTATTTATTCCACCCCCGAGGGCCGAAATCTACAATTCAGATTTTAAAGCAAGTACGTTTCCTTAATTGCTAAATTTTTGTTTCTACCATTTTCCCAACAAACATACCCTGAAGTTTGAAGAGAGTATATTATAATGAACGAAATTAATGCAGTATTTTCGTAAAAAATTATTTATATTGGTTTTTAAAAGAAATGAGAGGTTCTTTATATTAGAAATTTAATTATTCCTGAAGTACTGTGAAGATGAGATTTACGAGTAGGATTTTATATGCGAAAAAATTGTGAATATGCAGGACGGAATTTTTTTTTGTTTTCCTCCTCTTTTATAAAATAATTTTTTTTTTTCCGTTGGAGGTCTATACAGTTGGGCGTGGTAGTCTACCAGATGGCTTATGCCAGCTGAAAGGGCTATGGCTTCCTCCTCCCCCTTATTTTAAAGAACTTACTCTAATGAATCACCGAATATAATTCGATTCACACATTTGACCGGATCCCCTGCGGATGCATACCATGAAATCCCATTCGTTTTAAGTGTTACAACTTATGGGTTCATAAAATTATTTCTTCAAATCGTTTCCAATTCACAAGACTTGATCGAATCCCTGTCGTAATTGTTGTCACTTCGTTAATCTCTCTTGGCAACTTTCATGGGTAGAAAACCTGTTAAAAAAGTTAAAAGTTTCGATTGAATTTAAAGTTATGAGTGATAAAAAAAAGTGATCCCGACGAAAACTTCCTAAAGTAGTGCATTTTATGGTAGAAAAAATGACATTCTTCGCCCAGCCAGGCTACATGGAGTGGGCGAGAATACCTCAAATTTCTTCGTACTACTTTTTATTTTTTTTAACTTCCTTAAAGAAGTTACTGTTTTACCCTCCATGTCGGGTTTTTAGCGTCAAATCGCTTATGGATGTACACCTATCCCAGACGACTTTTTAAAATTTCAAAAAAGCTCTCAGTTTTAAACGTCATTATTGCAAGCCTTATCACATTTTTATCAAGCGAATTATTAATCTGGAGCTGGCCCATTTCGCTTACTGCAATCATTAAATTTTTGAGGTAAACACGAAACGGATTTTAGTATCTATTAATTTTTTTTTCTGTCTTTCTGGTTCGTGGATTTCAGAAAGAACGACCGCGACGGATAAATATAGTGAAAACATATGTACTTATAAATAACACAAAACGAAAATAAACTCAAGAGTATTGAGTACGGAAGTTTTAAGAATCTTTTCTGTCGTGTAATGCTCCTTGTAAAACAGCTATAAAACGAAACGTACGAAATAATATGTCAAATAAGATATTATACTGTTTGTTCTGTAAAGATCAACATCATCGTGACTCGTTGGAAAACGTCCGTTCAAATCGAGATCTTCGTCCTCGTAGATCGTTTCCGCCATTTCGTAAATAGCACTGGGTCGAAGAAAATACGTCTTGTGCGATAAATTTTTTTTCTAATAGATCTCGAAGAATTCTTGTTTAAAATATAAACCATCAAAATGTTTAACGAACAATTTTTTTTACGATAAGCTTATTTACCGACGATGTTGGACAAATTGTTATTCGTGAACTTTTGATAAGCTGAGTTTCAGTCGAGTATGTGTATGTATTTGAGTTGTCGGCCGTCAAAACACTTCCGCCGAAAGGGGTTGTAAATACGGTCTAGAATGGTTCCAGCAGTTTGTGAATTTCAAGGGAAACAAGATTACATGAAGCAATAACTACGAAATAAAAGAAATTTTGAAATGTTATGTACACCTCGCTCTCGTATGTCCTTGCTAGAAAAAAAATTTACATTCGCTTTTTTTAAGACAAAGAAATCGATTATTTTCGAACAACTCCATTTTCGAAGTATCTGGTTTATTTTAATTTACACAACTTCTTGCTTAATATTTTATGAAACTCATAAAATTTTGTGACAATAAAAAAAGAAGTAAAGAAGCTCCGGAGCTGGCCCCTACGCGAACTTTCTCAAAGGATAGAGGAAAGAAACTTCATTTTCTTTTTAAATCTTAGCCTAGCCAGGCCACACGAAACATGCTTAAGTAGTCCAAATTTCTCCCTCCTATCAAAAATTGTTATACGGAGTATTTGCTGAAGATCGGACCAATTGTACCGCTTTAGCTCATTAAACAAAACTTAATCTTCGTTATTAAAAAGTAAAAGTTAAAAAGCTGTAGTTTCAAGATAACACAAGAAATTTTGCAAATTGTTGATGAAAAGCCTATAAAGAAGTTGCCTTTGGGGCCAGCTCCAGACTGATACGTTGTTTTAACGAAAGCTTTGTCATCCGGAAAAGTCCCTTTTTGAGGATGCTGTGGTTAACGCGGACGAAATGAACACCTGGAGTGTGAGAATGGATATTAGCGGGTGAGAAGGGAAACGGATGGGAGAGGGGAGGGAGTGAACTGTTGGGGCAAAACCAGCTGATGTCAAACACTCCCGGTTAAGCAGCTAAAACTCCACCTGTTTCATGATACCCTACTATGTGTTCAGTTCAGCTCGGTTTCCTTTATTCCATCGCTTCCCTAATCCTTTGAAGCCTCTGAGCGCTTAAGTAAACGTTTTATTAATTTATTTTTTAAACGTTTAAAAACACTTTGTAAAATTAATTTTAAGGCTTAAAAGACAGACGAAGGATTCATACAATCCGAGATTTGGGATATTTTCAGCGTTTTCATCCTGAGGGAAAAAACTGTTTTTCATAAAATATCTTGTGCCCGAGGTCGAATTTAATTAAGTTCGTTCAGTGAAAAAGGGCTTTAGGTTGATCTTCCAACGTTGCCATGGCGTTGAATTTGATTTCTTCTTATTTTACATGAAAAGTCATTGGACACGAAAACACCTTTGAATTCGCGTTTTATCAGCCTTAAAGGGCCAAATTACAAGGCCATTATTTTCTAAAATTTCTTAAAAGAAATATCCCAGCCTTTTATTGAACATAATCAATATCTGTGTCGCCAAGACATAGGCTGAGAAGCCGGAAATAAAGAAGAATAGAGAAAAAAAGACAAAAGGCTTCTGACCATAATGAAAATCCCAAGAAAGAGGAAAGAGAGAAAAAAATTTAACTTACCGAACTTCTCATATTTCAATTTACTTTTTGTTAATGATGTGAAAAAAATTAGAAGTGGCTGGAAAATAGAAGGTTTTTCCGTTTTTTAAATGAATAGAATTTTTATGACTGTGCTTTTTTTCCTCTTTCTTTTCCTCTAAAAAAAAAACTGTTTAATTAACGGAGGGGTTGCCATATGTCCCTTGCAAATTTTAATGAAAAGGCGAAAAGTTAGGTGGTGCATGGGGCTTACCAGTGTGAAAATTTAAATGAGTTTGTGGGCTAAAATTTTTATAAAAAAGCTTAAAATATTCTTTATTATTATTAAAGGCTTTCACTTTTTGATCAAATTTTTCGGTGCTGATCGGAACATATGGGAAAAAGAATGATTTCTTGAAATTGTGTAACGGAAGAGAGTCCGATAAAGCTACGAGTTTCGAATACACGATGTCAGCGGGTGGATGTCTTTGTACTTCCGATTCGTGGTTTATCAACCCCAAGTCCCTATTGTTGCCGTTTTCCCAGCCACCCTTTGCAGAGTCCTTTTTTTTCCCTTTCACTAAGCCACCTGTACTTAGCCTATGAAAAGTTGGGCACACAAGATTTAGCCAGCTGCCTTACCCTCCGCTCTTCTCCAAACGCAATAAACTAATGAATTGCCTATAGTGTTATTTAAAAGCCCTCGTGGAAAAGAGGCCATTGACTAGAAAAACTCGGCTCGTTTCAAACGCGTCAATACAACCGACTTACTACCTGTCTCGACCTAAACCCTCTTTTCAACTTCACATCATGTCAAACCCCTAGAGAAGTTGAATTTTGACCGTTAACTCGTAAAACAAACTTTGTGGCTTCACACATACATCCTTGTTTGCTCTTCCTACTTGAACTACATACCTACGTACAGGATTCTTTTCAAGGCGACAAGTAAAAACTAAATCTTCGGGATACATTCCATCCCATAATTAATGTTAAAATAAACGACTTCATGAGTAACACGGTAACCTTGTAATTCAATAATATGTTAGCGTGAAACATTTCATTTAATATCCTAATCAAGATAAATAGCTAATTAGAATATTAGAGAGTAATTTAAACAGAAAAAAGAGGTTTAAACTTTTACGACAGCCTTTAAAACTAAAGCTTCCAAAAAAATGAATTGAATGAGAATTCATAAAGATGACTAGGAATCCCATTTGTCATCCTAATTTCGTTTGTATTCAAACCCTTCTAGTCTTGAGAGTAAAAATGTTTTCAAGATTCGGTTGTGCTCTATGAAAAGAGGAGTGAAAGAGACGGGACTGACCTAACGATGGGAGGAAGAGACGAAACAAAAAAAAATCCAGTCGTTTGACCTGCTGGGGTTCCCTGTGGATTGTGTGCACCCACGCCTGTGAAAACCCAACCGACATACCAGAGGATTTTTTATTGTACCTAATACCGTTTAGGACCCAAGGCCTCATTTCAATGGCCGTGGACCATTATTAATTTCTCAAAAAATCCTTAAGAGTTCCTTATTCTTTGAGGTAACCGTGGATCTCACGGAGGTACGTGACGTTCCAAAGACTGACGAATTAAGAATGGAATTCCTTTTTTTTTCTCCTTTGGGCAATTGGTTGAATTGTTTCATTCGTTTTAGATAATTTAGATCTCTCGAAGGTTACAGTGCTAAAGGGGCTCCCTTACCTTCATAACCTTCACCCTACAAACTAACTGTTTCAAGTTTCTTGTAATACCCTGGAAACACAGTCTTTCGAAATAGGCAGCCTTCGGGTCCATCCTCGAGTTTGATTGTCGAAAATATTTTTGCTCTCCATGGGGCAGCTGTTAATACGTACTTCCTTTTTTACCTGCTAGTGTTCAACGTGTTAGAATATTTAAGATATATAAAATGTTATTTAACCAATTTTTTTTTCTTCTTTCCCTGACGTTTTTTTTTCACGAACCACGTGAAATCCTTGACGAACGTTACACCATCGATGTTGTTGACACGTGACATCGACATAAATATGTAGCTCGTCTCAGGAGCGACCCTCAGGGCGACGGAAAACAAGGACCCTCCTCTTAACCCCTTCATCCTCCCTGTTTTCTATTAGCGATGTTAGTTGAATTATAATCTTATTATCTCTCGTGCCTTGAGGGTTCTCAATAGAAGCCGATTTGCATCCGGGGAAATAATCGGAAAGTTCAAACATAAAACCACAACTATCGTTAATACTAATTGAAATACTCTGCTTAGCTGAAAATGTAGTAATGAAAATGAGAATATTTTTTCTTTACTGAAATGCCTATCCTAGGTCTTTAAATTCACTATTTATATATAACGACCTTTCCTCCCCCCACCAGATAGTATCGATCGCGCCCAGCTGGTTAACTCGTGTCCACAAGTTGTGTTGTTTCCTTTTTTTTTTTTTGTCTTGATTATGTCTCGAAAAAAAGATTAGCACAAGAAATATATCTTCTTCTATCGGTTTTTCTCGGAAATCTATGTTTATAAATTATAATATTATGGAATAAAATCATCATGCCTAGAAAACTAACCTCAGCAATGTTTTCGCTGGTCTCAGTCGTTTTTTCATAGCAATGCAGAGATGCCGTTTTCTGATGCATTTTTAATATTAATTTTTAAGAAAAAACCCCTTTTTTTTTCAAGGGCATAAACATTGAAAATTTGATTTTATTGTAAGAAAGGCTTTGTGTGTTGAGTTTTCACACACAGCGTTCAACATCCTCGAAGCTATTGTCTAAGTACAATGACCAAACTAATTTTCACGAGAAAAAAAAATTATCATGCAGCAATTTAAAATCGAAATATATTTTATATGTAGAAAATTCCACAATTAAAATAAAGCAATTTCCCCTTTACAAACAATGTCCTTTTGCGCATTTAAATTATCTTTTTTCATGCCCTATCGCGCTCGAAAATTCAAGCCGGTGGAAGTCCCTTTGTTGGTGTTTTATCAAATTTTGAGGTGTTTTTTTTAAAACGTTCAATGGCGTTTTTCTCGGTCTTTCTTCTTGGAAATACCCTTCAAAGCCGTGTTCCATGGTTATTTCTCCTTTAAACAACCGTTTAAGGAGGTTTTTGAGTTTTTTTTTTTCGCTACTTCTGCGAGAATGACCCTTTTGATGGTTTTACTATTCTTTGAACGATTGCTTAGTACGCTGTGGGATATCTACTTTTAAAGAAGCCGTCGTACAAAATTTGAAATCACTGCAATGAAGGGTTGTGGCTCTAAGGTTAAAGTTCACCGATTTGCTTTATTTGATTGCTTCTGAAATGGGTGTGCGGAGGACAGGAAGTACATGATGCCTTAATTCCTTTTCATCATGTTCGCAAGCACATCGTTAAAATTAACATTGGCAGCACCTTCTTCCCTTTTTCTCACATAAATTCAACTAATCTCCTTGTATCGTGTAAAATTCAACAGTTTTTGATAAAATCGTACGTGGAAGGGATTGAGAGAGAGGTAAAAATGTACAGCCTTTTCTTCATTTTTACCGTAGGATACGTTTTAACTCAGCGTGAAAAAACGTGACGTGCAACTTAAGTACAGGTTTAGTAGGATTAAACTATTTAGAAAGGTCTCGTTGGACTCTTTTAGACTTATTGAATTATTAAAGGCCTACGCGTTTTACCATTTAAAATTTTGAATATGAAAAAGTTTACTTTGAATTCATCTCAATTGCAACACTTTTTTCATGTCAAATACGCTAATCGATTGACTTTTTTCAGCAGAATTTTCCGTTAGTGAAAAAAAAAGGATAAGAGTATTATAAAGGAGTGGACTATTAGTTCCAAGCTGTCACCGAAGAGACCATTTATTGACACTCGGTATTCTACAGGAAGAGGAGACTACAGCTGGTTTTTTTTTCTGATGAGGGATAGACAGAGTAAGCCTCATAGGGGAAGTTTTAAGGGGGGCTCTCTTTATCAGCCTTAGATCAAGCCACCAAAACAAATAGCAAGGGGGGTCCTAGTCCCAGCCTTTACAGTTGCGCAAATTCATATGACAAAAGTGACAAAAATCTGAAATTTCAGTCTATCCAGCCACGGACACCCACGAGGAGTAAAGGTGACTCATTATTTCGCCCCAGATTTTCCTCAACGACCAACCTCTGTTATTTTTAGTCAGATTCATTTTACAACAAATGAAAACCCTCTGATTCGACACAAAATCCGCGAGGATAAAAGTATTAATTGAATAAAAACTGTTTTGTCTTTCCATGAAAAAAGACTTTGAAATGAACACAACTATTGGCAATTAAAATATAAGTTAGCACGAGTTCAGCATTGATTTTTAAAAATAAATTTGATGTAACGTAAATTTTTTTTTTAACGTACATCTGAGATCAATCGCTCAACAAAGTTCGATTCTGGAAGCCCCATCTTTTCTGCCATTTTCTCGTTTTCCTTCGACATTCATAATAATTCAAACGGTTTTCTTTAGATCAAAAGCTTGGGATCAATCTTCTCCGAAGTATCATTAACCACTTATTATGCATGGAAATATTCAATCCTACATTTTCATATCTCCACTTTTTAATGACTTTTCTAGTATAAATTTTATTTTTCTCAGGATGTTTTTCAAATAACAAAAATCTTTTGATATAAGTTATAAATGGACTAGTTTATGTGGGACATCCAAAACGAACAATTGATATAAGTTTGTTGACTGTGATTGAAGCATGAAGAGTCTGACCAAGATGGATGAAGACCATATGGATTAAATTAGAATAAATTACCACAGAAAAGAAAGAGACTTAAAAAAAAGAGGATTGAAACAGAATAGTAACGGAATACCTATGTAAGAATGTAAACCGTTTATCAAATGGGCTTATTGTCAGTAGTGCTCTATACGGTTTAAAATGAAACGATTTCTCAACAGCTGTTCGTTACTAGCGTGGTCATGCCTCATGATTCATTCTTTAGTAATTTTTCTAATCATAAAAACTTTTAATTTAATAACGGGGGGTTCTGGTTGAAAAGCCGCCGCGCCTCCGAAATCCAACCCTAACCAAAAACTTGCATGGTTTGAATATAACCGATATGATAAGAATTAAAGAAGCTACTGCCAGATACCTCCACAGACGATTTTCGAAAGGTCTACACTCTGGACCCTGCACACTGTACGTTCATCTTTTTCTTCCATAAATACCATAAAGTAATCTTTGACGGAATCTTGGAAAAAAGGGTAACGAAATGGAAATCAATTCAAGGCCTCCATTTATCCCCAATCCCACCCAATTTTTCTTTCTCCGATATTCACCAAAGCAGTTCCTTATGTTAACAAGAATTAAACAAAAAAGACGATTATTAGGGTACGGACATGTGTATAAACGATGTAAGTGAGAAGCAAACATAAACGTAAGGTAGGTCCTTGGCCTTTGCTACCGTTCTACGCGTACGGGGATTAACAATAGATGATTATTCAGATGGGGTGGCAACCGGTTTTTTTTCTCATTTTAAGACTGGATTTCGTCTCTCGATATAATAGGTAGGAAAACCGGATTTCGAGACACGTGGTTCGACCCCGAAGGAAGGGGAGGGTTTCTTTTCATAGCTTCATCCCCGTGTGTTTCCCGGAAAGGAGGTTGCTTTGACGAAGCGAAAACGTGAAATCCCTCTCGAAAAGATACTGGTCTTGTCTCATTTTCTAACGAGCCTGTTTCGAACAGCTGACAGAACCCTGACCGGTGTCGCGTGTTTAAAACAAAAAAAGAAAAAAAATTCACCTGCCGCATGTCATTCGCTAAATACAAACCGATAAATTATTTCATAACATTTTATCATGGCTCTCCACTTCAGCCAGGTGTTTTCATGTCATTATTTTAATTTATATAACGGTTTTTTTGGGCTAGAAACATTTTTTTTTCTACATTCGGAAAAATTATGGATAAAAAGAAATACTTCGCATCCTTCGAAATCGAATCTTCCTTGGAGGACTTTTTATTCTACGCACTCGGGCGTCTACTTTAAAGAAGGGATTTGTTCAGGATTCGTCTTGAAACACTTTTGCCGATTTATTGTAGAAATACATGGGTTTTTCTGAATAAAAAAAAAAGAAAGGACTTGCAAGAATAAAAAAGGTAGTGGAAGGAATAAGCGAATATAACTTATTCTCCGTTTTTACCACAATCTAAGTGGATGATCGAACTATCGATTGATATTTTCAAGATTTTTTTTTTAAATAAATTTGTGGCTTTTTAACGATCGATTTTTAAATGTTTTAGTTTCTAGTGGAGATAATAAGCTTGTGAACAAAAAGAAAGAAAATTGTCCCTTGTGTGTCATGAGGGATGAAAAACAAAAGGGCTCATCGGAGTGTTAATTTCAAAAACGTCTCCCCTCCCCGTTTCTATCCCTCCTGCCATGTGTGCTTATTTGTCTAATCGACTCCCGGTGGAGTAGTAGCGATGAAAATCTTTCTCCCCTTTTTGCCTATTGACTGAAACAAATTAAAGCCCCCTCTGACCTCCCGACCCTTTCGTCCGGGAGCTACTTTTCTCATTCTCAAATTGCGTACCCCACCGCGATTCCATCAACTCGTCCTTTAAATCCCCTTGATGTTTATGATTGTTTATGATGTTTTACTCCGGGCGAATTCCCACCGAAGACTCGCTTCTTAACCGTCCTCATGGAAGCACCTCCTTTTGTCAACAGTATTATTTAAAATGACAGATATTGCAGACTCCTTTGTGCTCTTCCAACAGAATTTTATTCCAACCGTCTCGTACATACATTATTAGTTCTTTTCTTGGTACCCAATAACTAAACAAAAAAAGTGAGCTTCGCCAGATCGAAATTGCGGTTGCCTTTTATGAGAACTTATACGGCTTATATGGCTCTTTCCCTTATATTATTTCATTATTTTCGCACCAGAAAGAAAAAAATAATCTTTTTTTAAAAGGAACTTGTAGGAACGCCAAGTGGACCACAAATTTTAATGGACTTGGCGATTTTCGGGTATCTGTATTTCGGCTTCTCATAATTGCCGCTCCCTAGTTATGGACTTTTAGAAAAATGTAGATACCTGAAGAAAAAAACACAAATCTTAAAAATTTGGGTACCTACGCCTAAAAAATAATCTAAACCATTATTTTCACAATTGCTCTTAATGTGACAGCTTGAGTAAAAATCCGCTTTGAAGGTGTCGATTCACTTTGTCGAGTGCATTCAATCGATCGAACGAAGGGCCTGCGTGTACGAATCCATGAAATTTGCTTGCAATTTTTAGGAGAATGAAAAAACTGTGAGTACGATCGATTCCAAAGTGTACTTTTGTACAGAAGTAGTTTAGCCATTCGAATACTCCCCAAGTTCGTTCACTATTTTTTTTTAAATTTAAAAAATGAGGGTTTTTCTACGATGTAAAAAAAAATGATCGTCTTGAAAAATATTTTAAACGTTTAATGAGAAAAAAGTGACACCATATCACCCGAATAAGCTCTTGAACTGTCGCTGTGCTCCCTGGCATTACTCTCAAACACTTAAAAGTCTTCGAAAAGGGGTCAAGTGTAAACTCGACAAATGTCACAGTCAATTTACTTCTTTTCTATTATAAGTTCAAGAACATTTTTTTTATCTTTCCTTCTGAGGGGAAATTGAATCGTAAATACCAAATTGTAAGTAGGTAGTTAGACTGAAAAGTTACGAGTTCCTTTAAGCTCGTTTAATGAGTATTCCGTATTCCCACAGAATGATTCAGATTTCCACGAGGTCGGAAGAGCAAAGTAAAACAGCCATTAATATTCATAACTCATAAGCGTTGAAATAGCCTCTGGTCATCGCTGATCCTTTGCTATCATAAGAATGATATTTTAAGCTCAATAAGAAGGCCTAATCGGGATAAATTAAACAGAAAAAACAATAGTTTTCCGTCGGGGATTACACTCGACGTCTACCTTTGTCTTTATCCCTGAAATAAAAAAAGACAATCATCCTATGTAGGAAGAAGTCCGACTGGTATCTCAAGGCTACCGCACTCTATAATTTACTTACTCATACTATACATCCTTTGTGAAGCTTGAAAAATACAAAATAAAATTCATACAAATAAAAAAGCCGAAATCTCCAAACAAACGTCTTTGGGGCAATTAAAATCATTTAATTCAAATTAACTCGGAAGATTGGATGCTATTGTTTTCGAACATTTTTCGCTCCGGCAGGCATAAAAAGTGTCGTAGTTGTTAATGAGTTCTAGCAACAAAGTAACCAATTTCAAAAGTGTAATTCCATTAAATGCACTCAACTTTTTTCCGTGCATAATGAAACAAAAGGGAAGTAACAAAAACCCGATAATAGAAAAGGGGTGTCCAAGACCGATTTCCAAAAACAAGTGTGTTTAGGGTATCGCAATAACTTCCTTTTGAGCTAAATGAAGCCCGTTGATCAAACTGTCAACTTTCAATCATTCATTTTGCTCAAGGGATAGGCAGTCAATAAGAAGGTAACAGTGAAAACCGTTTTACGAGGGAAAAAGAGAGAGGAAAAAAAATATTATGGATAATAAATCGTCAATTTTAAGACACTGTCTTCTGGCACTACCAATAAAAAACTATGAGTAATGCTTAGGAGACAATTTTACCGCCGGTGAAAATAATCTTTCGTAAAGGAAAAGCTAAAAGCATCTCTTATGATATTAGATAATTTTTTTTCTTTTAAAAATTGAAGAGTTCCCTTAATTTTTTACTTAGCATTCCAAACACAATTTCAATGAAAACGAGATTGAAAAATCGCTGTGTTTTAATATAGAGAAAAATGAATTTACTTTAATCCTTTCCGGATGATTAATTTCAATTGTACAAATGTCGGTATCATGTAACATATCACGTTGCCGGAGCACCTGAGCCCATTTACTCGAGGGAATTTCTCGCTGCAGATCACCTGTGGAGGCAATGTTACGCTCAACTCGCATTTCTTGATTCTAAATGTGTCACCGGAGTTTGAAGAATGATAGATGCTATCCCGTTTTTTTCGTCTACTTTTAATTATACTATTAAAAGCCCAACATTATTTTGGCTAAAAATAAAATCATTGGATGTATAGAGGTCCTCGTTCGGGAAATGTCTGGCGTGTAGAAACAGTGGACTTGCGGAGTTTCCAATCCAATCATGGGTTCTAATTCTCCTGGGAGCTTTTCGTGTTTGAAAATAAAAAAAAATCATTGGCAAAACACGCCGTACGTCAATTAAATATAAAAATACTCCAAAATAGCTCATAGACGCTTTGAAAATTTTATAAAAACTTTGAAATTTTTTAAAAAAATGTTGGAGAGGAGCAACGCGCGTTGCTCGTGAGGAACCGGATTCACGCTGCCTTCTTCCTAGGTCACCCTTCGCCACTTAAAACATTAGCATAACAATAAACTTATTTGTGATGTAAAACTTAACCGGATTGATAATTTAGACGACGTTTTTCTGATAGCGGGGAGGGCGCTACGTAATTTTTGATTTCATCATTTTCAGCACACATACGTATTTGCTCTGATTAATTTAAATAATAATTATTGAAACAACTTAAAAAAATGGTTTCCTTTCATGTTTGCTAATAAATATTTAAACCTCGTTTAAAACTCCTCAACCGTAATAATCAATTAACAAATAAATTTAATTATAAAAGTCGAAATCGTTAATAAAATTCTTAGTTTGAACTCTAAAGATCTTTTTCCCTATAAATCAATTTTAAAAAGTTTTAAACTTTATGTTATTTAAAAATATTTTAAACCTTTTTTTGGCCTCAAGAAATCGATACTTTTATACTTCCCAAGGTAAGCAGATTAAAAATATCAAATATGGTTTGGAAATGAAATATCATTCATAATTTTAAATTCCAATAGGTGTATTAATCAAAAAATTCGTTTTTATTTTTACTCCAATAGGTATATGGAAAAGCTATTTTATTGAAGAGATAGGTTAATACAGATGAATAAAATTAATATTAATTCTACTTGTTAAAGCATTCAATTTGTATTTTTTAATCCTTTTTTAATAACCTATTATGCCTACCTACGCATTCACTGAATAAAAGCATTAATGGTTTTAAACCTTTTGATGATTTACCTTCCCTAATTATTTTCATAGTTTTGTTTTAAATTTTTTTTCCCCGTTCCGCATTGCAGAAAGCGATGAACTCATTTGAAAAGGAAATAAACTGATTAGTTGAAAGATTTGTCACGTATTATAAGTCTTAACTGCGATATTCTGCATTTTATAAAACATATAAGGCGAAGAAAAGATAATTTTCGTGTTTCAATTTCGGGTATTTTATAACTTCTTGGCTTAGGATGCCCTGAAAGAACGGTGTTTTCCTTCTTCGTCTTGTATCTAATCTCACCGGAGGCAACCCAATCGGGAGCAGATATTTTAGGCGTCCTTGGCCTAAAAATCTAATTATTTAGTTAGTTACTTTATTCAATCTTCAGTCTGGAAATTCTATGAAGCCCGATTTGGTATCCTAGTAAGATATAGTTTGTCGTTTCTTAGAATTTAAATTTAAATACAAAATCTTAAGTGAGATAAAATGGTAACGGGTTTTATGCCAGCTGTTTTAAACATTATATTAGCCTCAGGGTCCCTTTAGCTACCAACTCACCGGAATCCTCCTGAAATTCGCCATCAGAAGATAATTAACAAGAGAGAAAAGGTTACTTGCTGACCTAACTGCTCGTTTATTTCCGTGTGGATTACTTTTGATCGAATATCATAAGCTCTATAATTAATTTAGTAATTAACGCTTCGGTGTAAACAGGTTGTGAAAGGAACGAAACCAAAAGGAAAAACCGTGGTTAAATCAAGCGCGCCGGAAAAACACGGCGGATTCATTAATATACCTACCGAGCTTACAAAGATTAATGGTTTGTAAATTTTTCCTTCTAATTTTCGGTTTCATAAAGCAATCGAAAAATTACCCAGCTACCAATAATGTTTTGATTTATAGAAAAAGGGTGCATACAGCTAGAGACGTCCATAGGGAAGCTATTTCTCGAGTTGTTCGACATCATCAAATAGAATCCTGGAATTCATGCCAGTGGATAGTCAACGAGGATCGTAGAATCGTCTTCCACAAGGCTTCATCTTCCTACTCCTCTTGCATCTTTGATCGCCCTTTCGACACCTCATTTTTTTCTCAAAATGGTTTGAGCTCTTCCAGCCAATTGTAACTTCACCTCAGGAATCCTATCAGCAGTTTTCCGATCATCCAGGGAAATAGTTGAGTGTCGACTCTGCATTATGGGAAATCTCTCCAATACTAGTTTCCAGTTTTTTATATGAGGAGTGGTTAATAACTGGCCATTTGCTTCGTTTAAGATTAGACGATCCTGAAGAAGAGGAGTGAGTCACGTTTAAGCTCTGATGTAGGTTATTAAATCAAACAAGAATGAAACTGGTTTGAATTTCTAAGAAGGGTACATACCCGAGTAAAAGTACCCGCATTTCAGAGCGTGCTGACTGCTTCCTACAAGTTGCGTCGCCGTTTCAGGATTTTGTATTTGAGTACGGCTCCCTCTTTTTGTGTTCTGCTTTCGAAAATAACTTGATTAATATATTGAGGTACACGCTTACAGGCTAATTTTAACACAGAATAACTGGGAAACTATGCCCCTTTTGTTTAACGTATTCTATAATATATTTCTTTGTCAAGGACTTGGACACAAAGGCCGATTGTGGGTCATAACAGTCCGTGCTCTTGCATGTTAATAAAATCGAGGCTAAAGCACATTTCACCCAAAATTATAATATAAGGATGTTATAGCCTCAAATGAGAAATTTAATACCTGCTACTAACTACAGGTACTAATGTATAGGTGTGATCGCCCAAACAGCAGAGAATTCTGAAACTGTTCGCGCAGTATACCTTCATAAAAAATATTTATTCTGTCTTTGAAATCTCGAAATAAGAACTAAGACGGAGAGGATGAAGGCACCTTAAATTATTTAAATAAAAAATTTCGGTCAGTGGTCAATATAGATCAAGTTAAAGAGAACGTTTTCGAGAACAAGGGAGTTCGAAAGCGGAAGTTGATGCTAGTGGGTGGGGGACTCTTCTGAAACTAAGCTGTCACAAAACTTCCTCTTCCTTCGAAGGATTCAGAAGTTAAAACATCTCTGATCTGAAACGTTTAAAAAGTGTCATGTGCTCAAAAGTTTGACATTTTTAAAAGATTTTAGTAAAACTAAAGGTTTCAAAACTGAACTAGGTAAAGGCTGCTGAATAAATGATATTATTCATTAATCCAGGAGACGAGCCCGTCCGTTTCCCTTTGAGAAAATATATGTAGAAACATTTCCATAATGGCCCAAAGACATTAATCACTTTACAACGCTTCTAAAGAGAAGAGGATATGCACATCCGAAATGAAAGCTTTCCACGATTCTGATGTAGTTAACGAGAGGTGTGCTTCAGCATTTCGATACAAACGAGGAGAGAGAGAGAGAGGGAAAAAAACGTTTTGAATGGAGCTCCATCCAAAAAAGGCCGTACGGAACCCAAAGAAAGAACAAAACCCTTTATTGAAACAGAGTGGGGGACCAATTACTATTTATCAAATACCCTTTGTTGTGTTGGGTTGACTTCCCTCACATTTAAAAAGGCTCGACCACTTTCTTAAAGAAAAAGTCTGAGAGGAAAAAAGAGGCGCCAGCCAGTAGATTCATAAAAGAATACTCCAAACAAAACGCCTAGACCAAAGAAAAACTTCATAAATGAGGTATAACAAAGTATAAACGTAATTTTTGATTCATTACCCAAATGGGCGGAAATAAAATTATCAAGGCTGGTGGACGTTGAAAGCAGGTTCAAGAACTTATTATTCTCCCCACTTTCCCTCTCTGGTTCTCACCCTCTCAAATGGCAAAACTTACGCCCACCTGACCTCCATTTACTTCTCTCGTTTCGGACGCCAATTTTACATCAGATTTGGAATTTGTAAAGTTTTTAGTTTAGTAGTGTAAGGAGACATGTTTGAATTTTTTCAAATTATTATTTTTGGTCGAGGATTTCGATTTTCCGGAAGAAAAACAGAAAAAAAACTAATCATTTTTTAAAGCGCTAGGAGGATCGCTTTCTACCTTATCTGCAAAGTTTGAAATTTTTTAATTACTTCTAATCCTCAACGGCCACCTTAGCTTTAATCAAGAGATGCAAAACATAGGCCATTTCATGCGTTTTTTGTGGAGTTCTTTTCCGAATTTGATTCCAAAATTTGCTACCGCTTCTTTAACTTAACTGAAGACAAAAAAAAAGTAGCCGGAGAAGCCTCCAACGAGTTTTTTTTTCTTAATTGAAGGAACTTATGTACACAAACGTATGAAAATAAATCATCATTAAGTCAATACAGCGTCATGTAAAAGGTGAAGTTTTTTATTGTCTGTAACTCGATTTATAAGTCTAAAAAAATATAAAAAAGGGAGGGCGAGAAGAGGGGAAAAGAGGAATGTTATGAGGAGGGGAGTAGGAGAGAAAAAGCAGAAATGTCATAAATAGGGGTTGCTCATTTCATATGGTGATGGGGTAGGGTGACCAGGTGGAGTACCGGTACCCAGGTGGTCGTGCACAATTACATCTACATTCATTCGCCACCTTGGCCAGGGGGCTGTTACAGCCTCCAATATGCATATTAACTTAATTTGCCACGGCTCGATAACTATCAAAAAACAACTCGGTTGAAAGTAAAACGTTAAACAGAAAGAGGGCGAAGAGTGTGTTTCTTTTGTTTTCCTTTTAATGTCGGGTTTTTAACAGAATCCATGAAGCGGACGGAGATGGGGATGCTTTGAGGGGGCCGGACCGAGTAAATTAATATGCATACGAGTTTTAACTCATTAATCAACGTCTGCGGGCGTAAATACAATTTTTTTCAGCCCTTGCCTCTCTGTCTCTTAAACGGTACAAAAACAATGTTTAACCGGATGTAATTACCTTCCTATGAAACGGTAGGTTATGTTATCGAGTCATTTGCATTAAAACAAAACCTCAATTTCACATTCCATTCTTTTCAAGCTTTAGACCGCATACTTCCACAATTAGGTACATTCATGGGGCTTTGTTTACTTTCTTTGAAAATATGAAAAAAATATCGTGTTACCTTTGTCGATCAAGTCTGCCTGAGGCCAAAAATACTATAGTAATTTTTTTGCCGTGGAAGTTTATTGGAAATTATAATAAAAGGAGATTACCTTGGGTATTATATAAATCTGTAAGCACAAGGGTGAAAGACCAGGGTTAGCAGCATTTACGTAGGCACTTGGGAGTCTTCCTATTCGGTTGGATTAAAAACCAGTTGAATCTCGTGCATAAGGAGTTTAATACCCTTCGTAACTTCTTTTTTCTTCTAATAATCCCATTATTGCTGAACATTATTATTTATACGATGATGGTGATGCTTCCTAATAAATTAAAGCTTTCTAAAAAAGTGAGAAAAAAAATGTTGCGAGGTAAAACGAATTTGTGACTTTTGACTAAAGGGGACACAACCTATCACGAAGTAGAGCCGTTGTTGCCACAAGCTACCCGTCACCTCTTAGCTCCTGATCTAAAGGAAAAGTTAAAACTTTAAAATATTTTCACTAAAAAAAATTCAAATCACATTGTTTGAGTGTATTAATTAATGACGCTATGGCAGCAGGGAGTAAAAGGTAGATTTTTTTGTTACTGTAATATGAAAATGCACTAATCTCCAGATTTATTCCCAGTATAATTTAAATCCCTTTTCAAAAATTATAAAATCACCCGATTTTATTTCAGTCGGTTCAAAATATGAACGAACGAATCAAATCTGTTGCATCCAGCTGATCGAAATCTACTTTCCCTTCTTCTGCTGCTATCCGCAGCAATTTCAAGCTAAACCGTGGTTGGAAGATAGGTGAGATATCTTGGATTTTGTAGTCCAAGCTCTAAGCCAGAACCTATTGCTCGATTTCAGCCTTACATGTACGGTTTTGAGGTCCTGGGGGTGCGAAATGAAAAAAGTTTACACCGTTTTTTGATTCTGTGACTACTACTCCCGTTTATATAATGCATTTATACAAACCTAAAATCGGAATTTCACGCCATCAATAATTATTTTTAAAAATAAAATATACATAAAATACGATAGAAAGAGCGTAAAATAATTTGTAAATGCTATTTTATGTCATTTTTATAATAGTAGAGAAGGTCAATAATTAATATAAGAGGACCTGAATGAGGACTGAAAAAACGTGAGTCGGCCCCTATATTTTGGGGCGAGCCACCCTCTTCCCCTTCCCCTCTTCTCCGCTTGTTTCCGTGACAGATGTGGACACTCGATTGCTCTACAATGGTCGGAAGTGGAAAAACCCGTTTTTATTCGTTCAATTTTAAGAGTTCAGCCCCCAATTGGACAGATGGAAGGAAATGTTCAATTGGGGAATCATTGACCATAAAAACTTTAGGAGGTCTAAAACTGATTTAAGCTTCGTCAAAGGCTACGTTCCGAAAACACTCCAACCTATGCTATTTCCTTCCCATTTACAAAATTAACGACATTTGATAGTATTCTCCACGAAAATAAATGTACAAACTATTCTTCGATGATTTTTATTAAAAAGCTAAAATAACTCAAGGCAAAATTATGAATGCTTGAAATCTTATTCTTCATTTCCCATTGACGATTTTAGAAGCGAATAAAAAGGTGATAAAGCACGTACAATTTTTTTTTAATAAACCCTCTTAAGGCACGTCCGAAATAAAAATTTTCTTTTCATTCGATTCAATTGGCCTCGATGCTTAATTATTATCGTATGCAATAATTCTTAAAAATAAATTCAGTCTTTTTCTATCTCGGTTTTTGGCAGGGCGGAACGCTGTCATTGTCGCTGGAGTATCACAATAACTTCTTTTTAAAAATGTTAAAAAGTAGTTACCGAAACTACGTGAAAAGCGCTTAGTTTAACGGCGTATGTACCTAACTGTGTTCACCCCTAAACAAATAACCATTGTGCTTTCAAAGCATACTTTGCATACGACGAGGGCTCCAGACTATCGATTATCTCCGACTTTAATCAACGAGGGTGAAATTTGTGTGCACACCTTCTCCACAGGGTTCTATTTCATCAATAAAACGAAAAAAAAATTTTTTTCCTTTAATAATTTATAATTAAATATTCTGAAGAAAAATATGTTATTTTAATGATTCATTAGCCCGAACGTCAGGTCATCAGGTTGTTGACAGCGAAACCAGATAGCATATCAATCTATACACTTACCTCATATTTTATTACCATCCTATTAAATTCAATATTGGACAATGAAGATTCATCAGAGATAATTTATATTTTAGGAGTATTTAAAAAAAATGCAAGTTTCCGGGAAATACAGGATCCTTTTCTTCTTTAAAAGTTAGTACCCTTCACGTTTCATCACTCCCATTATTTCACAATCTATTGACGTTTTGTTCCCGATAATTGAATCGCTTTATACAATTTTATGAGTAAAAAAATAAAAGACGTTTGAGAGAAAAAAAAAAAATTAATCGAAAGGTTCCTATAAAATCCAAGGCTATTTCTGATGGAAAAGCTTTATATTATGGAGACAACTAGGTTAAGGTGCCGTTTTATATACCTCATTCCAGAGATTCTGTATGAGGCAGAGCTTGTGTAGCGAAATGCCTTCTAAAGTGAGCCCTAAAAAAACTACCGCGTGGAAAAAAAAACTTTTCTTATCTGCGGCTATATTCCCTTTCTCTCCTTTTCGACATTGTTTATTAGCATTCGCAGTTATTATATTTTCTTATCTCAATTTTATTGCTACCATTTCGTGACAAAATGCGAATATTACTATGATAAAATACGTTAAGTTTTTAAGCACTTTCAAGACGATCTCATTCTCTTGCTTTTGCACCGTGAAAAGTTTTCCTGAGTTTTAGATTTTGGGAATTATTTTGAAGTCTTATATGTCACTTTTACTCAAACTGTCATAACAACCTAAAACCGCTGAAAGTTTCAGTATAAAATGGGAAATATTATATTATTTTAACTTATTATAGGAGGCTTTTAGCCATTAACCCAAGGTGTTTTCGTTTTGTAATTTAAATTGTGTAATCCCTTGCACCTGGTACTTGACATTTTTTTTCTAGTTATTCACGTTTTCTGCCTTGAGGATTCTCTTCGGAGCTTTTCTCTTTTAAGGACGCGTCCTCCAATCGGCACGCGGTAACCTAATAAATCCAACTTCCACGTTCCATCCGACCAGGCTTTTATACACACACTCAAACGAGATCTTTATAATTGAGAACTCAATTTATAAGTCTTTATGGACGTCATTTTTCCATTAAAAATAATGATTGACGCAGAATGAATGTCATTTTTCATCCATTTTTAGTAAAGATTTTTTTATTTGAGGAAAAATCATCGTTTTTTCCCGATGCTAGCTTTCCAAGTACCTACTTTTTATGGTGAATATTTTAATTCAATTATTATTGTAACGAGAGAAAAGACCGAAAATGGTAAATGATGGCTTATTTAAGTAAGGAAAAAATCACAAAGAAAATTTATACCTTTCCTTGTTTGAATGTGGAGAGAAAATTATGCTCGTCCCCTTCCTATAATAAACTGAAAATGTATTCGGCTTTTGGATGAAATTGCTTTCTCTTTCGATACAATATCCCTAATCAGTCGAGTCAAATTACCCTATTTTCCTTTGAACTAATGAGAAAACAAACACTGAATTCATAATGCCGGAACAGTTCTGTCGGTTCGCTTGTCTGCGAAAGGCTGAGGAGCTACTAGGTAATATAAATTCATTTAATTTATTTATTTAACCCAAATAAAACGGAGATTCATCCCAAAGACGTAACTAAATTAGCCGATTTGTTTGCCTAATTGCCACCCGGCGAAATTCATCAAACAATAAGGGGAATTACGTTTTGTACCCACTAAGGGGAAAAAAAGTCTTCTTAAAAAAGGCTCTTGTGTAAAGTCTATACAAAATCTGTTCCTTCTTCTGAGAAAATTAAGGAGTGGCTCATTTTGCACTTCAATTGCTCCTTTTAATTAAAGCGAATGACGAAGTTGGAACCAAGATTTTAAGGATTTTATGAATTTTTTTTCCCATCTTGTTGAGACTTTTAAAGTATTAAGTTTCTCAAAAGGAAATCCCCGAAAATCTGGCTTAAGTAAATAGGTCTTCTAGACCCCAGGGCGAAACCTGCAAGTCTCTTGTAGATCCCGCGTGTCTTTTATCTTAAGGGCTCGGTACCTATTTTCACCAAAATATACTCACATTGTAAGTACCTAAGAGAGTTGAAATAAAACTTAATTTTTTGAAAAAGAAAAACAATTTAAGCAGCACTTAAAACCTGTTACAGAGAACTGTGAACGGAAAATAGTTCCTGATGAGACCTATTTGATCGAAACCGGTCGTTTATTGCCTCTTTTTCCCAGATGTATTTTATACTAGTGAAAGGAATATTCTTTGAGAAGTTCCCGTTGAGACCCAGCTTTAGTCAAGAACTTAATTACTCTTAATTCGATGGAACAATCAACTAGAAATTGTCTAGGATAGTCGGGGAAATATCGATCCGTGGAACAAGATAGAACGTAATTGATAATTAAGCTAAGCTACAACACCGCACAGTTTCAAAATAAAATACTGTCCCTTCTAGAGGAGCTAAGAAACTACGTCCTTTATTTTATGAACCAGCCGGGAAAAGCTGGCGATGGATGGACGGCCGGACGGCCAGAAACCTGGTTTGCAAAGATCACCAATCGTATTTTTCCTCTTGGCGTTTTGAAGACCCTTTTATAGAGACCTTGACATGGAGGGTGTTTCACTTCTCTTTCAGGAAGTTAAAATGAATGAGTCTAGGTTAAATCCGAAGATATCTTTGAGGTTTAATGGTAAAATTTTCAAAGCCCATTACCAAGTTTAATTTAAACATTATCCTATTCATAATTTATAAGCAAGGGCTCTGACCTATTTAACTAAAAATATATAAAATTTTGTTTTTGAGTGAAAAAAATTTTTTTTTCTAGGAATGAGTTATGTAATTATGCATTGGTTTTACGAAGCGTTATTTGCTATTATTATTAGGCTCTCATAAGTAGAAAAGGAAATCAAATTGCTTATGCAAATGGTTCTAACGTGTGAAAAGGATTTAGGAGTGTGAATCGTTACACTCTTCAAGATATGGGGCAAACGGTTGTTCGCGTGCAAGCACAAACGAAACCCATACATATCAATCTAGCAATTCAAATGAAATATGATTTTTTTATTACCGTCGGACGCTATTCGCTAACCGAAATCCATCACAAATCACCCACCGGTTGCTTACCGTCGAATCACTGACGGAATTTCTCAATAATAGGGACCCCAAAGCTTAGAAAGCTCGAGGTCGTTGTAACGTTTTGAATTAAACACGGTTGGTCTCATCTTCTCGTGTCTTTATTTAATTCAGCCTACGTGTTTCCCATGGGTTCGGACCGGTCACCTCTTTTACCTGGGCCGGATACGATTTCCTCCCTTTTGGGGCGAGAACGGAAAAGTTCACTCGCCCCTAATTGCTCTCCTCAATCAACATGTCTGGGACCCCCTGTAATGCATTAATCACGAGTAACAACCCCTCTGACTTGCCGCTGTTATCGACCGAAGAAAAGAGTTGCAAAAGCATAAATCCACCGATAATTGAAGTCTTACATTTTATTTCATATTCAGAGGAAGTTGTTGTTTTTGCTCCTGGAAATACCAAAAATCAGTCAGTTGTTCCGGAAAAAAGTAGCGACGTAATGATCGACAAAAAAAAAATCGTTTCGTCTAGAAGAACCATTTCCAATATCCATACGTCGAGGTTATTGTAATCACTTCTCTTTGTGAAAGTAAAAAAATTATGATAATTGATGGTATTAATCTGTGTCTGAAAAAAGACAGTTGACTGCTCCTTCCCTGGCTACTTTGAATAAAAATAAAAGTTTATTTTAATCCTTTAACCCCTCGGTATCACTCTCCCCTTTTTACAATATTGATGAAAATCCAAAGCGACCCTAATGAAACCTTAAGGGTAAATTCCTTTCTTCGTAATGTTCACAGTCCGTGACGTGGGAAGGGGGGAGGAGGCAGGTATAGTGAGAAATTCAGGGTCGCAGAAGGAATCCACCTGTTTTCTGTTCCTTTTCTTCGCCTTCGAGCTCTTCTCGACAAGTCCCGTCGTGAAAAAGAGCAGGTACGAGCTCGACAAAAAATAAAACCCTTTACAGAATCGTTTCGCCTGATAAAGACTCCAGACTGAGCCCACATCTAAACAATATGGTAATAAATATGAAAATTATTAACGAATGATAATTGTTAATTAAGGGACCAGTAATTAAGGAAGCAATTAAAGTTATCATTTTTATTAAGCAAGGATATGTTTTCGTTCTTCTAGGTCAAAGAAAGGAAAAGGAAGTGCGGGCGATTGGCCCCTTACAACGGCAACATCTTTTGTCCTAACTTATATTAATTTATAAAAAATATTTTCCGGTTAATCGAGCCAAGTTGAAAACTGCTTCGACAACATTAAAATAATGAAATTCATTTTTCTTAGGATGGAAGTTTGTTTACTTTCGGCTGAGAGCGCTGTTGATGTAAAGCTGTCATCAGCAAGCCCTTATTATGGAATGTCGAGTTATCGGAAACATGCTAGAACAATCAATGCCAGATTCTCCGCCTCCTCCTTCCTCCGAGAAAGACGTCTTTCAACAAAATTTAGGATGCATTTTTCATCTCTCCGAAGAGTCAAAGGTTATCTCAGGTCAAACCATTTTTTTTTATTGTTGTTAAGGATATAGGTTATGTTTCTTTAAAATCATCAATCAAGTTAAGTTACGGTTTGTCAGCGCTCGTTAGTGATTCGTGCTGTCCTAAATTATAAAAAAGTAAATATGAAGAAATATTTGAAATTATTACCGGAGTAATTTACCGTGCGTAAAAATCCTTGAAATTTTCCATACACATAAATGGTACTTTGGTGGCTAAAATAAAAAGCGGCCATTGTCGCGTTATGGCTCTTTTACATAAGAAAATGCCAGACGTAAAAAAAAAAAGAACTGGCCACAAATTCAGCATCTCAAGCAGGCTTAAAGAAAAACTCGTAAAATAACGAGTGGGGAGAAAGAATCGGTAGTTTTCCTTATTTTATTTTTACCGCAAGGCACCAACATTTTTTTAAATATTACCTTTTTTGGATTCTGCTTTGAATTTTGGGGCTGGGAAAAATCACGGAGAAAGCTGGCGAAGGACGGACGGCCAGCACCACTCACAATCTTACGATTGGTAAGGAACACTAATCACTTACTCTCTAGGGGATCTGGAATTTTCTCTGGGTTCTCTACGAATTTGGGAGAGTCTTACCCTTGAGGCGTAGAGGAAAATTAATTAGTGAATTTTATTGAGTGAGGTTGTAGTGCCCGTCCATTGCCGCAATTTTCTCCCGATTTTTTCTAATGAGAATCATCATTTGGATGTTATCTTGTAAGTGTCGAAAGCTTTTTTTACAGAAATTCGCAAAAATTTCGGAGATTTATCCGTCTCCCGGAAATAGGATGTCTAAATTATTATGGCAATAAAATAATAACCTCTCTCTTCGGATTTCGAATTTCAAAGAGTCCTTTAAAGGCTTAAAATTTGATTTTCAATATTCATTTACCGTCGACATCAAACGGTAAAAAAACAAAATACAAAAATAATTTCATTTTTTCTTCCACTCTTTTTTAATCCAATTATGGGAAATGGTCGTTCTAAAACGTTTTTACTTCTTTGTTCTTTTGTATTGAAGGGGAAAAAAAGAAAAACGTTTTCTTGAAGTTATTTTTGTAGAAACAGAGGCTGTTCACAAAGAGAAGAACATAGAAAAGGACCTCTGTGTCCTTATGGACCCTCATTTTCAAATCTAAATTACTCTCCTTTTCATGGGAATACCGACATTCTTTCGATTGTTCTCCAAAAACCCCGTAGCGGCGCGGCAGGTACCCTCACCTTTTCTAAACGATGATTCTTTTATTTTACCATAAAACTAAAAAAATTATGTACCTAATACGTTCCATATTCTTGTACCTGATAGCATTACCGATGGTGCATCTAATCTGTAAGCCCCTCCCACCAATCTGCGAAGCAATCATGATTTATACTCGATTACATTCTATCGAGGGTTAAAGAATTTATTTAATAAAAACACATCTCTTTTATCGGTTCGTGACTTATCGTATTCATCTTGTTATTCAAACACAGGCTCAGACCGTTCCTGCATGAGAAAGAGGGCTTATTCTGTAGATCTCATGTAGGCATGTCCATTCTTTTTCATTTTTTTTAATTTAACACTTTATTACAGAATATTTATAAATGGGAGGTCGGTTTTATTAGCCCTTGTAAAACCTTCCATAAGCTTAAGTTGGTCTCGTTTTCGGATCTCCACTTGGTGGCGTGAATGCAAAACTTTAAAGGAGTCGACGCTTTAGACAGGATATCTCAATTTCCTTCTCTAGGGAGGCTTCCAAAATTTATATTTGAAGGGGGGAGGGACCGTCAATGTCCACTTTTTCCGGAAAACAACTGAATTTCTCATACGTATCATAGCTTGTGAATTGAGGGGAAGCTTAGGTTGTTCAATATTCAAGAGAATAACATACTTTATTCGTATCGGAGGGCATAACATTTTTTTAATTTACTCCAAACTATCTAAAGGACAATAATGTTTTTCCCGAGTAATCTTCATTTCTAAATGACGGTTAATTCATCCGTTAAATGTGAAGAAGGGCCTGTCCATTTCAGACATTCAGCAGTAAAAGCTGTAACTAATTATTGATATTGTATTAAAAAAAGGAAAGAGAAAAACAAAATTTAAAAGAATAATTTCAAGTAATTTTATTCCTCCTCACGTGCAGAGTATAAAACTCAAAGAACAAATTGTGTCGGCTCCATTTGGGAGGAAGGAAAAAAATTAAAGAACCCACTGAAGAATATTTTTCCCCATTAAATTTTTCCCCTTCAGACGAGAAAGTGAGTTTGTACAAAATCGATAAACGATGACTCACATAGGAAGGGTCTTTTTTTTTTCTTCCGAGCGCAGACGACGCTACGCACGACCGACTAACGAAACGTTATCACAACTTCAACTCTGTTTAATTCCTTAGGTGTTATTTTTAATTACGTTTCATACGCTTAAGTCGCATTTAAAACTAGAAGGTTTCTTTTAAAAAAATTGGGGTGAGGGCTTTTTAAAGGGAAGCTTATCTTCGCAATGGTATCAAATCTTTATCGACACGAATACAATCCGCGATATGACCTCTATAAAAAGATGAAAAAATATTTTTTAATTAATTGGTTAGCAATAAAATATAATTTATTATCTTCCTTTAACGTAACATTTTATTCCTTCACACGTTTATTCGATTTCCCTTTGAAAACGCATTTTTGAGCGAAGTTTTTTGAAGTATGGGCAACATGGTGAAGAGAGGAGGGGAAGTGGGCTATAAAATGTTTATACCTCAAGTAATAAAAAGTAATTTTTATTACAACCCGATCTTGGCGGAGATGATAACAAAGGGGAAAAAAATTAGTACAGATTGGCAAATATAAAATGATTTCAATGCTTTGAAAAAATTTCATTGTTGTTCAAAGGAAAAAAGGAGAATGGAAATAGGGACGTTTTAATTTTACATTTTTTTGACAAAAGACAGATAAAAAGGGGTCCACGTTTGATGGTAAAAAACAGTTGTTTTGGACCATCGTTGTTATATTCAGAGAGCGACTGTGAACAACAGGGCTTCGCACTTTACGACCTTCCGTTTCAATTGCTATCCCGTGAGCCTTCTAACATTTTATTCTGTTTGATAATACCGTCTATTATTCCCTAAGGTTCTCAAGCTTCCATCATACTTAACCTCTTAATCGCAGTCTTTCTTATTATGTTGACCCAATTTCGTAATTTTGCCTCCGCCAACGTCTTTCAGCTCCGTAGAGCCTTTTTTTTTTATCTTTAAACATTTATTAATTATAAAAAATTTTTTAACATTCGAGCCGATTTTGAATTAGACGGTGGAATCTTATCACCCTGTAACCGCTCCCCGTTTATTTTCTTAAGTTGTGACGTTATTTATTATGTATTGAGACCGTTGCTCTCGACAGTTGTAATTCTCTTCACCCTGTATTCCAGGAATGCTTCAAGTTCACCCGCCATTAGGAATGCATCACCTGACGTTTACAGCATAGAGTCAATTAAGAGATATCACAAGATATCTCCAAATGGATGATGGTGAGGTGTGTCATTATGGCAATCTACGACTTGACCGATTACTTCTAGGAATCTATTAATCTAAATCTACATTGCTCCGACCTGAACTTCCTTCCTCCTATTTGGGCGAAATTCTGCTCACCGACCCACCGGACAACTAACCTCATCCTGAAATCTTTAATTTGATTAACTTGCTTCTCGGAGAGGAGGCAGAAATGGATGCCAATTGCAGGAGCAGGGGACGAATAACCAAAAAAAGAAAAGGAAGAACGGCGATGGGGAGACTGCAGGGACGTCACCAAAAGCGGTCTGGAAGCAAAGGCCTAGGGGGTTGGGACGCATGCAACCGTCATTAAGGGTAATTAAGACGCTTCTCACCAAAAACGCTCGAAATGCCTGATAGGTAGACAACAGCTTTCAAAATTCTCCGATACATGGAGTGATAAAAATAATGATCTTGACAAAATCATCGCATTGAGGAGTTCAAGGGTTTCACAATTCCTTTTGAGACCTTCAGTAACTACATAAAAGTGAATATTTTTTGCTTTGTAGATTCTTAAGGATAAAAAAGATTTTAAAGTGCCAACCATTATATTAATACCTACCTGGCAGTTTACATGGATGGTGGAGGAAAAAAAAACGAGGAAGGGAAACGGGCGTTTCCTTTAATTGTGGCGGAGTCTGTTGCGTGAGTTTTACCTTTTAAAAATTAAAAAATTAAAAGATTTGTTTTTATATGAATTTTCTTATACCTACCTATATTATTAAAATTGGTATGTGTGTAGGAAGTCGTAAAGTTATAAACATTTAACGTTAACGTTTAACGTTTAAAGAAATATTCTTTACAACGGAAGTAAAAGACGCAACGAAATATCCAAGAAACGAATAAAACATTTAAAATAAGTTTGCTGTTTCTTTTATGGTTTCCTTCCTTAGTTTCAGTTTTGGCTGCCATCCAGTGAACGTCCATATCGGTCCTCATTGAAATTTCAACTTCGACGTTCTCGATAATTCAACCGTAAAAACAGAGCATTTAGTCCCTGTTGATATTCTGGCTATCAGTGTTTCACTAAATCAAAACCATTTCCCTTTCATGAAGGAAGGCCGACTAATAAATGTCACGGTTGGCGTCACTCAGAAGAAATAGCGTAGAATCGGTTTGAGGGTCCCTAAAATTCTCAATTCTACTTCAGATCGGAAATTGTGATTCAGCCACGGGTGATTTCGACCCAAACTCACGATTAACATAAAAGCGGGATTAGAGGTTACCAAGGAGACAACTTCTTCAAAATAGGAAATAATTAGAAGTTAAAAGAGAAGATGTAAACTTTTCTATGAATTCATTTTAATTAGTCTGTATTTCCACTAAAATAAACGAAGAATAAGTTGAATATTGACATAATTTTTTCATTAAATTTCATTGTATTATTTAAAAAGAAAAGAAAGAAAAAAAGGTAGAAGTTGGAAAATGTCGTTTTCCGTTTCAAATCTACGTTTATTTAGGACGGCTTGAATAATTCAAGCTTCATAAAAGAAAAATAAATCGCTAAGGTATTGAAAAATTAAATCTCTTAACGTAATAGCTTGAAAAGTTTAACAATTTTAGACAAGCGAGTATTTCGTCACCAACGTTTAAAACACTGAAAAAATGATTACGCTTTTAACCTAAAAACCTAAAAAAATAAATTTCACCTCGTACATTAGTAGTGCCATACGGGATGTGGCAGATAAAGATAAAACTGAGGGAGACAAACGGGAGAATAATGGGATGGCAAAGCTATCTTAATTGCCGCCCCGCGATAACAGAGAACAGAGGCTCAAAACAAGACGGACCACACAAAAAGAGAAACAACCGCTTTTAAATGACGTACCTCGTTCTAACTTCGATTAATTTATTTATACGTTTTATTTTCTGAAACTCAAAATCGTTTATATTTTAATATAAATAAAACATCAATTTCATTTAAGCACAAAAACACTCGCGAAAAATGAAAAATAAAGAAAAATAAATTTCAATACTAACTTAATCGTTTGAGAGTACTTTTTGAGAATTAATAAACGTGGAGAAAAAAAAAGTATGGATTATAAGAACGGGCAGATTTTTCGCGCGGAAGTACCTTTTTAAAGACTAATTCTCGCGGTAATAAATTTCTGAAAAACCTTGGAGGACAGTCTGGGGGTTTTACCGTTTTAAAAGAATAAATAAAGGGACAGATTTTTTTTTTACAATGACAAAATCGCGTCCTTTTAAAAGCGAGTTTACTTTACTTGTTGAATCTTCTGTTCGACTGTATAGCCGTTACTCTATTCTTAATATAGCCCAGTGATGCAACAAGTCCTATTCCCACGGCGTTCGATGCTCTTTTTCTTTTACAGGATAGAAACTTATCAGGGAAACTTTTCAGGGTGGAAACTTAGTGCCAAGACGTGAAGATCGGACGTGGAGTCGTTGAGGTGTAAAAAGCGTCAGTTGGCCACTAGCAAACTATTTGTCTTCACGACTTTGGTCCTTTTAACAAAATAATTTTTCTGAAATGAGATATACAATAGATCGCCTCGTCCTATAATCGGAATGGAATCGAAGATTTTCTGAACAAATTTTCAGGCCGTATTTTACTTATCATACAATAGAGGACCTGTTACAAATAAGCTATTTACACACGTTTATGTAGATAGGTTAATAGGATTATGCTAATAATCGAGTTTACTTTCTTTTCCTTTTTTTATTTATTAATTTGTCACTATGGAATAAATGAATATTAAATAAGGTTAAAACGCTCAATTTGTTACGTATTTTGGAACAGAGAGTAAGGAGGTATAACAAAGAAAATCAAAAAAATGCGGCGGGGGTGAGCGGGTCATAATCTGACGTATGCAAATTTAAACCGAAAAGTTTCCTATTTGTTTTCATGCTAATGAAACCCCTCTTTCGTTTGTTGAAATCACAACGCCAACGCTAGGTTACGTTATAATCAGTAAACCGTAAACCTAAATTATTATTGGGCACTAGTATTCTAAAAAGGGCTCTATGACTCAAAATATCATTTGAAAAGGCCTTTTTTATCTTGTGATTGCGATATAAGTCATTGCGAAACCCGCAACAGATGGTTTTTTTGAAATGTCAAAACGGCCAATGGATCTCGGGTTTCTCTGTGATACCGCCTGGACGTCTGTTGCCATTTGCTCGGGAAGGCTTCAGCTTTCAAAATTAGGGGCGCTTGGGCTCAAAAGTGTTGAGGCGTTAATTCCAAACAACGGCGGGCGGCCCCCAAATTGAACCCGATAAACCTATTGTGGTAAGGTCCGATCTTCACCGGTTTAGCCCCAGATATTTGTTATTGAAACCCGAATCAATTGTTTAAAAAAAAAGATATCTCCAAGACATAGCAGACCTAGGAAGTTTATTGCGAATAGTACTTTTTAAATCGAAATGTGGTCAAATGGAGTTAGCACGTTGAAGTTTAAATTTACTGAGCGATATCCGTTTTCCAGTTATCTCCGAAGTGTAGAAAGATCGACTTTTTTTTTTTACGAAAGTACAAAAGTGAATCTAGGTCAGCAATATTGTGCAGTGTTTACAACACCCACGATACATTTTGTGCGAGGGAGGCGTCGGTAATGAATTGAATTTGTTTACCTCTTGCATGAAAATCGCCAAGGTCACAGAATTTCGTCAAGTTTTCCAGGTTATTTAATTCACATAAAGCGAACGCCTAATTTTTTTTTAATTCAGTGTGTGTATCAGAAAAGAAATCGTATGAATTATTAAATTTAATAAGCATTAAATAATATAACCTACAATAATATTATATTTAACTAAAAAAAAATACAATTATTTTTCTCAAAACAAACGTTTAGGTACGTTTTTACCAATTTATAACGAGTTCCCTGTGACTTAGGATATCTCTCTCAGCCTCGAGAAAATGAGGACGAGAGATATATGGCTTTCGTCTTGATAAATATTTCAGGTCTATTCAGTCTACACTCAATTTATTTCATTCTAAATCGGGTAAGCCTCTACCTAAAATATGGTACCTATTCTAACCAATATGAGTATCAAAATGTTTAAAAATTTCACTACTTGTGGTATTGACATAAATAAAATATTAGTTTTCTTCTCCATTATTGGTTTTTTGATATTAAAATCATCTTTCGCGGAAAGTATACGCAATAAAACGTAAATTAAAATACAAGTCTTTCGGTGACCAAGTGGTCCGAGAAGTCATCGCCGTTCACATTCACTGGTCTGCCGCGGGCGGGTTCAATCTTTTTATGGGGTCGAGTTGCGACAAAATGCTTCTCACCCAGATGAAACTTACTTTCGTTGGGCCTTCCTCTCTTTGTTAAAAACCCGACTTGGAGGGTATCACAATAACTTCTTTAAGGAAGTTAAAAAATTACATCTCTATAGACGCTGTTAACTTAATTACAGAAAAAAAAAAGAAATTTTTGACATTAAGTTAATTCAAAATGTAATGTCTTCAGAGATCGACTTTTAATTAAAATTCCAGTTATATAAGAACAAAAAAAATACATAATCGGTGTAGGCTGAAGAGCGCCGAGGAAAAGACGTGGATTCTGCAAGGACAACAAAAAAGTCAAGTGCGGTCAATTCTGAAGACAACGTTCATGTTTTTTTTTCTTTTTAAAGGAATTTCTCATTTTATTTTTTCGACAGCTGAGAGGGTATTGTATCACGACTTCTTCAAGGACGGTCAGTTATCTTCTTAGTTGATCAAATCTCGAGTATTATCACGTAAATTCTTTGGTCTCTCCTTACTTTCATATGTTTCAGTTTTAAGGATGCACTCAAGATTGAGTTTGAAAATTGCATCAATTTCCTATGAGCGAAGAAAGTCTAAAGAGAAGAAGTTTAAAAGCACTCATGGGTATCAATCAAAGTTAATTTAACGGCTTTAAACTTCAACATGTTTCTATGAAGAAAAGAGAGCCGCGGCTTCTCATTCAATTGTATGCTCTCCTTCAGTGTGAGTTGCCCTGAATCTGTGACTTAAGAGTAGAAAAGTTTTCCTTGGAGTTTTCCTTAACTTGAACGAACCCTTTGTGAAGGAGGGGGCTGTAAGATGAGAACGCTGGGCGGGGAGGTAGTTATAACTCAGTATCAACTTCTTCCAACTCCGCGCTGCTACTTACCTGGACAG
This sequence comes from Orius insidiosus, assembly GCA_014119065.1. Lineage (NCBI taxonomy): Eukaryota > Metazoa > Arthropoda > Insecta > Hemiptera > Anthocoridae > Orius > Orius insidiosus. Next base: position 829,638 of record JACGAQ010000011.1, on the reverse strand, counting down.
ACAGAATTAATTGCTGCTTTAAGGGCATTCATTACTAGGATATTTAGAGAGTTGTAGAAACTTTGTTCCCACGTCCAAGAAGCTCAGCTGCCTCCAAGTTTTATTTCAGCTGAAAAAAGTTTCTTTTAAAAAATTATTTTTTTATAGCATTCACAGGGCGAGAAAATAGCGCTTATGGATGCCATTGTGTCACTGAGGATGCTTTCCGATCCTGGCTCTAGATCTACGATATTTCTTGAAGCCTCTTTCTTGGCTCCTACGAAGGACTAAAGGAATAAAGGAATTCCCTTTTATGATTACAGTTATCCGCAAACGGTTGTGATCACCATTTTGGCCTTTAAAAAAATAAGTACATATTTAAACCAAGTCTTACTTCATCTAATTATATGTAGTAGATTAGAATGAATCAATTTTTTGGGCAACTAAATAACAATTTAAATGAGATTTAATAAGACCTCAAAATTTATTACTTACTTGTATTCGTATTTATTTAGCTTCGCAATGCACACCTACCTTTGGAGTTATCATTTTGTCCGATCGATAAGTTATAATGATTGGATTCGGATTTAATTGGAAACAGTATTTACGGAAATGGTTTATTGTAAGTTTTCACAAAGTTCATAATTATTCTAGAATATAATCTTGGTCGAGTGGGAGGGAAGAAAAAAAACGGTTTGGGTTAGCGTGACGTAAGTGGTCCCTGTGCGTGGAGTGGCTAGACAGAAGCAAACAACTGATCGAGAGGCCATGTGTTCACGACATTTGGCCGCCACCTGAACTCAGATAATTTAACCCCTCTTCCTATAGGATATCACTTTACTTACTTTTCTCAACCTTTCAGACTTAATTGAATTCGTTCGTATATTTTTTCCCATAGGAACATTAGGAACTCACTATATTTTTAATTGCTTGCATTGTGATTTTAAAATTTCTCAAAAGAACGAAATTTTCATAGAAAACTTGATTCACTCTATTTGAAATTATATGATGAATTTAGAACAATAAAATTAAACTAATGATTTTTTGAAGAAAAGATCTCTCAAAATGTCCAGTTGTAAAAACCAATTTTTTTTCTCTCCTCCTTTTATTTCTCCAGATTTTTTTTCTCCAGATATAATTATTTTCTTCTTAATTCGAAAAACAGAAGAAAACCTCTTCTAATATCTTTCAAAGAAGTAATTTGGTAGATCGACACGCTTCGATGGCAATCTTCCCTTTTTTCAACTCACTTTCTTCAGGATTTTTCATCATTTTTATTCAGTGCTTATTAATAATTTTGTGCCTTCCAATGACTGAGCTTTACCTTGTTTTACGCGCCAACTTTTCATTTAAAGACTTCGTCCTTATTATGACCTCCCACAGAGAGCAGATGTTACCGCTACTATTAACATATGTTTAACCTATTTTATTCATGAGAAACAACGTATCGAAAGAAATTATTGTTGGTTTTGTTTTCGTATCGTTATTCACTACCTACATATAATGTAACGCGATTTATTACATGTTTTGAATTTTTAGATAGATATCTTAAACATTTACTTTTTCTTTTGTTCCTTGTTACCAAGCGAATCTAGGCTGTACAATGAGGGAGGACCAGGTAGGGGCTCTCACCATATTGCTATGGCGGCATTTCGGGCCAAACGCCAAAGGAGTGTCCTTATCAGCATATCCACGTATTAGGTAGGTAGATAAAATTTTATTTGCAATTTTACTTCCAAACAAAAAACTTTCTACACAACCCGGGAATAGAACCTCGGACTCCGTGGTGAAAATCCGAGATGTAGCCATTTTTCCACGGAGCTTAAAGGTCCGTTATTCCTCTTAATACTGAGCCGTTTTTCTTTTAAGTTTTGCTCCAATTGTGAAAAAAACTGTCGGTTTTTTTTTTTCAAAATTCATAAAAATGTAGAAAATCATCAAAAATCGATAAAAGGAGTTTTTATTTAAATTTAGGAGTTCTTAATAAAGCTAAAAGCTTAGAAAGTTTTTTCCTAACCACTGTCAATTTTTTGTAAATTGGGAGCAAATTTAAAAACTTGAAAAATATTGCTGTTTTCAGCTTAGTTCTGATTGGTCAACCTAGATTGCAACACAATATCAAAAAGAAAACGTTTGGAAAAGCAAAATTTGAGCAAAACTTCAAAGAAAATAACGCCACAGTATTAAGTGGTAGATTGGATCCTTAAACATATTCTGTAAAACTAAATTTTTTTGAAAGTAGGGGTCGGAGGGCTTTTTTTTTGCAAGACTGGCCAGATTTTAGTGTTTAAAAATCTTTCTTTTGTCCTGATCCTTTTGTTAGATTGAAAAACAGAGGAAGAAAAATAATTTTTTTTTACCTTAAAAAATGAAATAAACTGAACTGGAATTGCCTTATCTTTAGATTCTAGAAAACCGTGAGAAAATGAAATTCATTATATCCTCAAATATTATTCTGAGCACGTTAATAATATAGGTATGTAAGACCGCGTTTAAGCAAGGTTGGCCGGAGGATGATAACCTTGAGTGGGTCATTCCGCTGTTCACCTGTTCTGACACTCTGATTGACCTTTATTTTATATTTTTTTCTATTTCGCTCCATCCCTTCTCTTTACATCCAGAGATGGGCATACGCACACCACACAAAGCGGGAGAGATAAAAGAAGGCGAAGAATATTATCGTGTTTTCCTTTTAGCAAGGTTACGTCACCTTTTTAAGGAGATTCTATGAGTCGATGAAAAAAAAAGTTATCATAAAAAAAGCTTTCGATCTCCATGGCAAAGGATTTCATTATCGCAAACCAAAAAACTCGCTGACATCTTTATTAATTTAACTTACATTGGATGGTAGGTAATATTGGCTATTGAATTCTCGTACTGGAGGACAATACCCATTAATTAAAGATTAATAATGAAGCCGATGATTTCTCCAGATTAATTACGATTGCGTTGCGAAAATCCTGGTCCAGGAACCGACCAAGGACATTGCCATGACCTTGCCCCGTTACGTTAGAGAAAGGATAATATTATCGAAGTAGAATAGAATGCCCCCCACTCTTCCACTCCGCGTTGTCTCTTTCGGTAAAGGGAGCAGAAGGAATTGAAGGGCGACCGCGAATCAAACCTCGGCGAATCGATTCGATTCGTTTATTTTAAAATCCAAGATCTCTTTAAAACGCCGATAAAATTAGTTAAATGAGAAACATAAAAGAAAATCACGTCCGCGGAAGCAAAATTCCAGATCAAAAAGAATCAAAAACCACATGAAAGTACATCGAAATGTAAATCCCTTAAAGCAAGCCGTTAATCATAAGGCTACACTTTGAAAACCTGGTTGTTCACCGTAATAGGTCAGGAAAATAATTTTTTTTTTTAACTTTCTGTTCGAGAAACTTAAAATTAGGTTGGTTTCGTCAGTTTCAACAACAAAAGGATGGATCGCCCAACCTGGCAGTAAAAAACTTTTACAAAGCGCAGAAAATATAGTCTGAAAAGACCTATACGTTGCTCGACTTGGAGGCAAAGCGAGATTCTTTGTTTACATTGTTTGGATACTAACATGAAGGGCTTTTTTCTTTAGTTTTGCTAGGCTGAGTGGACCTTTATCAAGTTCTTTGATCATATAGTTTTCTGGATGTTTCAGAAGGGTTTTTTTGCCGTGAATAAAATCATGCTGGGCCATAATGCTCTTCACACAAGTCAGCGACTGAGATTAGGATTTAGATGACTCATTGAATTAAGATTTTTTTAAACTATTATGTCGAATCTATGAATAAAACAAGCTTTATTGATAACGAAATGGTTTTAGTTTCCCACAAAGCTAGAGCTCGATATCGATTTAAGGGTCTTAGAGACTTGCAGCTGCCGTGAGTGTGAGCCTATTCATGATTTTCGTTTGAGAGTGTCGGGAGGGGGGTAGAACGCTTGTGCCGTTTCGAATTCACTTTCCCGGCCGTCGTGTCGTGCGTGGTGAGCCTGGAATCTGAGGGGTGGGGGTGCTGTTCATCGGGGTGGTGGGAGAAGCTTCTAAAGTTTGACATTCTCACGAACGGTTGGCCGGTTACTCATGGTAAGCGACCAAATGGATGATGATGCCCTCCTACCACACTGCTTTCGATCAATATCAAAACCATTGTTGGTCACAGAACAAAGAGCCGTCTGTTCGCTCTCCCACGTAAAACTATGCCGACCCCTAACTCGATCTTTTGTAGCATAGGTCTAGGTTGGGGAAAAATCGATTTTTTTCATCTCTCTTTTTCCCCTCTTTTTGATAAAGGGCAATGTGACAAAAAGACTTTTCTTCATTTCAAATTCCCTTCAGTCTTATCTTCATAAGCACACCTACAACCAAAAGATAAGATATAAGAACACCTGTAACTAATTGACCAGGCACGATCCTCAAAGGACAACTACCCAAGCCACATCTATCGAATCGGTTAAATTATTATGAAACCGCAAACTTCGAAACTACTACCAAGACAACCCCTACGTTCTGACCTTAACTATTCAGCTAATTAAAGATTAGGGCCGTCTGATTCGTCAAAATCCTTAAAATCAATCATTTATCTTCCATTATTTGATGTTGATGGTGCGAGGATCCAGTACATTTGGACGAGCTGAATCCGACAGACTTGGTTTGGTCATTCAAGATATTTTAATTCAGGTTATCAAATGATTTGGACATTTAGAAACTTTGTTTTTTTATTATACAGGGGGAAAAATCTGGCGATTTGCAAGTTTTATTTTTACGGAAGAAAAGAAATCTACGTTTTGAGCCCACAGCCATATGATCATTATTTTATTTGCTTAAATTATAAGAAAAATTTAACAATAGACAGAATGTCTTACAAGAATTAAATAGAGACAAAGAATCGGACTTTCATTCACGTTAAAATACAATGTTTAGATATATTTTCGGCCTGCTTTGGATCTTTATTCGAGAAACTTTCCCAACGAAGTTAAGTTGTTTCGACGCGCTTTTTCAAGTCCCTGAATCAAAACGCCTGAGGGCAAAGGCTTTTTGTTTAGAGACTTATAAAGACTTTTAAATTTTGTCTTTTTCATTGCGGGCGGTAAGCCCTTAAGTTTTTTCCCCCTACCAACTCCGCTTACTATACTTATTTCGTTATACCTACTGGGGAATAATTTATGATTTAATAAACTTGCGAAGGAAAGATGATCTTATGTTTTTTAAGTGTTGTAAGCTGGTTAATATTTTGGTAGTAGCTAAGATTAGGCTTTGCACTGTAGACTAAACCATCATTTTAAGGGATTAAGAAGGGATTTTAGACTCCCTGGGTCAATATGTTTGTTACTCTGTAATACTTACATAGGTATTTCCATAAATTCGGATGGAAAAAAAATAAAAATAAAAAAAGTTTTATTTTGGAAACAGTAAAATGTTCGAATAAAGGCACTCATTTCTGATTTAGGAAGGTAAGCCGGTTTCCCCACTCAGAAAAGCAATTAAATGTATCCGAGCGGACGATTGGCGATCTCGGACCGCCTGAACGCAACGGAAGAGATTTAATGCGGGGTGATTCAGGAGGTCAAACGACTCACAATGGTTTTCACCCGAAACGCCGAGGGACTTTTAGACGGGACGAGTGAAGTGAGTAAATATTAACTAATCGCAGTTTATTACTGAGGTCGGGCCTCTGTCCTCTACTTTGCTCCTTTTCAATCAGGCGCTCTCGTTGAGGCCGGAAATAGCACCCCGAATTGCCCCAGAGATCTTGAAAACTCACAGCGATTTCAACAAAAAATAAACTGTTTGAAACAATGCAACTTTTTTGCCGACCAAACATCTGAATTTCTTCATTTTTAAAAACAAGATTATTTGTTTAAAAAAAAAATCTTCACGTCGTTTTTGCGAAAAATTTTTACTTGTTAAATGGACACATAATATACAACTGCTGTCTCATAAATTACTAAACGAATAAAAAACTAATCCCCCAGGGCTAGTGTGTCTTGCTGAACTGTATATACTATACGCCGTGTTTTTTTTCTTTCGCCTCTCAAAACCCTTCGAGTTTTCAAAAATAAGAATTCCAGACCACTTAAGATCAAATAGATCCACGATCTTTATCGCTCAAAAAACTTTTTCGAATTGTGTCTTTCTGTAGTTTTGTGGGGGGCGTCGTACTTGTGGAATCATCTTTTCACAAAATGCAATTTTTGTGAAGAGGAATATTTTTTAAAAAAAATTAAAGATAGAATTGATAGGCAATAAAATTTACTCAATTCAATTTTATAAAATGGGCCCTTTTTTATTTAGGGATTCAACCTTTCTGCATTTCTAAATAAAAGAATAATGTAGGTACAACATAAAACGAGAGCCAGGAGATAGAGTGGAAAAAACCGAATAAAAATGTGTTTAGATAATACTAAAGAAAACGATGTTAAAATTTAAAAGTTTATGGCTTTTCTCATCTAATATAAAATATTTATCCACGCTAAAGTAAACGTAACGTGGGAAGTAGGTAATGTAGTAACATAAATTCGAATATTAAAGTATACATTGAGATATTTTAAAACGTGTTACCATGGAAAAAGACATATTTACGTTTTCTTTATCGGAAAAAGTATAAGGGTGAAAAAAAATGTGAAAATCATTGAAGGAAAAAAAGGTTTACCTACCAACCTTTAAGAGCGCATAGAGGAACGAAAGCACAATGCCTTCTATTCCTCAGTCAAGCCTCTCAAGTTTATATTCATTTTCCCGTACAAGAATATCACCTTATATAAGCCTCACCTTCAGTCATATTTTTGAATTCTTCAACTATATGTATGTGTAATCACTAATCATCCTTTATGTTTGAAGATCGTTTTCTTTTCAAATCGTCACCTTGCGAATTTAAAAAAAAAATAATATATATAAATCCTAAAAAAAATTATGTTTTAATAAAGTACTCGCGAACTAATGCACGTTTGAGCCAAAGTTTCATCAATTATTATTAGCGAAAATGGAAATTTCTCGATAAAAGTAAAAAGTTGGAAATGAAATTTCTCTTTGAAATAGTTGCGGTTCTATTAATTCTTATATGAATCGAGCAAAATAATTGCCACATCAAAGACACCACGCTGAAGCCTTGTAATGAATCCATAACCAATCTTATACTATAGAGGTAACTCGATTTATTCTATTTCACTTAACAGTGACTAATTGCACTTTGAAAACCTCCCACTGGCAACGTTTGGGATTCAGAGATCGTTTAACACTTTTGTTTGGTCAGAGGCTGAGTAAACCTTGAAGTTTGATTTCCCAAAGCTACAGAGATACAATGCCAAAGGCTCGAATTGTGTGCAGTGAAAGAAAAACGGTTTATTGAGTATGGAGATCGAATTTCGAAGTCGAGTTTCAAATAATTACGTAGAAAAGTGCTCGAACTAAAATAAAAGAGAACAGTAGAATACTTTTTTTTTTTTTTTTTTTTTTTTTTTTTTTTTTTTTTTTTTTTTTTTTTTTTCGCTGAAAAGCTAAGTTGAATTCTGAATATGGACTTACAGTAGAACAGATAACTGATCGTATTAACATGCTTTAGGTTTCTAAAGACCATAAAATTTTAACTACACACTCGGCGTGTGCAAGTTACATCCTGATTAAGAGTGGCCTGAAACATGGCAAACGTATTTGTTGTTGCTACGAATGGCCTAAGGATGTACTAATTTGAAACTTTGATGACACTCGTGAAGGTAGGATCGGTAGATAAGGGCAACGGAGTTAGAATCAATATTACCAGAGCTATTACACCATCATCTCATCACCCCGAAACAGATAAGACGAAAGAGAAAACGAAACTTCAAATAGAAAATCGTATATTCGGAAGAATTCCACAGTAAAATTTAAGTAAGCCATAAACTGAAAATAGTTCACCTGATGTGGCTCATTAAACCGAAACCGGTCGTGAAATATTCCTTTTTATTGTCTCTCTCTTTTTCAGATTTTAACCGTTCGTTTTTCGGTCGGGTTATACTTATACTTAAGCAACATGTAATGGGTCAACATAAAACTAGCAAAATAAAAAAACTTCCATTATCTTAATTTGGAAATTTTTTTCTTCATTAAAAAGCAAGTTCATATGGACTTCTAAGAAAATGAAAACAAAAAAAAATTTTTTATTTTATTTTAAATTCTGCTTGGTTTGTTCCAAACAAAAAGTGGATCGAAATTGAAGGATTTAGAAGTGAATCGGTATAAAAAATTCATTCAACAATAAAATGAATGTAGTAAAAAATTCATCATGGTAAAAGCTGTTTTCAATGATGCGACCTTCCTTCTCGGATTTAATGAAAAAGGAGTATTCGTCCCATTAGCCTGCTAGAGCCTGCTTTGTTGCGAAGCATGAGTAATTGGTGCGGCCAAGAGGTTATATTTTGCTTGGGTGTCCATGGTATCATGCGGGTTCTGATTTTGTCTTCTGCGAGTCCTAACTATCCCTGGAAATGGGGAATTCAATAATGGGCTTCAGATTTATTCCTCAGATCGTGTGGATTAGGGAATGGATCAGCCAACGAGGTTATCGTTCCAAGAATTTACAGTTCCGATCAAAAGTTTGGCAGATTCGAGTCTGAACTCTTGGCGAAGCTTGTTTCAAGGTCAAGTTAAAGCGGATCCTGTATATTCCTGTATTCTTATGGAGGATCAATTTTTTGAGGAGTGACCCCAACGAAACGATAATATTTGTCTTTCTTAGCCTCTTCTTAACGCTCTAAGCCAATACCTCGACAAAAATTCATGATAGTTTATTTGTATTCCGAGTCTGATTGTTCTGGACAACTTTTAACTACTTCCAAGGTGTTAAGCCTGAAGAAAACAAATAGAAAATGAGGTGAATTTACAAGAATTAGTTCTTAATTACACTGAAACAAAGGGAAGGAAAGTTAATGAGATTTTGTAAAACAATGTGATTTCCACTAACCCCTTTAATTAATTTCAATTTTCATTTAAGCCGTCTGAACACTCTGAACAACCACGTCTCCGTTAAAAAAATTATATTTAGGAATGATAAAAACTCTTTTAATTTCATCCAATAAAGCTTAGTTCGCTCTTTTTAAATTGAGTGCGCAGTCAAAAAGGATTATTTTGTTTTGAACTTATTTATGAATTGAATTTCATTTATGTAGCAATCAATTCATTTATGTACCATGAATTTATGTACCAATCAACAAAATACGAGTAGCTTCAATTTTTTTTTTTTTTTTTTTTTTTTATATATTTTTTTTATTGTTTTTTCGACAGTCTATTCTTGACGCAATTTAATAAAATAAATAAAAACAAACACTTTTTGAATGCTACATATTAATAAATTTTTAATATTATTTTACGAAATTATTTATGTCAAACATTTTATATTACTTTCATTTCTTGTTTTAAAGTTGGTCACGTTTCTCAAGTCGAAAAGTTGGCGACCTCTTCAGGTTCATCCCTTTTCCCCTGAGTGCCGTAAGTTTTTATTAATAAATAAACTATTGGGTCCTCTATCCTTAACTAGAACGAGGTCGGAGCTTAAGGTCAGAGGTTAAAATATTAGGAAATTTTTTTCCCCCCGGCTCTATTAGTTATTAATTGCAATTTGTCGTTTGAATGCAACACTGGGCATATGATTTATTTTCTTTTACTTTTTTTTAAATCTGAAACTATGAAATTGATAAATCGTGTGATAGTGTGAGGTATTAATGTGAAGTTGTAAATGTGGTTTAACGCTCAAATGGATTCTCCGAAATTCAGACGAATACAAAGGACGAGGTAATGGAAAAAAATTGCCGCGACCATTAGTTACGTCCGACCGTTTTTCTTCGGTTACGCAAGGAAATTTTGGAAGGTTAATGCGCCTTATTATCTCATCGCTTCTCAGTTTTTTTTCTTTCTTTTTTTCGAAGAAGTAATTTAGAATGAAATAATATGATAATTACTATAGACCCGTATTTTAGCTCTCAATAGTTGAATATTATTTATTTTTTAAGGTTTTTCCCTTTTCGAGTATGCACTTTTCAAAACGAAGAGCTCAATTTGACGTTTCTTTTGTTTCTTCTCCTGTGAAGGGGAGTAATTTTTTGTAAGAAACAATAACGTAAATATTAAGGGAGGTAGTGAATTGCGAGTGCCATGGGAGTCGTGGAACTAGGGTTGAATAAATCACTAGGGCTGGAAGTTACAGCGTCCCGTCAAATGAAGTCGTAAATAAAACCGAAACTGGATGTACTCAAGATCGTCGCCGTTAGATCTCCTCGCTGGATTCACTCATCCGAATCTTTTATCTAGGCAGCGTTCCGCCCAAATCTATCCCAATGCGAAATAAGTAACGTTTGGACATCACGATTTGCGTTTTTCGGGTGCCTGGATCTTCGCGCCCTGTCGATCGATTGACTCTTTTGGTAAACATCTTCTCTAATATGAGATGAGTAAATGCTGAAAGTTTTAGGTTGATTGGTTTACGCGAGATATAATACTCAGAAAACCCGGATTTTCGTCTTAACCGTGTTCTTTTTCTTTTCCTTATTAAGGCTACTGCATCTCCTAGTGCACAGATTGAATTTAAATTTTACACAGCGCTTCTTTTCAACTTTGGCCAGTGCTTTTTTCAACTACATATGTAGAAGCCAAAAAAAGTTACGAACAAAAACCTGATATTTAAGGCCGATTTTTGATGTTGAAGCTGGGTTTGAAAACGTGGTAACTTTGTAATCCTTTGACAGCCATCGGGTCCAAACAACCGTTCCGACCAAACGGCCCAGAACAACTAAACCTACCCAAGAGGAGCTTTGAAAACGGGGGCATGGGCAATGGTGCACTCCCTCCTTGGGCGGGGAAAGTTTATATCATAACTCATTCTGGCTGAGGTAGGTTTTCGCGAGGTGGGTTGATTTTTACACTAGTGCTTTTCATATCGCCATTCCTTTTTCTTTTGGTATAATACTCCTTAAAATTATCGTCTCTGACTTGTAAACATTGAAGGGGTTTCTTCTATACCTGTCAAGTCCCTATCTGATATCTTAACGACTACTACACAAAGAAATACGAAATAAGGAAGGGGAGAAAGGTGAAAGAAAAAAGAGTACTCAAGATTTTCTCATAGATCAATATTTGGGATCAGACAATGGCCATTGAAACGTGGGTTGACCCTCATTATGAGTTTAATAAAAGAAAGATCCTGTTAGTTAACCGTTAAAAACCCTTTGTTAAAAAAAATGATTAGCCTCTGGATGTACAAAAAAATGTCAAAAAGTTAAATGAAATTATTTTACGTTAAAAATACAGATCGACAGCATTTAACTTGAATGTTAGCACTATGTCATATCATTCAAAATAAAAAAAATGTATTATCATTAAAAGTTTGGGGAAAAACACTGATAATGTCTGACCAAAAAAAAGTGAATAACAAGGAGGCATAATATTTCCTCGGGTGGAATAAAAAAGTGAAACGGATATGGTGTGTCATCGCTAAAGGAAGGAGAATCATGAAATATTCTATAGCTCTCTTCCAAAAGTACCTGCATATCTTCCAAGATCAAACAATGCCTGTCCCAACATTTTACGTGGAACCCCCCTCCCTCCAACCTTTCAAAATCCTAAAAGATTTGATTCATCAAATCCGAAAACGGAACAATCAGACCTTATAAAATTTTATTCGTTGAGAAATAAAAGACCAGTTAAACATTAAAAAGAAACTTTTTGTTTTGAAAACCCTTGGAAGAGAGGGTCAACTGGGAAGGGAAAGATGAGGAAAAAAGCATAAAAGATGTTTGCACTAATGCTAATGGCTATTCAAATAAATGGTACCCGCCTATACAAAGAAGGCTTTCCTGTATGTTTTTCTGTCCTGAGGAAAATTCTCTACATTTCCTGCTGTTAGAAATATTTAATCATTAATTTGTTTTCTATACCTACCTAAAATTTATTTATTTTATTGTAATTTCAAACAAAACTTTTCATCCTAACTATCGTTACAGAGAACATCTGGAGCTGTCGAAAAAGTGACTCCTTATTCCAAGTTTTGACAAGGAGACCCATTTTCCAAACATGGTTCAAGGGTATTACGAATTCCTTTTGATGAAGTTTAAAAAAGAGTTTCAAAAGATTTTAAAAAGAAACCGGGAATGTCTTAAGAAAGTTTTCACCCCTGCCATCAAATAAGTCTTTGCCAAAGTAATAAGGCAAAGGCCACTCTCTGAGCTCTTTACTATTTAGGAGTTGAAAAGTTTATTCTTTTATAGTTTAAAAATTCTTTAATAGTTTAAAAATTCTTTTCTTTTGTATCTAACAAGTCATATGAGCATAATTAACGCGACATTTAGTAACCGGAACCGAATGGAGCACAGCTGTGAGATGTTTCTCAGGTTTCTCAGTCGGTTTTTATTTCGAGAAACCATGGTCGTGGCCCGTGAGCAACTCGGATCACACCTGGCTTTCGGACTTGACCCGATAAAAATTTACTTTGATTTACATCCATAACTTATGATTTTTCTTACACCTTTTCGTGTCACAATTTTCTTAAAATAGAATGTTACGCTTTAAATTTACCGATTGCGTCATTATTAATTATCCTGTGGTGACGGTTAAACTTCCCTTTCATCACGAATTCTCTCCATGAGTCATAATGCTAGGTAATCCATGTTAAATTGCACAAGAAGACTTAATTTCAGCATCCAAAAAATTAGCAAATAACTCACTTTTAGGAGGTTCCTAAATTAATTTTTTGTGGATTTTCGCAATTTACATTTTTGTGCTGCAAACTGTCACAATATGACGCATTGCGTTTGATTTTGTTATAGAAAAAAAAAATTCGTGTGAAAAACGATTAAAATAATATAGGAGAGGCCTGGAATAAGAACCACGACTGCGCTGAATGAGTGGGGGTTATTTAATAGGCGAACTTGAACGCAGCCCAAGGGCGACTGTGAATCGAAGAGTTTTCAAGATCATTACCAACTTAAGTGAAAGGGTCATTGAAATCAGAATATTCAAGTCCCTCTTAAAAAGTGGAATCGATCTATCTTAACGATATGTCAAAATAAAAGACTTTTTTTTCTTCGACTTCAAAGTTCTGAAAATTCCAAGTCGCTGTTTTTCGACCAAAAAGAAAAATGAACGTGAAGGAAAATTTATTAAATGTTAGACAACGTAGACCATTTATTTTACCCGTAACATAATACCTCCACATACCCAATAGTTTCTCCTTTTATTTGGATTCCGACGCCGGAAAGATTAAAAGGATTTCATTCCAAAGAAAAATATATTTTAAAAAAAATTTCCTGGCGAGTATAGATTAAGAGAAATATCAGTAGCAAGTTTTCGGGGGCGAAAGGGACATATTAATAGATAATGGCTGAGTAATAGAAATGTAAATTAATCTATACCTCATCCATCCTTGGGATTGTGTTATCCTAACCGCTTGAGTAACAATCTGTAATGGCTCACTGTCGGAATAAACCCGAGCTGAACATCTGAAATAGGTCAATCATAATATAGGCATTGTCTAAACCTAATATGCAGTAGATAATAGTGTTTGCTATAATTAAACTGAGAATTACTCACTTGATTCTTAAAAACTTCTTAGTGACTTACGAGTTGTCGGACCATTTTATTCTGCTGATAGTTAACCGCTCGACGAACTCTTGCTTCTCTAGGCCAATAAAATTTCTTGACCGAAGACTTTTCAGAGGGATCTCTGCATAATATAACAGATTGATTTTAGAGAGCTCCGGCTGGCCTTCATTATTGGACAATCATGGGTTCTAATGCTGATTGACTAAAAAACGAGCTATCTTCAATGAAGGTTGAAAGTTTTATTTGATAACTGATATTTCAGGAGGCTTTCAGCTTTTCTTTTCTTTTTCAATTCGCACTCTCCCTCATCCCATTTCCTTGTCTATTCATCTCGGGAGTATTTCGGAGCTGTCCTTCTCGTCTCCACGAATTAATAGGAGGGGGATCAAATCAGCGGAAACCTTCACTTATTCATCCTGCACCCTGGCGATAATGCCAGAGGGAATTATTCATTCGACTCACTGATTCTCTTTAGACTCTTTACCCACTCTCTTCTCACCAACGAACGGGTTTCAAGCTTAGGGCCGCTCAACGAAACCCTTTTTTTTACCACTTTAGCTCCCGCGAACTAATAAAAATTTTACCACTTTCGCAACACGGATTTTTATCTTTCCCGTTCAGAGAATTCTTTTCAAGTATGTGGCTTTATCCGAAAATCCCTTGGTAAATAAAACAACAATATGCCAGCACTAAAAAACATTTTTAATTAATAATTACTTCACAGAAAGGACTCAAATTCCGGATGCATATCGACTTCATAAGTCTCTTCAGGTGGAATATTCCCTCCCACATCATTTCTGTCAATTCACAGTGACCACTCCTCTCGAGATTATCTGGATGCCGGTGGCAGATATTCCGTCTACTGCATTCTCATTGTTGACCAAGTTTCTCTCAAATTTTATGTTACACGCCACTTTTTCAATTAATCCTCCTTTGCGGAAAAAAAATCGCACTCATGAGTTATGAGAGAAATAATGTATTGGGGTTAATGTCGCTACATTATTGTTAGTACTTGAGAACGGACTCCCTTGACAATAAACTCCTGAGAGGCGAAGTGGCTTTGTTAATTATTTGAAACCACGGTTGTTGAGAAGGAGGGGAAGGGATGGTCAACAATTTCACAACTCGACAAACATTCGACGTGACGAAAATACGGACCGGATGGTTCCTGGTTAGGGGAGGTCAGAATTCGGTTTACGACAATGATTTCCATATTTATCGTTACGTACAAATTTAGGCTATTCAAAAGCAGTTGGTTTTTTCCCTCTTTTAATTGCCTCAAGGAATTAGAGTTTAGCTAATAAGCTTAGGAGTTTTAATTGGGTTTATTCTTGTTTTGCACTTTTGTTTTAATTAGATACCACCTTCCTTTGTTTTAATCTACGCTCAGGGAAGAAACAGAGAAAAATTGCTTGAAAAACTTCCAAGTCGAATTTAACTCATTTAATTATTACGTTGCCGATATTGCTGTACAGATTTACTCATTTAGAACTATTCATGTTTATAAAGAGTAGAAAACGATAGGGAAAAAAGTGGATTTCATAGACCGAGGAAAAAAGAAAAAGAAAAAGGAAGAAGGTAGGTAAGGGGCAGAGACCTACTGACAGGAAGCGACAATAATTATCGTTTGGGCACCTGCCAGTGTTGAGCACATGGCCCATCCAGATGTCCTTCCAAGCCACTAACCGGGCTATTTTACGTTCGCTTTCGGTTTTTTTTTTATCAAGAACGCACATTCATAGCCTTTCAATCGCCAATCCCGACGAAACGTTTTCCCTCTTCCAAAACGATAAAATTGTATCCCTCCGATTATATTATAGAAAATAAAAATTCCAGGATAACATTTTTATGATAAAAAGGAATATACAAGAGAAGATGTGGGTTTTCAGGGTTCTAGACAAACTTTGTATTCGGTTTTCACTCCTTATTTCTTCACTCAAGCAAAGTTAAAGCCCAACAACGAGGAAAAGTTAGCTTATGTGATAACCCACATACCTTAGCCTAAAACAAACGCTTTAAATAATTTACTAAAAATTTTAAGGCCTTTCCCCACAGAGTACATTCTTCCTTTTTTTCTCTCTCACTTTTTTTTTCCTCCGAGCAGAACGAAGAGTGGCTCTCTTCCGCTTCCACACGTTCCAGAATAGGGAGAAGTTCTGATGAACTACCCAGCACCATTCTTTTGACTATACTTAAGCCTACGTTCTGCAACCATTTACATAATCAATCACCGTAAACGTTTTTGAAGTAAATTCTAATAACGCACTGACACAAAATTTGGTGTATCTAGATGAGGGTTAATTGTTTTCGTTAATCCAGTAAAATAACATATTGTTTTCTCAAAGGTCCATGGCTTCGTTCTAATAATAATGTGTCAACATAAACCATCGACCCTAGAGGCCAGTTTACTAACTATGTTGTCAATGAGAGAATATCAAGTTAGCTAAAAGTTTCTCCATTATCCAAGGTAGTGTCGGAATTCATGCCGCCGATATGTTAATAAATTATTAGAATGTAGAATGATAGCTCTATTGGCCACTGTTTTGGGCGTGTCAGATTTTGTAGAACAGCGCCTGATGGTTAAATGTACCTAAACCTCCTAAAATTTCGACTCGACACCTCAAAATAGACATTTCGATAATTTCACATCATTAATCACAAACCGTCCTTTATTCGCGTGGGACAAACTAATAAACATTGAAGCTTTAGAAAACGTTTTCACCTCTTTCAACAATTCTGTGTTAATAAAATTTTATACTTTATTGAAGCGAACATGTGCTGGCGTAAGTAAGTACATTGTGTTCCCTCGGAAGGGGAGTTTTTCAATGGCCTTTAGTTCGTGACAGTTAATAAACGTTGATGAGCCTCCGACGACGTCGCCCGAGCGTAAGTCCGAGTTTCATGATGAGTGGTGCACACGTTTAGAACGGAAATCGAACGACCCACTGCCTAGCAATAAGCCCCTTTTTATTAATTATTCCCCTGCTTCCCTATCATCTCCCTTCTCTTTTTTTAACTTCATTAAGTACTTTTTTTTGTTAAACTAGGTAGTTGGTAGCTTAAAAAAAACTTTCATCAGCGATTAACATGAAGTTACTTTAAAACATTTTAGGAATATTTTTAATCTTATTTGATAAATTATTATATTTTATTCAACAAGTATGAACGTTTGAAGCAATAAATGATGAGCGGGGGAATAAACCCTACTTGATGTGGATTAGTGGGTTGAAGTGAGGAGTTTGAGGTTTCGGCGGAGGCTTAAACAATAATTGTTAAATGTTGTAAATTGTTGTAAAATTATTAATAATTATTGTAAAATACGAAATTTATCTTAAATTACAAAATCAAGGGGACATTTTATTGAGGTTGTCTATAAACGTCATCGCTCATCGGTGTCAAATCCGTGACCTTTTTAAAACGTGTTTTTCGGAGGTTATATTATTTGATGTAATAACAGATGATGGTGAGCAAAAAAATGTAGGCCATAGAAGACACAGCGCAAAAATCCCTTTTGCATCAGCCGGGAAAATTTTCTCCCCTGGTGCTCCTGTTTTCAAAGCACCCCTTGGCGGCGGATGTGTCTGTGTGGTCAATTAGGGCGACTGCCGTGAGAGGACGCTACACGTTCCCAGACCCAGATTCGGGAGCCTAAAATTTCAGTTTTTATACTATAACTTTTGCTTTCACTTTTTTTTTTGCTTTCGGTTGAAAGTTCCGGTTTGAAGAGCTTCCAACGATAACTTCCTCAAGGATACAGGAGGAGGAAGTATTAAGTAGGAGAACTAAATTTTTGTAAAAGTTGTGAAATAAATTTGGTGGGTATCGCAGTAAGTCTTGAGGAAGTTAGAAATTTTAGGTATTTTTTGTTGTTCGTTTTCTGTTTTTTGAAAAAAAAAAAATAAAAATTAAGTACCTAATAAATCGCCATTTTATTTTCCGTTAAAAAAATTCTTGAGGAAGTTAAAAAAAAAAAAAAAAAATTATTTTGAAAATTTTATATCAAGGTAGAAATTCAGTACGGTTAGCCAAAGAGAGGCCGCCCTCGAGCCGGCGAAGTGACTCACATTTCTGCCTAGAAAAATTATTAAGTAAAAAAAATTTTGGAAAATTAAAATTTTAAAAACATGGAAAATTTTTAAATAATTCAAGGAATGTTTAGTGAAAATTTGGTGAAGATCGGACCAACAGTACGCCCACAGCGCTCATTTTAAATCTTTGAACAGTCATATCTCCGCCATTTTGAAAAATTTCGAAAAAAGCTCTCGTCATTTTCAAGATTTCTGTGAAAGGAAGCTTGTGTATAAATTTGGTGAAGATCGGATGAAAATTGCGGCCGTGAAGTGTTCCGGAAAAAGTGGCGACGGACGGCCGGACGGCCGGCACCACAGACAAAGTCAGGATCGGCAAAGATCACTTATCAGATTTATCCTACGGGGTCTGGAAGACCCTTTTCTAGTAACAGGGGGTCGGAGGGTATCACAGTAACTTCTTGAGGAAGTTAAAAGGCACAGTCAAAGCGTCAAGTCGATTGGTCGACTTAGCGAGGCTGCAGCCCTTACTAACTAAACAAAAAGATCGATTTAAAAATTTTAGCATTTAGCCATATCATATCTTAGAAAATCTGTACCATATTTCAAGTAAATCGGTCCACAAGTAGTCGAGATCCTGACACCTGAAAAACGTGTTTCGTTGCGTCGAGCTAACTTGGTACCATTCGTCGAAATCTCGGGGTTTCGCACTGCAGGGCGGGTTTTACTTGGCGAGGCAGAACTCCACTGCCTTCCCAGGTTGTTAATGATTAGTCAGCAGATGGGGAAAAAGATAGGTTTAAAAAAAAAATTTAATATGAAAGTTAAAAAAAAATATATAAAAAAACAGTCTACGTGACAGCTTCCTATCACTTTTTCACGTTAAAAGGATTTAATGCTCTGATAAACAGCTTTGATATAACAGTACCTATATGTTACGTACACATTTTTTTGTAAGTAAACCATTTTTATTAAGATAGCAGCTACATATATTTTTTTCATGACACATAATGTAGTAGGTGGACATTGTAGAATGGCCAAAATTGAAGAAAAGCAAAATAGACAAGCATCTTTGGAAACTTACCAGCAAGCACCAAGAAACACCGCTCCTGATGGCACCACTAGTCTGTAGCAAAAACGCTGAAGAAACGTATTATATCTGCCTATTGAGTTCGAATTGATTCTTAATAGTTTTGCCCCAACTATACCGACCCGTTTCGTTTATTTTCGACGAAGAAAAACTTATTTTTAGTTCTCCTCCGATTTAAATTTAGGTTCCCAATTATTATGTTTTCTTCCATGGAGAAAAGTATTCCACAGATAGGAAATTTCTGAAGGTTTTGACATTCTTGTTAACGAAATCGTTTAACCGCAGCTATTTAAGATCGAACAAGAAAATATTTGACCACAAATCCATATAATGGCCCAATTTCTCAACGCTTTTGAAACCTACTTCATACCCACAAAATCCAATTAAATATTATTTCTACCAACTCTATATTACGGGTTTGTCTTATAAGCAACGCAAGGATTTTTTATCTTTTTCTTTGTGGGCAGATTTCGTGGATTTACTCGTTTTAGGTTCGTAAGCTTAAGAATCCAATTTTGTAAGGGACGAAGACGTCCATGAACGCATTTTTAGAATCAAAACTATATAAAAGATCTAAATGATGTTCTGCTTTACATCTCCCTATAAATAGGATTTCATAACTTTCTTACCGGAACTCCAAAGGTAACAATATTTCTTATAAAATTTTCCTTATGTTACTGTGTGAAGAAAAGCAGATAACTTGATTTGGTAGGCTGAAGGAAAGTGTTAGAGATACGAGGGGATACATTTCAACACAGGAAAATCTCTAATTCTCGAATGTCGCGAACGTACAAGCTTTAACTTAATCCGATTTCAAGTATAACCTCCTTTTATTTTATGATATTTAGAGACGGGGAGAAAGTCTGTTAAGTCTTCTAACCTGGATTAAATGCACTCATAAAAATAAAAATTTGTCAAAAAAAAAAATTATTTGGGACAATAACCTGTCTTCCGCGCAACAGATACTCCTGGCCGTTCCGATGATGAATTGATCCGTCGACAAAAGCTCGTTTTTAAAGGGATGAATATTCCACCCAATGAATCTCAAAATATAATTGTATCAACATTTTTCCCCGCTTCTCACTTTATTTGTCTCTTTTCGCCATTATGATATTAAAATGAAATCAATTTTTAAAAATTGCTTATTCTAATGTTAGTTATTATTTCAAAATAATTATTTTTTAGGCCTAAAAATTAAAAATTGATGTCCAAATTTTGGCTCAAGGGACCGAAATAGTTAGCAAATAACGGTTTTAAATGTTATTAGCTTCTAATCTTCATAGGTATCTCCCTACTTAAAAACGCGAACAACGTTTTAACTTCTTTAATAATAGAAAGAAGCTAAAAGGATGTCCTTCGCTCTAAGAAAACCTGAGGACAACCCATTTTCTTTGCATTGATATCCAATAAAAATAATAAAATAACCCTGAAAAGCTTAGTTAATCTCGTTTTAAAAATATTTTCAAAATTGAAGTGAAATTAGGAAGTAATATCATTCAAAACTGAACAATCCCTTAGATCCGACGTATACTTTAGTAATGTTTTTTTTATTTCTTCTCTTTTTTTCTGTCTTCTAATCTCGTATTTCAAGAATGAAATCTACATATTCTATCCGCATTCAAATGTGGAGAAAGGGAGGTAGGTATATTTACATTACCTACTCCCTCGTAACCCACAGGTTGAACTGCGAACTCCAACTATACGGCGGATTGTACAATACTTAAAATTTTTAAAGGAACTTCATTAACGGCGACCGAATCATTTTTAATTATTCGCAGACATTCTCTAACTATGTTTGCTGAGTAATTAAAAATACATCAAGATACTAAATATTAGGAGAGAGATCATTTCATTGATTTGAAGGTAAAATTATTGGGTTTTAATGCCTTGAGTAATCACATTAGTACCAGCTAATCCGTACCGACGGAGTATTTGCCAGATTAGCATGTTTGAATGATGAAAATTCTAATCTGAATCGTAACTATTTTGAATGAGAAGACGGGAAAGAGGATCTGCACAAGAAGCTCCGACCCCTAATTTGCGGTTACGCTTTAATTCTTGACTTGCACTTCAAAATGATTAAAAAGATTTTTAACTCAGTGGGTAGGAAAAGACAAATATTCTGATTATACACTCGTAAAATGTGAGCGTGGTCATTCTCGATCTAGGTTGTGGAGGTTGCGGAAATCGATGAATTGTTTAGGATTAACGTCACGTCGATTTGAACATTTAAGCCACTTGCTAATTCTAACAAACGTCATTTAACGTCACGAGTTTTTCAGTTTTCGAATTGATAAAAAATTATTCATCATTTTCTGATTTTTATACGTTATTAGAGAAGTGAAAACCGTCCGATATTTACGTCCAAACTGTTTAGGAGATATCTATCCATCCCGATTCTCTGATTTTAGTAATTTGGGACACACTCTAGATAAAAAATTGGTATTTTTGCTTTATTCGTAATAAACAAAACAGTTCGGCTCCCTAAAGTCGTATTCGAAACCAAATTATCTACATAACATGCTGGTAAAACGGTTATAGGATTTATGGACTATCGTTTTCCAGAAAACGACTCCAGTTTGGGGGCAGTAAATATCTTACATCTGCCTTCTCGTAGCCATCTGTTCCTTGTTGGTACGGTCCCCGTTCACTTAAAAGCTGCAGGTTAAGAGGCTCAAAACTTTGAAAGAATGAAAAGATCTCATTTTATTCCAATATAAAAGTGCTCTCTATAAAGATGTCTCTACGTTCTCAGAAGAAGTCCACAGAATTTAGGCTGTTCAGTTCGTTTTTCCCGGACGTCACAGATAAACCCACATTTCATCCTTCAAAGTTTAATGTGCGTACATTCCCAATTGAGTAATGAATTCGGGTTATCCTTCCTACGGTTTTAACGACCTGGAACATTTCATCTGTCCAGATTCAGTTTTATCAGCTCTGACAATGGAACGTAAAGGCCTTTTATGATCAAACTCATAAAAATTTTATAACTATTGACTAGGACATCTTATTTTCAAACAATGTGCACAAAACATCCCAACTTTATTAAAAGATATTCAGGTTTTTGACGGTAAACCAGTACCGCCTGTAAAATACGGTTATTTTTTTTAAAGAGAATCGATTTCCCTATTGTACACATTTTAATGGGCGCCCATAGAGACGGCTGATTTTTTATTAAAATTATTGCAATCGATTGCATTTATAAAAAGAAATAGGGTCAAGTTGTGCGTCTAGGCCGATCTCTCTTTATGCCATGTTTAAACATTTTAATAATAAATAAAAAGTTTTCATTTTCGATCGTAGAATTTTCGGAAATTGGGGAATAATTACACCAGAATTTTCAATCTAACCCCTTCCCCTGGGAAATGGGAAGAGGAAACTTTCGCTCTCGAGGGAGTGAGCAGACCGGACCTGTTGCCCCAACGCAGCTCTCAACCCAGTTTTCACCGCACCGGCCTACCTCCCACTAAAAAAAAAAATTAAAGCAAAAACCAAAATGTTTTATCACATGAAACCACGGATAAAAATTCGAATCAGTTTCTGGAGAATTTCCTCCAAGAACGCAACAGCATAAAAAAATAACATTTTTTTTTCATCAATAGGTACTACGATAAATAAATAAGCCGTGAAAATTTCAAGTTTTAAGGTCTTAAGATATGATATAAGACATCCCCTTGAGGGACGTCTATCAGAGTGGTTTTCCACAAGTCGCGGTTATATTAATTGTGTGATATTGTGCTAAATATTGATGTGTTATATTAATTATTTAGAAATGCAGCTTCTGTTGAAAACCTTTACTTCTTCTCCCTGAAACCTGAAAAAAAATTAACATACCTGAAGTTACATTTCCTATAATACCGTATAAATGAAAGTAATAGGTTAATACTTCATTTATAAACTATTATTAAAACTTAAGTAGATATGCAAGTGATCGCCTTAATTCATATAAACTCTAGTAGCGAAGTTGAAATATCGAGGAGGCTAAGCCTCTTGTCAGAAGCCTCTTAACGTATTAGAAAGTTATAAGATGGCACAATGTTTGGCCTCAGGACTCAAAAAGTTTAACAATGAAGCGTTCGACGTCTGATTAAAGGAGTTTATGAATCGAAAAATTTAATTGTCCACTAATTAAAAAGGTTTCAAGGTTTTACAGTTGCTAAGACTAAATGTCAACATAATTTCGAGGCCGAGCGAAAGATTTTTTTTTAACAAATCAATTCAGGTTTTCCCCGATATTACAAAAGTTATGAATACCTATGTGGGGATCTGTGGGCATCCATAGCAGTTGTCAACTTTATCAAAAAGGAAGTTATTGCGATACCCTCCAACGAAGAGTATTTGAAAATGGCTTGTTTTTTTCCGGGACTAACACAAAATGACTTTTATTATTGCCATGTATTTTTCGATTTTTGGAATGTTTTCTGTGAGAGAACACACAACTCCCATTATACAATGTAAAACATTTCTTCTTCAAAGGGGTCAAATTCTGGGCTGTATCCTACTACTACTTTAAAGTTTATTAAAGTACCAACGTTAATTACATGTATCGTTGACTTCTTTGAAATGATCGTAATGCCCTCCAACTCCCTTCCTAACGATCTAATTAATCTTAACAGAATTATACATCAAATTATTCGACCTGGCGAAAGATATTTGACGAGATCTCAACCTGGAAAGCTCCAGAATAATTCTCATTTTAAACGAAATCGATTAATAATTCATAATATAAACCAATTAATTTCGACTTCAAAGTAATAGCATCTAAATAGGTAAAGCGTACTATTGTTTAAACGTCGTTTAACACAATGGAAGGCCCACGATCCCCTGTTTATTACAAAGGTTGTAAACAACGTAGTTAGGTTACCTGCAGAGTATAGACGCTAAACACGTCAACCCTTACAAAACTTTATAACTTGAACGTTGTTACACTGTCCTGTACTACCTCCTAATCAGATAAGGAGACTTCATCTAACCTCAAAACATTAATTAATTATTATTATAAAAGAAAATAAGCAGCCTACTATAATGCCCTGGGTTAACTAGCTGGGCTCTAAAGATCAAGTGATGCCCCTCTTGGTATTCACTTTCAAATGAAACGTATTTTGAGAACATGAGGCTGAAGAATCTTATTGATCTTAAGCACTACTTATAACTTCCTCAATAGGAACAGGAAGAAATTACGAACGTGGATCTTTCAAAGTGAGCTTTGGAGACCTCATCAAAACAATCGAAAATTGCTTCGTTGTCTTTTCCGTTTCATGTTCTTAGCTCTTCAGTAGATCTCGAATGGTGGTGGTAAGATGTAGTTTTATATTGAAAGCAGGCAATCGTATTGTCGGAGTAAAGTTATTTGGAATTTTGAAGAGGACATAAGAGCGTCAGAGCGGATGTGCGAACAGGAAGTACTCCTCCTGGCTTACTACCAACCGCCCTCTCTCTCAGATCACATTATTAATTCATCGACATTGAATAAAGAAATCCTCTTGTACATTACAACAATATTCTCTTCACACTTTTTAGCCGCTGGCTTAACAAAAACAAAAGTGTTGGAAAAATCGAGAACAGTTTTATCGTTAAAACAATCAATGTTATTGATGCTAAAGCGTTAACAATCCGTTTGATCAATATTGTGGAAGTATTAAGAAGTCGAAGGAATTAAGCGGGTGGAGTTGTCGATCAGCCAGAGTAATTATCTGGCCGTCCGAATCAAGCGTGAGCCCACCCCCTTCCCGCTCACAAAAAAAGGGCTAATTTTGGGATTTGCTTATTCAGAAAAAAATTTCCTTAATGCGGTTTAAAGGGAAGAAAGTCCCCTTCTCGGAAGTACGGGGATAGCATTACCAAAAGGAGGTTGCGGCTTCCTGCTCAACATTGTTCCCGACAAATTTTTTTTCGTACCCTCACATCCTGAAAACTCATGAAACTCGATTACAAAAACCCTTTTTATAAAAATATTAACAGTTTTCGATGTTTGTGCGTCGAAAAACCCTGGTCGTTCGAAGTTCTTTTTAATTCAATTAATATTTTTATATTAACTATTAAAGAGTGTACGCAACAAACTATTATATTGGCAAACAAGAGGGTCTCTCATCAATCTAGTCAGTTTGAGGAATATTCGTGACGTTCGAATTCCCTCCTGCGGATACAACCAACATCATGTATTGTGATGATCTTGTCATTCCAAAATTAGGTTTCAATAATTGAAAATCAAATACCTATCATTCCGGTAGGAAGTATCATGTCGTAATTTGAAATCAAACCGATTTAAATCCTTCTTCGTAAATATTTGTTTTACTTTTAATTCTCTGATCGAAATTTCAAAAATATTAATAAATCAAATCAATGATTGGATTTATTTAAGAATCAACAAAAAAGTTTAGAGGGAATCCAGTTTCAAATTTCGTGAGCCAACTTCATCTGTTTACAACCTTTCTAGATAATATAATTAAAATGAAAATCAGGTTTATGAAAAGTCGAAGAAAAGAGACGCACGGGAAAAAGAATACATTTTTATGTGGTCACCGGTCAAAGCCGAAGGCATGTTGAATTATTGAAAAAGAGATAAAAGATACTGGCAAGTCCTGTTTTACTTATACATTTTCTGCTTTTTCTGAGCATTTCGCACCTACTTTAGAGAAAAAAAGCATTCCGTTGCTATTTTACTGCTACTTTCTCTTTGAAAAAAATTGTGAATGAACAAGAATTTGATGTCGTCGACATAAATTATGGGAAAAAATACTTGGGTTTGATCGCTTCCTGGTGGTATGGTAAAGAAAATGACTTATTGGGTAGATTTATGACAACATTTCCCTTAAGAAACCATTCGTGATTGACAAAGTCAAACCTGGCACTAAAATCAACCAAAAATACAGACAAGTCTTTTCAAAATCAATGTGCTCTAAAACAATCGGTTTTTTTACTTATAGGAAAAAAAAGTCCCAAGAATTTATATTATTTTTATCCCCTACACAATGACAGAGTAAAGTAATCAATTCCATTTTAAAAGAAGAAAAGAGGAAATTAAACCGAAACTATTGATTATGGGAACGGAATTCAATGAAATTGAATGGCACTGTAAGGGTCTCCGGCTGTCAAGGTAAACTTTAAGCCTAATTAAAAGGTGTCCCATCCTTTTTCCTTTTCTTCCCTTTTCAGAAGGTAGAAAATGATTGCGGTTCTTTCTGCAGCAACCCTCTCACTGCGCCAACGGAACCGCAAAGAGCAAAATTTTCTATCCTTAGGTGAGACCATTATGAACATGGAAAAGCCACCTTATCACATTGTCTTATCGAACATGTTGACCAACTTCTTTTTACGAAGAAACGTTATCATGGTTTCACTGTACTTAACCCTTTTTACAAACTTGATAAGATAATAATCAGAAAACGCCGAAATTTTCTTGATTTTTGTTTTTTGTTTAAAAAATTTTTGTGACGTTTGATGCTAATCATTTTCTCTTTCTCCTTGAATTAGCCTAGTAATTAACCTGTCACATGACAGTCGGGTGCCAAGGTGGGGGGCTCCCTCCATATTGCCATGGTGCACTTTTCAGAGCCAAATCCAAACGATCCACGGATTGTGTAGAAAAAATTTCATTTGTCACTTTTAAACAAAATTCCGTCCGCACAACCCGGTGTTCGAACCGAACTCCGCGGTAAAATTACGAATTTCAAAGACAAAATATTTTACGATTCCATAAATCTGACTTATGAAGACTTGGAAAAATGTTACAACTCCGGAATTTTGGGATAAAAGTATTATTGATTCTCCTGAGAGGAAAAAAAAACCCTCTTCACATCCTCCTTATCTTACCCTTGAGTGCTACAGGAAATTGAACCATTCATGCCCAAACCTAATTGAAAATCGGCTCAGTTGTTTTCCCTTGCTTTTTTTTTCTAAACTTGTGTTTGTTTTTTAAAATGTATTTTCTTCTAAACGTAAATTTTGTAACCATCTTAATTAAAAATATTCCTAAGGTCGTTTTAGAGAGAATTTGAATTGCAGAAAATTCAGGGCTCTGTCAGGCTCTGTTACCTTTGAACTTAATCTATGCTCGGGTGGGCAGTACAAAGAGGACGCTGAGGAAAAGCGTTTGTCGGCTTTCCAGGACTAACGCCTGCTTTATATCCCATTAGCTCCGAATTCAGCTATTGACTAAACCTAATTATCCCCGAATAATGAAAGTTTAACGCCAGATAACAAAAATTTTATCAAAATTAGGTGTTTAAATAACGGAAACCACATCATAATTAACAAAAAGTTTTTATGATGCCCATGAAGTTTTGGAAACGGTAAAGACGATACAGTCAATTACAAATCAAGGGTATCACATCAACTTTCTTTTAAGAAAGTTAAGAGACAGGTACTTTATTTTAAGTTGTAAAAACACTATCAAACTTTTTTAGCTACGTCCTTCTCTATGAAAAGTGCAGTTAGATATTAACGTTTTCCATGGAAAAAGTTTTGAAAGCCTCAAAGTTTTTGAATCTTAAAAAAAAAGTTGACATAATTTGCATAAAAAATTTAAAAACTGAGTATCCACTTTTTAATTTAACCCACAGTTCAATGTGTTTCAAATACTTTTCTGCCTTTGTTCAAAGTGTCACAAATTAGTATTTGCGGAAATAAGAATAAAAATAATAAAAAAAATAGGAGCATTAAGTTTATGGGTATAAACTCATCCTTGACGCTTATCCCGTCGTCATGGCATTATGGCGAGAGCCTCCGCCATAGACTGAAAGGTTTTTAATTTATTTTAAATATTTTTACACTTTAATTTCGAAGATATTTTATTATTGCCCTTTCTAAATATTTAAATATAAATGGATTTTGTTTCCAGTTTGATAAGGGCATTGTTCACCTTGTGACAAGTGAAAACGGACGTTGTGACAAGTGTGAAATCGGAAAATTCCAATAAGACAGTCTTCTATTCAATATTGTGACAGATATATTACCAATGGAGGTTTTAAAAAATCATTGATCATCAATCGTCGTTTTTGTAACTTGAAAAATAAATATTTAGAATTTTTTTTAAGTGCTCTGGGAAACCTCGGATATTTTCAAAGCACGTTTTAAAAGAGGATTTAAAGCTGTGGAACAAGGAGAGGTCAACTTATTTGAATATAATGGTGCATCTCTAAAGACTAAAGTGCTATACATTAAAACTTTAAAAGGCGGAACGATTCAAGTTAAGATTCGTTGGGCAGAACGCTTGAGCGAGTCCTATATTTACTTACATAAATTAATTACGTTCAGAAACATCGCTGATTGAGCAACCAAACTACCAATAATTTGTCCACTCGTACTCCTTGATAGTTGACTATTTTTAATTTTACATCATGAAGTATTGAATCTTTTTATTTTAAACCTTTTATTGTTCTTTTATGACTGGCTGGTAATTGACTCGAACCTTACTGCGTGTTTTGACTGAGCTCTCTTTGTCACCAAAGTGGGGGAACAATCCCCACCCATTTCTGGGGGTCTAAAATTTCTAAAAATCTATACCAATTCTTTGAGGATGTTAAAATCGTTCTGATCAACTTTTTATTTTGGACACAAAACTCATTTTCAGCGAGATTTTTGAGATCGATTAAATCTAGATGGAAATGGCGAAGTAAGGATCAAAGGATTCATAATTCTGTTTATGCTCAGAGGGCGACACCGAACTTAGGACCCCCCTACTACCTCGTAAACTCAAACATGAGCTTGGATTAAGTTCTATCGCAGAGAAAACCGTTGAGAGAAGCTAAAAACAAAATCTTTTGATGTAAAACACAAGTTTCATATTCATTCTCAGTTTTTTTTTTTTTTTTTTCATTCATCCCTGATGAAAGTCTCAGCCCTTTCTTTTTGTCGCCTTTTCTCTTAAGACAACAAAGCGACTCATTTTACGGCCAATTTCACTGAACCGAATCGCTTCTCTTACATCACAATAATAAAAATAAATCAAATCGAAACTATTTATTATTTTAATTTATTTAAACTCTTCTGTTCTAGTTCGTTTGCAGTATCTAATAAAAAAAATACGTATCCATTAAATTCATCCTTTGAGCCACTTCTTCTCTCCCTTTATCGAAACTTCTAGTAATTGTTTTCGGGATGAGGGATGAAATCGGATCGTTCGGTTTTCCTCCCCAAATCAATTTAATTTCAAGGCTTAGGCTTACTTTTGTGACCTTTTCTCCTAGTGGAAAAGAAACAAGCGATTTAAAAAGAAAAAACTTCAACTTCATCCCTTAATTAGGACAATATGAAAAATTTCAAGATTAATAACATAAGGATTTTAAATAATTTTGTTTTTACCAACGTCTTCATTAATCATTTCTTCAGGTTTCCACGTAACGTTAAAAAAAATGTTTGAGCTGTTGTTTACAGAGGTTCCGAAACGTGCTTAAACCTTTTTTTGACGGATGAACGCAAAGAAAAACTGGACTAAAACATCCTGAAAGTTCCCTTAGGTTGCAGTTTACACACTTACTCTTTTTTTAGCTTTAAATTTACATATAATCTTTTGAACATTGGGAGTTTCCAATACAGAAACAGTGGAATTCTGATATAACGATTAGTCAAAACCATCGAGTTCCTAAGTTGTCACGTACGTCCCTAATTTCATTGGAAACGATGAGGGTGCCGCTATGGACTAAGTTAAAAAATATAAATAAATAAATAATAATAAATAAATAAATAATCTTTTTTACATTGGAAAGGTTTACTAGAAGACGTCTACCGCTTTCCCCCCACCCCGAAAGCAATTACTGTACAAAAACATTTATTTTTAATTTTCTCAAATGGAATTATTGGTGCTGAGCGAAAAAAGTAGAATCTAAGGTCTTTTTCGATCGAAATTAGGCGGTAATAAGTCATCCATCCGTTTTATGCAGTTTTTTTAATGAATTTTTATTTAATTATTTTTAAATACATTTTCCAATTTAGTTATTAATCACACTGTATGAAAATAATCCATAGAGATGTCAAAACCACGTTTTTATGTCTTCTTTTTAAAGTACTTTTTTCGTTTAGTATTCAACAACTCGTTGCATAAAAATTAATATGGAATATAATTGGATTTTTTTTTTCAATATAAAATACGTTCATTTAAATATACGATTAGTTTTATAACTTATGAATATTCATTTAATGGCTTTTAGAACACTAGCTTTTATAGTGCTGCGGAAAAATTTAATTTACCTCTTGATTTAGTTATGTGGCAAACTCAATTCAGAGTCAATAGACCAGACTCATTCTGTCCTTTTTATTAACTTCAGAGATACTAGCATTTCTTGTATGAAAAATTAAACGAAATCTCCAATTTTGCTCATACTTGTTAGAATCTCCAAATTATCGATATGAGGAACCATCAAACTCCTATTTTGAATTAAGTTTATGAGAATTCTATTATGAAACTTGGAGATGTAGAAAGTTGTTTTAATTTCAAACTGCTGAATTAGGGAAGTATTGAATTTTCAGTGACGTTCCGTTTGACGTTAAACATCGAAAACGCCTTGTCACTTGAAAACCAATCATTAAGGACTAGAATCTTGAGGGGAAAAAGAAGGCATCGTGTGAACGACACCTGTTCTGGAAGACCCATTTTAAAAACCATATTTCGAGATATACCACAATATCAATTTTTTTGAGCTTAAAAGTTTTAATACGTACATTAGCCGTATAAGAAGTCTTCTACGAATGCTTTCATTTTAAATGAAAATTTTATCATAAAAATCACAAACTTATCTGATCAGGAAAAGGAGGCAGAGGACACGGATGGAAAAACAAGTTCGAGATTAAAATTTTACGCGACAGGAAGCATAAAAATATATTGTATGGGTATTTTATTTTATACTGGTGTCTCTCGAAAAATTACCGTCGTGTCGTCGTGGATACACTATCGTTAGTAACATTTTTCATATTCTTGAATGCGAAAAAAATAATAATGTCAACTAATTATAATTTTATTCATAGCGGCTGTGTCCGCAATATAAACGTTGTTTACGAAGTATA
This sequence comes from Orius insidiosus, assembly GCA_014119065.1. Lineage (NCBI taxonomy): Eukaryota > Metazoa > Arthropoda > Insecta > Hemiptera > Anthocoridae > Orius > Orius insidiosus. The sequence continues at coordinate 798,992 of JACGAQ010000011.1, read as the reverse complement.
TAATATAATATCTTAAGAGTAATGATAAGCCTTATTACTTGTGTATACCTAAACGGAATGAATTTCCGTAGACTCCCCCTACCAAGTTGGTAACCTGTTTTCTGTTGGTATATTTCCTCGGAAGTAAGATATTAAATTCATGCGGCAATTACCCGTTCAACCCCCGTTTTAAATTAGATATACTTTGGTTATAATGTCTTTCAAAAGTTTTTTAATACATTTTTAAAATTAAATTTTTAAGAAAACTTTGAAAAAATGGACCGTTTAGGGTGGATGAATTTACAATTTTTTTAACACACCTCCCTGCTGGAATGAAATTAATAACATCCTCCTTTCATAAAAAAGGGTTGCCTTTGTAAATTTTAATTAATTTTTTTATATGAAAGAGGATTATCTGAAAAATTCTGGTTCACGTGTTTAACGTGAATGTGGTAAAGATCGGACCAAAAGTATTACTCTAGCAAACTACAAAAAAGTCTTGTCATTTTCAAAATAATTATGAAAGGATAATAGGGTGAAAATCCTTAAGGTATTGGATGAAATTGGGGACGGAACTTTCTTCTATTTTAATATTCAATGAAAATTAAATGAAGTGTAGTAAAACTTCCCATTATTTGCTTGGCTGTGGAACTCTGGAAATATCGTAAAAACACCGCCGTAATTAAGTTCCATTTTGTAGAGTATATTAAATTCGATTTACAGAGTAGTACGCTTGACAACTTTATTTCAAAATACTTACCTTTATTTTTTTAAAAATCTTAGTTTAATTATGTTCTGCTGTTTCGTTGAAGAGGATCGGTTTATAGCAAAAAGGTCACCCATCAATGAGAGAGTAATCAATGATACTTGAATTCTCTCAACAATAGGATTTAGCTACTCTTATTTAATTATCGCTCAAAACCTCTCGGTATATATAGAAGCACCCCGCCTCTCAAAATCCTTTCTGATAACCAGGTTTTCCAAGCTCCCATTGGCGAAAAAACTTTTCCATAACTTCTGGATCAACTTGGTGAGGCCGAAAGAGAATCAAATTTGAAATGAAATTATGTAATGTTCGAAATTATTTTCGATTCATTAATCATCCTCACATGTTGCTCCTGTAAGTTAAAGGGAAAGAAAATCTGAAAGGAATTATTTGAATGAATCTGTATTTTTTGATAAACGAGGTGTCAGGAAAGATCACTGGAAGTTTTAGTAACACGTCCTCCCTTCTTCACTCGCCTTAATACCATGTGTCGCGAAATAGCCGTCCGTCATGAGTTATGACACAAAGTTAAAGAAAATGGCCGGACAAAAAAATTAGGATTTATTTGCCTTCCTCTGATTTTCAAAGATTTTTATGATCTTTTGTACGTGCGCCAGCGGACGTTTTTTTCCCCCTCAGGCAAAAAAACAAGTTCAACACCTTATCTCTGCACAAATAGCAAACAAAATTACCGTTAAAATTTCAGTAATTGTCTTTAAATTGATGAACAGTTCGATATGTTTTCCCGTAAACTGACAAAAATTTAAACATGGATTGTAGTTCTACTACCATCTGGCTACCGAGTCCAGACGATGAAGAATGATAAGGCCGGGTATTGTTTATTCAACAGTCAACTGCATTTTAGTTTCTATTGAGCAAGGCATCGAACCTTCCGAAACAAAGAGAGACAAATCAAACCGTAAAAAAAAAATTTGTAAATATCCTTAACTTTCATACTAGGGAATAAATCCAGCTTGCCGACAAGCGAAAACGAAAATAATCGTGTTTGAAAAATTCATTCCGTTTTAATTTTGTTCGAATTAACTCCGGAAACAACTAAACAGGTACGATAGACGAGATAAATCTCACAACTGGGACCCTTAGAAGTCGGAAATTAACTTTTGTTGGGTTAGCTTGAAATTTAGAAAAAGTCATTTAACTCCAGTGGTGTTAGTTTTCCGCTCTGGTGAGCGTTTAAAGCTTTAGCATCAAAGTAAATATTGTACAGATGTCAAGAATCTTCGAACGCAAAATGTGAAATTCTCATCGCGAAAAAAAAACTGTTGAAATAAAAATCCGATTCGTGGCAAACAAATCGTTTTCGGCGTGCTCTTAGACCGTATGAGACTTAAATACTCCGGTAGTAAATCTTTTTAACACAAAGGATGGAGATATAAAAAACTGTGAAGCGGAACCGAGAGTAACACCTCAGACTGGAACGCGAAGTGATAAACATCATCTAGATATCCTAACTGGAACTGTCGGTTTAATTGTGTCTATAGCGCGTGAACAAAGCCAGTTTTTTTCTTCGAAAGACTTTTTAATAAAAAAACAAAAATTGTCCTATAAAGGCCCCTTTTTTTCATCGACTTATTTATCATAAACGTCGATGGGATGCAGCTGGCTCTCTCCAAGTCCACCTGCTCTTAGATTCCCCACCCGATGAAAAAGAAAGCCTCCTCATGGGATTACAAATAGTTTCATTGTAATTATAATGAACAAAGAGTTTGCAGGCCATATGTCATCGATTTCATCCTCTCCCACACTATACGGCACAAAGCCATGCAGGGGTGCTGCCAAAGATCGAATCCACCCTCGTGAATTAAATGCGGCTTAAGATTAAAACACATCTGCCATCATATATGATATTGGAAAATTTATTTATAACTTTAATACTATAAACTAATAAATATCTATCCATAAACAAGTACTGTATTGCTCTTGGTCGTACATTTTCCATGTAATTTTCAAAACGACCCTTTTCCCACAATTGATTTAAAAATAAAAATTTCTTCTTCAGCAATTTTTCGCTATTGGCTTCCTCGAAGAGGTTATTGCTTTTCTTTGCATTTTAAAGAACCCTTTTTCAAAATTTCATTGGAACCTCCCTTGAAGTTATAGGTTCCTTCAAATAAAAGGAATCTTTCCGATTTCCCTCAGTTTTTTAAGGCAGCTATAGAGGAATCTCAAGGAGTCCTCGAACAGAGGGCTCTCATTGACTAAATGTAAAGAATCCTTCCGATTTCCCTCCGTTTTTTCCAGGCTCTATTAAGGTACCTTAAGGAATCCTCGAACGGGAAGCTGTAATTGGCTGATGATAACGTAATCCTTCACTTTCACTGCCTTACGTTAAGGATCGGAAAAGGGATGTTGTTCATGGTATCTTCTGGTTAAAAAAAGTTTCAAGGAATGTATACAAATACGGGTCTTCAGGGAAAAGATGTTCTTTTTCTTCTGAAAAAATCGTCTAAAAACAACTTTAGGGAACAAAAGTGGAAAGTAATTCTTGGAATATCTTTTGCAAGTTCGATAAACTTAAATAGCCAGATAAAACAGGTCAACAACCATTTGGATGAGAAGTAGAGACGGTATCTTCTCTGTCACCTTGACCTTTGCATACAGTCGCTATCATTCAGGGAGTCGCGGTAGTGAGTCACGATCTCCGAGAGGACGCGAGAAATAGTTAAGGGCTTAAATAATCCACTTCTTTGTTAAAAGTTAAAAAAACAATTATAATGCAGATAATAGCCTTTAAATTTTCAAGTCGTGTTCATTAAGTCAAATGGTCGTTTCGTTCCTTCCTCAACTCTGAAATCCTCGTTCTACAAATCAGCTTAAAAGGTGGGTATTTACGATAAATCACTACTAGTTCATAGTCAAAATTAAATCACCCGTTATTAATTGCATACCCACTGTTGATGTTTTACGATCTATAAATTAATTCTTCTTTTATGCTCAGGGGTGTTATTGTCTCCGAAATAAAATTTATACGACCGCAATAGTCGAGGCCTATTTCATGTACCTACGCTGTAAAATGTCAAGGGGGAAAATCATCCCCTAGATTAGAAAGAACCATAAACGTCAGAAATACCTCGACGAAATTGGAATTTCCACCCTTGAAATGTTGTTTCATGTTCTCGCTGAAAACGAACTTTTCATCCCCCACTCTTTCGAAAGCAATAAAATTTTAGCACGAACAAAAATAGATTGATTATTTATTTAAGCGGAACCAAGCAACATAATGACATCAAAATGATCAGCCAACATTATAAATTTGTATTATTCTCAAAATAAAAGGGGATTCTGAAGTGATGAAACCCGGAATTCGAAAGGAGCAGAAGTTTATTCTTTGTTCCAAGAAACCATCCACAAGTGAAGTTGAAAATTGACATACATGAAACATATCGATCCGGAAGAACGTCATCACTCCGGCTGACCTGCCTCAAGTTTATAGCCGGGTTGAACGCCCCCCGTTCGAGCTACGTTCCACGGCTTTATCAGCGATTGTCAAAAGGTTTAATTTTTCTCTTATTCCTGTTTGTTAACGGAATCCTAAAAGGTTCCCTCTGTTCTCGTATTCAATGGGACGTAAACATTTTATTAAAGTATTGTATGGCAGAGCAAAGGTTTTGTGTGAATAGGTTTCGACTTAAACAAGGCGTTTTATTAGAGTCGTGTTAATCTATAATAAAAATTGCACGAGTTCTGTTAATTAAAATTTTCATTAAAAAAAGTTCTAAAGGGAAAAAAATTGATGGCTTTTTTTTTCATTTTATAGGAAAAGCTTTAGTCGTATGATCAAAAAAAATTTACCATTAAGTATTTACCATAGTACAATTTATTTCCTATCCCAAAACACAAATTAATTGTCAACATGGAAACCTAATACCATAATTTTTTTTTAAATATTAACGGTCGACTATTTTTAAGAAACTATTATTCTTCAGTCATTGAATTACCTTATAAGGGCTCATTGAAGAACCCTTAGAAAAGCCGCCTACAATTTTCGGCCACCCGTTGCGTCACAGAGGTGGGTTTATTCATGAAAAGCGTTATAAAAATAACAATAAAATTTATTCATAGCTGGTCAAGTGTCAGATGTGACATTGGCTTTTATGAAATCTCTTCATCTCTGACGTAGTCACGAGTTGATAAACGTAATTATTTTACGCCAGATTTTCAACCTCTTTTATTGTGAAACAAAATTGTAAAGTAAAATAAAGTTATAATTTTTTATATGGTGAAAATGATCTCGGATTAATAATTTAGAGTAATAATTGATAAAATTATTATAGTAAACAATTTACTAATTACGACATAGAACGCCAATTAGATGATGACATCATAAACCACGCTTGCCACTAGTATAATGGCTTTCCATTACGAATTGCCGAGCAATTAATTATCATTGTAAAATATAACAGAAAACTTTCGACCCCTTACGGTTTTGATGGCATATGTTGAAACGATTGTACCTGCTAACTACAAATGAGGTGAACAATACTGATGGAAATTGGACAGAAATCTATTTTCATTGTTTAATGAATCTAACGAAGAACAATTTGTCAATTCTGTCCCCGGTAATGTAGGATTTTCAACACACACTTGGGTGTGAAGGTAGGTTTTTATTTTCAAACCGAGCTTTCTTCGAAATTATTTTATTACCCTCCCCGGTTCGTGAAAGGAAAAAACGATCAGCGATCTATTGCAATCATGAGCTTGTCTATTGTGCTGGCCGTGCATTGCCAATTTTCGGGCACAATGGCGGAGATCAAAGAAAGAAAAAAAAATTTACGTTCACGACGTATGCTTTGGACCAGTTGCTTTTCCTTCTTCTGTTAAGTTTTTTTCAATATTTTGTCTGTTACCTCTTGAATTTTTTATCCTAAAAGCTAATGCAAGGTGGGAGCAAAACCCAAAAGAGCTCGGATTTTCAAAATATGTTTATAAAAAAAAATAACTGATAGTAATAACTAATAACATATCGGGTTCGAAAAATGAGAATACCGTTCGGATCAAAGTAGACGGTTTCTCGTCCTCGGACCACCCGTAACCGCTTTTATTGAAAACCTTCTCTGGAATGTTGTTATGCAGAACCTCGGTGGAAGGGTGGAGAATTCGAAATAAGAAATAACTTTCTGAATGCCTCCCGTATCCGACAAAACAAGTTAACCTCGGGACTAACCCCACTGCATGAACTTTACACGAACTGTGAATTTCTCGAGGATTGATTAATACTCGGACTCAAAAAGAAATTAATTTGGCGGAGGAAGGTCAATTGAAAGCTGAACGAAAATTGGACGAAAAACTTTTTTCGTTTAAGAAACCCTTTTTTAACCGAATTTTTTGACGTTTTCCTTCGGCTGAGAAAAACCCTTGAACCCCTGATATCTTCAAAAACGGTAACATTATGCAACATTAAATAGCAAAACTAGTTTTCGTTTGAAATTCAAGTTATCAACTTATCAATTATAATGTATAACCAAGGCTGTCTTGCACGGCGAACTCAATCGCAAATACTTGACTTGGGTCGGTTCAAGCTCTGAAGTGGAAAATTGACGAGAAGTTTTTAGAGCAATTCCATGAATTTAAACTTTAATGTTCAATCTGAAATGTATGTTGCCATTTTAATTAACAAAATTTCTATAATTAGTGTCAATATCAGTCATTATCAGCCAAAATTAGTATCGACGTGGTTTCATATTAAACTTTCAAACAATACTGAAACCAGATTTTATTTATTTATGGGTTCATAATGACCGAAAAAGATCAAGCCTTACCTAACCTGCGGGCACTCTGATATCACCGGGTGTCATTTGTTATTATTTTTCTTGAGGATGAGCTTCTGTGGGCAAAAATACCCTCATCAAGTTTTTTTTAAAGAGGATTCAAATAACCAGCATGTAATACGAGTGTTTTTCATGGGTTAAGTAATTTGATTGTTGGAAATATAATTATCCCGTATTGGAAATGGTTAAACAAAAAGTTAAGTATTATTTTACAACGGGTAGAACTGTCGAATAAGAATCATGATTTTTTTTAAGTGTTAAATTATTAATCATAGAAGTTTTCGAATTGAAGAAATGATTGACTGAAAGGGTTTAGCACCTGGCTCTTTTTTAAGAAAGGACTCGCCAAAATGGAATTTTATTGATTGCAGAGGGTGAAAAGAGCGGGCGATCGTTGGCACCTGGATGCCAGCTGATCCTCTTCCCCTCCGTACCGATACGACCAAACTTCGCCACTCCATTACCCCGAACAACTGTCTCCATTGTAATTATAATTTACCGTTTCAAAAAAGGGATTTGATGATCCGTCGGCCTCGGTTGCCCTCCTGTTTGTTTATTTAAGGGTGTTTGTCCTAACAGGCGACGAGGGAATAGGGGAGCTACGGCGACATGGGCCTGGGGGTCTACGGGTCCGCACACAAAGAGCTTCTTGTTGGTCGAAGAAAAACCTACTAAAGACATCTCCGGTGATAAAAGGTGAATAATTTATCACATACTCATTCATAGTAAACGATCGATCAATCCTATGAAATTCAACAATAGTTAACATATCGGTTTGACGCTTTTGTTGAACTCTCACACGGGAAACGATGGAAAAAAAACCTTTTCAAAAGAAATGAAATTGATAATACTCACGGACCAACTACTGAAGAATTTTTCTGCTTACTCAAAAGGAAGTTATTGTGACACCCTCGAACCCGGGTTTTAAAAATAGCTCTTAAGGAAGAAAACTACCTCTTTGTCGATCACAGCTTTGACTTTAGGGGACGCGCAAACCGTCTGGCTGTCGCCTCTTTTCTTTCTTTTTTTTTTTAACTTCCTCAAAGATAAGTCGTTGTGACAACCTCCATGTGACAGTTTCTGGAACCCACCGTAGTTTCTACTTTGATAGTAGGAGTGGTGATGAACCATAACACAATTGAGTACCCAAGGTAGGGATGAAAATAAATAAAATACCCTACTTCCAGGAAGTTTCTATCAGGGCCAGCTCCCTCCTGTATTTTTTCTGGAATAATTCACCAGTTACCCATTACTCATTAGTGTCATTATCTTAGATGCATCGCAAGCTTTTTTCAAAGCTCAAATAATATAAACCATTTTAACTTTCCTGTTCAACTTTCCCGTTTAACTATCCTTTTTTCTGCTCTGTCAGTCTGGGTAAGCTCCAGATAATTTAAAGTTTTTTCGGACCTATTCCCAAGTTATTATGCATAAGCGAATTTTTAGTTAAAACTCAGAAAAGTAAAGTATTATGCGTCAAATTTTAAACGGGTATCAAGCACAAAATAAATCTTATGTCAAAACCGTAGCGTGACTTGTTATCAAACAGGTAGCTAAAATTAAAGGGCCACTTCTAAATGAATAGCTTTGCAGTGCATATTTTTCAAATTAATGCTTTAGGGTTCTTCTTTGAAAATATCGATAGAAAAAAATATGAAAAATCCTTTGATTTCCTTATAAATGAAATTACTAATTTTGAAGTCTTATCTTAAAACTTTTAATAACTTTAATTAAGTTATTTTCTAATTAATGAAGAAAGAAGAATGGAAAAAAGAGATTTTTTAATTAAAAACGCTTACTAGTCAAAGGAGTTAGAAGCATGTTTTTATATATTCCGTTTGCCGCGAAGTATAAGAAACACTGCAAAGGTATCGAATTATTTTAGAAATATTTTATGGATCCCACGTTTTCTATCAAAGGAGACCCGCTGAGAAAAGTCTCCATAGGTAGGGCAATAAACGGAACGACCTTTTACCTAAAATACATGAGAGAAGGGGCTTTGGTTAGTGCTTTTAGGGAGGAGAAGAAGGGAAAGTCATTCAAGAGGGTGGCTGCCTCGACGGTCGATATTTCCTAAATCCTCAATTTGCTTCCCCCAACATGTTTGTTTAATTCCAGATATGTAAACGTGCTGTACAGAATTACAAAACAGGTATCTTATGATCTCTAAAACCTTCGGTTTTGAAAAAGAAAAGTTTCTTTTCCTCCGAAATCATCTTTTCCACTGAAAACAATGCCGACTAAAGCTATAGATCAGGAAATGCCTCCATAGAACAAAGTGTTTGCTCCGTAGAAAGCAAACTCTCCGTAAAATAAATTATGGATGCCTTGATGTCATCACTCCTTCATTTGCCCTTTTGAATATGGGGATAATTTTTCCCATTACTCCAAAGCGTGGAAAAATATTTAATATAAAAATCTAAATCCTCGAATGCGTGAAATCAAATATTTGAATAGTAAAATATTCCAATACATATTTCACATTTTTATTTGTTGCCAGTATCGCTCAACACCGTGCTCAACACCCTAAGTGCCGATTTCTGATGGTTGATTTTTCATATAATTCACATCGATAATTGGATTTCCTTTAATTTACAAACATCTGATTCCTGGAGATTACTTGGGTTTCGGTAGAATGTGCTATATTCAAGTAGTCGCTCAGAAGCCGATAGGTTCCGGCTTCACGTAATTCTATCCAAACTGGATTGCACATGATTGACCTATTCGAGAATTTGATTTCCACATTGACAATAATCTAACGAAGCTATTTGGTAAGGATTGTACAAAACTAGTGAATAAATTAGTTAGCAACAATTCAGGTTTTTAGGCGTTTTTTTTTTTCAGGTTTTTTGAGAAATTAAAGTCCGAATTTTTGTATGGGGTATTTAGAGTTTTTATATTAAAAGGACGAGTGCAAATCATACAAGTGGTTCTCGTGCTTTGCTGAGGGATTTATTTACCCCGAGGTGGTGTTATCAGCATCAAGATAGTCTGCCGGGGGAGGCATAAAGGGGCAGTGGTCAGATGATATGTCGTAATCGACGATCTGCGACCACACTTTTCTATGTTGGATCTTTGTAGGTTTTTGCCATTATGTGTGAGGTAATGACCGCGTTATATCGCGTATGGCATGAACAAAAGAATGCGGATTAATGATCATATCTCATATTTTATGGATTCTGGAGATCCAAAAGCGTGTGATCACGTAAAGAAGTCCAAGGTTGACAGTGTCGTCATTTATTTAGTTTGTAATGTTTAGTCGTGGCTTTGCATCATTCAGATCTTGCGTCTACTTCTTCTATTGTCCTCCATCGATATCATATCACGGGAACAGGTGAATAATTCCCAAAATAAAATCCAGATATTAATAAAAACAGTACAATAGTGTTGGGCCAAATAAGTTTTCAAAGGGAGTTCTCTAATTCAGCTACCATCAAAAGGCCTTCATGCCGGAGAACAAAGGACCGATAAAGGCACTTTTGTATCTGTTTTGCTTGCAGTGACACGTATAAACCGCTCCAAAACGTAAATGAGTTACCAACTAGTTATGAATGTTTCTAACTTTGAATGGGATGTGACAAAAGTGTCTGAGGTAATTAATCAGAAACTTCTGTCCTATTGTATAAATGCACTAATAACTGTATAAGCGCCGCAAAATTTCATGAATATTTAGACCTCAAAGTGATTTAATTAGAAATTTTCTTTCATGATAGCTAGCAAAATGGAAATCATGGATAGCTTGGAAAAAATCTCTCCACTTGTATTACTGACAGCTGATGATTGGGCTTGAGCTTCAATTATAAAAACATTGTCAAACATTGAAGAAAGCGTGCGTTTTGTCGAGATGAAGTCTGCGCTTAGGAAGTGGGGGCGGTTAGCTCGAGCTGAACTGATACGGCCGAGTTCAAGGGCGAGTCTCCTTGTACGCTTTGTCGCAACACATTCTCTACCATAACGCACCCCACCCTTCCTAAAATCGTAAATTATTCAACCTTATCCAGTAATACAGCAAGGCGAATTTTCCATTTCGCAAATCCTCTTTGTTTGCATCCATCAAACCTCAAGTGATTTTCAAGTCGTCTAAAGACTAAAAGCCAAAAAGTATGTGAGAGAGAGAAAGAGGGAGAAAAAGATAAAAACATTTCAAAGGAGAGCAGATAAGAAATCTAAGAAAGTTTGATTAAGGTCTGGAGAGTTTGAAGTGGTCCTCATTTTGTTTCGTCATTTTCTATTCTGCCTTCTTCTTTTTTATTTTTATAATGTCTTTATTAGGACTTCATGAGAAATTTTTTCTTAGCCTGACGGCTTATAACTCTCTGCTTTTATTTTCATGAAAGAAAATCAAATTTTTATTTTATTCTCTCTTCTTATTTTCCAAGTTAAGTCTGTGGCTGATGTTTTTAAACTTTTTTTTTACACTTCCAAACTATAAGTGGCAAAACCGTGCACCTATGTCGAAGTAGATCACTTTTTTAAGTAGTCACTAAGTACTCGCTAATTAGCTCACTTTATTTTTGAAAAAGATTTAATTAAAAACTTCACTATTATAATTATTAAATAAATAAAACTTATTAGTCGAATCAACGGCACTTTACTCAAGATATAACCATGGTCCATAGTAATCAAAGTTATAACGAGGACTAATCCGTAGCGTCCGATTGTGATTAGACGGAGTAACCCCCTGTTTGAAATTAAACCAAGGTAGGTACTAATTAACAAATAGAAACTTCTGATTGGACGTCCCACCGATAAATGACCTAACTGCTCACAATTGAGTGTCGATTGTGTAAAGATTTGTTCAATATACTAACGAGATTTGATCAAGTCTAAATTACATTACCCAATAAAACCAAAAGAATAGGCTTTAATGAAGAGAAAGGGATGTTTTATTTTCCTCGAAATCTACCTATTTTAATATTGAGGGAAATGGCTTTTCTCTCGCTCGATAAGTTGACAGGGAAAAGTTTGAGTTTTCCTCGTACTTTGCATGGAAGCATTTGAGGCTTAACCAGAAATTGAGAAAAATTTATTAACTATTTTTTTATTTTAAAAATTAAAATTGAATTCATTTTTTCAAAGTTCATCCAGGTTTATATTCTTTGCTGTTTGATAGTCATTCCTTTTGATAGTAATTCCTCGAAACATGTCGGCCTATAAACAATAAAATGAGTAAAAAAGCTCAGCAAAGCATCTTTTTTCCTGGATTATCCATGACTATCAAACAACAATTAAAATTAATTCGAGAAGTTATTGTTACATCCTCTGGAAAAGGGAGACCCCGTAGAACATTTATGGTATTTTAATGGAAATCGTCGCATCATGTAGACTTAAGCAAACACGGTTTAAGTTGAACCTAACGTCATGACTATTAAATGGGAAATCCGTTGTTTAAGTTACACATTGATACCAATAGGTTCTCCTACAATACCTTCTCTGTTAACCTCCTTCAATGTTTAATTACGTTCAGGCCGTTAAGCAGAGCCGCCTAGAAGGTTTAGCCTAAAAGGAACCCCGTATTTCTCTCTGTTAAACCCTTGAAAGTAATTGTTTGTAATGGTATCTGGATTGAAGATTATAAAACTTTTGACAACCAAACTACTCCCGATAATTAACCAAAAGGATCATACAGACCAGTGGTCTTTGTCGACCCTTCTTAAAGACCTTATTATCGAAATCACATAATGATGTTAAGAACGCCTCGTGTTTCTCTGGACTTTTTTAAACATCGACCATTTTCTCTAATAATAATTTCCGTGGTCGATATTCCTCCCTTACGTCGCTTCCCATCATCCTCAGAGAATTTTATTGTACCTATAATGATTGAATAAAAAATGAAATCGATCTCATTTTCATTGTTACTATTGTTATATAAGAAAACAACCCTTAAAAAAGTGTCCAATCATTTATATAATAATGGCAAAAAAAAAATATCTATATCATTAAACTTAATGGATATCTACCTTTTCGTGAACAGCTCCCGCAATAACGTTCTACTTCAGTGAGTAAACTGAAATAAAACAAGTTTTCACGAACACAAAGAGGGCAAATATTAAATATCAAAAAAGTCCTTTCGCCCTTAAAAATCTTATTTATTTCCTACGATTCATATTGCATCCGAAATATGGGAGGAGAAAAAGTTTCGGTAAGCCAATTTGGGAAAGCCAAATAAAAAAAGTCTCGTTATTTTCAACATTTTACTTATAACTCAAATTTTTCTTTTGATTTTTCATTTTTATTAGTTACATAACAAGCGGAATGAAAGAATTTTTTGAAATTAACATTTCGCAAGTATCATTTAAAAATTACTCTTTTGAATTTCCCTTCAATTTCTTTTAATCAAATAACATGATAAGAGTTCCCTCTCAAAACTCAATTTCTAACGTATTCAAATCTGATTAGTGCGTGAAGGAGGTTTTTATAATTGATACTTCAAAACAAGGATCTCTCTTGTACGTTGAAGAAATCGTTGGAACTAGCGGAGTAACAAAATGTTCCGATGAATTTATAATACTTGGGGATTATCGTCAAGAAATTTTTTGAAATTACGCTGCTTTCATTTTTAGAGTCTTTGAGAATTTTCTTCCCCAGAGGCTGAATTGAAACTTAATGAATTTTACATAAACATGGTTGGTTAGAATACACGTAGACCATTATTGCATAATGAAAATACTGTGGGGGTCTTGGCTACTCTAAATTAATGAACTGCAGTATCTCCTCTACTGACACATATTAGGAGTTTCGAACATTTATAATAAACTTTAAATTAAACTGTATGAACTCAACAAACGCTAATTTAAACGCTTACAAAAGATTGGCGTTAATCCCTTCACGATTGTTTATACAAAGGTGAGTGAAAAGCCTTTCAGTTGTTGATGAAAAAACAGATTTTCAACGCTCAAAAATGAGGAAAATTTTCTAGTCAGCAAGATACCGCATTCCATAAAACAACAGATCTTCCATATTCTTTCTAAATTCGGAAAAATTACACAACGATCGACGAAGATCAAATTGAACCTACGGGGTCTGGAAAACCCATTTTTGAAAACAATTGAATCGCAATAACTTTGTTTTTAAAATGTGAAAAAGTTGGCTAAATAAAACATAATATTTTTATTAAGAACGTACTTACATATTAAAGTACTGGTAGCTACTCTGCGACCTATCGGACGTATCACGAACTAAGCTTACTCAGGAAGTGAAACTCCCCTAAACTGGTAGCGTTGATAATAACTTTTTAATAAAATTATTGCCAAATTAATTAAATTCATCAAATAATTAATCGAATTAAAGACTAAAACGTTTAGAGATTAATCATCCAAAATTTAATTTCTTAAAGTTCATCAGGGGTTGTGGTCCTAATAAAAAACAAATTACCGCCAAGATGTCGAAAAATATATTTTCATCTTCAGGGCCTAAAATACAAATATTATTTCATAAGAAAGATAGGAAAACATTTCAAAACTCTTGAAACTAAATTTTAAAAAATAGACTCTTTTATTAAAAATAAAAATATTTGTTCCTTTAATTTTTCTGGTAAAAACTGCTCATATGCTTTATGTTATTTTATTTTTTGTTATAATGCTGTCTATTATCCATATTTGAAATGCAATCATTTGTAATTTTTTATATTAAAAGCTAACAAGGGAGAGAGGAAGAAAAAAACGACCGGTTTCGGCATAATACGCCTCATCAGATGGGCCATTTTTAGAGAGAGTGGAAAAATAAGGAAATAGTCCACCTGATGAGGCGTATTACGCCGAAACCGGTCCTGGAATATCCGTTTCTTTCAGCCTCCATTTTTTTTACGCGGGTTTTCAACAGAAGAGTTTAATTTAAAGTTTAATTGTTAAAATATCAAATTAGGAAATGTTTAAATCTTTTTCTGTCATTCTCATTAAGTCATGATTGTCTTGTAGGCCCTGAAGGTGAAAATATATTTTTCGAAAGCTTGGCGCTAATTAGTCTTTTATTTAGATCACAACTCTTTTAAACTTAAAGGAATTGAATTTACGAAAAGAAATCTATTGTTCAGAAATAACAAGGATTTTTTTTTTCTTTTTTACCCTCACAAATTTCAATTTACAAATTGTGACGGTTATTGATTAAAAAAGTCATAATTATTTCGGTTGATTTCCATCACACGAGGGAGTCTGATTGCTTTATAAATTGCGAGATAAAATGAAAATTTGCAATTTCCTGTAAATTTTATTTTTTATGGTATAAGAATTATACCGTTCCCGCAGAGCCTAAGTGTGTGGAGGGTCGTCCTCTATTATTCATCGATTATATCGATAAAATTATTCATGTACCTCGCTATTATTAACGACACATGCATTATGTGTGAAGAAATCTGATCCAACTCTCTGATTCTTTCAGGCTTTGACTTAGCTTCGAGGGAAGATTTCAAGGGTTTATTGTGGCTTAGTTCTTTTTAAGAAATTTCACAGTGTTTAGAAGTTTGGTCAAAACAAGTACCGTGTTTTATTATGAAAAATCGTAAATCTCGTCGTAAATAATGATCCCTCCTTGAAATATGTTCAGCAATTTCCGTTCCTGAAATTAGTTTAAATAATCACATTCTGACATGAAACAAAAAAAAATAGTGGTACGGAGAAAATATCCTATTGCAGGTGTAATAAAAAACGCGGGTTACATTCTCAAGTCGGATCCATAAACATGGAACACGAAACAGAATTTTTTTCTGCTCACTCTCCACCTATTCATTTTTAAACTTCACGGATTTCCTTTCGTGCAAACTCGAGTTTGTTTTCTCAATGAGAGTACCTAATAACAAGAAAATTAATTCGAGATTACAGCGAACGTTTTAATCTTAATTTAGTAGCTTAGAATTTTAAATTTAATTAGCACGACCAAAACGAATAGTCCCAGTGGTATACCGGAACAGATTGCCCGCATAAACTTGTCATTTAGACCAAATTCGATTCGAGCGGTATAAGCGATTTGGAACAACACACCCACCAGTTTCACGAAATTAATCAGCCCGCTTGTTCTCAAAATTGCCGAAACCTCGACAAATACGCAAACACGTTTTATTATATCCTACATGTTAAATAAAAACATTGATTGGTTTCTCTGTGAGTTCAAGCCTACATGAGGAAACCGTAAAAAAATCCAAATGAACGATATGACTGGAAGTGATTGGACGCGTTTAATTAACCCTTTTGACGTCGCGAATTGACATTTGGTAGAGATTCTCCCAATATGGGAAAACCTTAAAAGAGTGTAATATAGCAAAATATAAAGCTGTGTAAAAATTTGTCCAGTCTAACAGCCCTCTCTCGCCTTGTCAGTGCCCGATGGATCAGGCACAGATAAAACAGATTTAAAGAAATTCAACAATTTAATTATTAGTCCAATTTTTGGCCACATTAAAGATGCCTCTCAGTGGATCTTTGAAAACGGGAGCTTGGCGAATAAGTTCTCTCAGTCATAGAAAGTTTTTAGGTACATTTTTTGTGAGCAAATTATTGCATGAAAAGGGTGATAGGATTCCATCCTTAAAAGGTCGTTACAATATTATGTTTCATGCTTTTGATTAGCCTAGTTACGTA
The DNA here is from genome assembly GCA_014119065.1 of Orius insidiosus. Lineage (NCBI taxonomy): Eukaryota > Metazoa > Arthropoda > Insecta > Hemiptera > Anthocoridae > Orius > Orius insidiosus. The sequence continues at coordinate 782,886 of JACGAQ010000011.1, read as the reverse complement.
TTTAGAGGTTTATGCCATATTATTATCTCCCATATAAGGTTTAAAATAATGAATGTAATTTTTTTTGGAACAAAATACATCTGAGAATATTTAACGACTGGTTCGCTACCTTCCCGCACACTCGATTTAATCACCGTGCAATTATGTTCGCAAAAAATCTGAGATTGAAATAAACGGAGAATAGCTCACCTGATGAACCGATCAGGTCGAAACCGGTCATGCATTTTGTACAATTCATTAGACAACATATTAACCAACATATTAATAAACAATCATTAGACAACATATTAATAAACCATGACAATTTATATTTTAAAAAATTTGATGTAGGCGCGGATTGCCTGAGATAAAATGCAAGGTTCTTAGTTGCGCATAGCAGTCACTAACAGTGACCAGGATCGCTTTGGCTAGGAACGTGAAGAGTTTTCAAGGTGACAAAAACGACTTGCTGAGCGTCCGATCAAGGTCTAGGTTACAAATTAACAATAATTTTTTATCCCCCTTTTGTGCTGTGTTCTCCCCCTATTGTGTATCCATGGCAACCCCCTCACTGTTATTAGTCTCTAGAGATCCACACGACTCCAGAATAAAAGCGGCCATTTTGGAACGGTGGGCATCGATCGAAACCTTTATCAGCGACCTACCCTACTGTTTACAAAACATTGTGTTGTGGCGCCAAATTCGGGTGGTCATAGATCACTTCTGAACAGTGGCGACGCTACCTACGTCGTGGTGGTCCGTTGAATTAGGGCCACAAAAGAACAACTAAACCGTGTTTTATCCGAGCATGCGGGAAGGTAGAGTGGACTTCCGTCACACCTTCTAACTTCTTCAACTCTCACCGTCTGGTTTTTCAGTCTCCAATTAATACTTTATTCAATTTTCCCTTCAACGTTCATATTTATCAGCAATATTATACTTCACAATAGTATAAACTGTAAAAGATCTAATTAAATGAGGGTTTCCGGGAAATAAAAACGGAGGAAAACGTACAAAATTCTATGAAAATGGTGTTCATTGATAGGTGGATGATAAAAACGTTTAAACGGGGAAAATGACCCTAGAAAACCTGTGAACATTAAAATATTTTCCCCTCTTCTTTTGGCGGATTTCAGTTGACATCCAACAGTAATTTTTCCTTCACAATTATTTTTCTGCTAAAAAAATTATTTAAGAATTATTTTCATTAGGCTAGTAGTTGAGTTAGTGAACCTAGGTTCAGAAGCGATTGAACCCTCAGCATAAATCATACAATCGGTGATTATAATGAGAGCGCTTTACCCTTACGGAAGTTGAAAAATTGATAGATTTCAGCTGAGATGAACCTCACTTTCGAAGGCTAATAACAAATGGAAAAGCCCCGTCGTTGAAAAAATAAATCGACCAAACAAACACTTGAGGTCTTCTCCCAATAAAACCCAAAATGATCCTTTTTTTTTTTTTTTTTTTTTTTGCATGTTAAAAAACAATATTGAAACAAGAAAGAAATAAATCGCTTCATACTAAAAACTGTAAGATCGAGTCACTTTCAGATTGATAAAGTACCTACTTTTTCGTCACGAACGTCTAAAAATGAATGAAAAATAAGTTCAAAAAAAACATCCTGGTCGAATAAATCTGCATGACGGGAGGAACGAATTCGAATCTCCGAATTTTGATTTTTCTTAAGCACTAAGTCACATTATTGCCACCAGATCTGGAGCTAGTTTTAAAGTGATTTCCACCTCCCACAAAATAAAAGTCAAGAGTTCGTAGATAAGGCACTCATTTTAAAATATTCAAAAATAATTAACTTTGAAAACATTAAAATGAAAATAAAACATCCTCAAAACGATACTGAAAAATACAATATTTCTAATCTAAAAGATTCATTCGATTTTTCGATACATCATTCATTATCAATAAACCATTTACGGATCGTTTTATCGAGAAATAGTTTTAAATAAAACGGAAATGGAGATGTCACTTGAGAGCGCATGTCACTTGGATAAAAGGCTTAGATTTATATCTATATACTCAGTCAGTTGTCGCCTTCAGCGCAAGAAACGTTCAATTAAGAAATGATAACAACATGAGTTTTTTAAACAGTGAGCATTCCATTTATCTAATTATACTCATACGTGCTTCGAGTTTTAACACGTTTAGCTTTTATTTCTCTTATAGACTTATCACAAAAAAAAAATCGATGACTATTAATTCAATCCTCAATTTTACTTCGTGAATACATTCCTCTAAAGTATTCTAAACAAACATGAAAAAATAAATAAACCCAACGCTTTTCCCATCTGCAGATTCGTTTGGTTTAATCCTGCAAACAACTTGTTGCTTCGGTTCGTGATGAAAATTTTAAACATCGAAAAATAAAGTCTACTAGCCGATCAAATTTAGATTTTACAAAACAGATTCAACGCTTTTGTATTTTTATTTTTATTTTTTTTAAGTTTGTTATGGTTATGGACATTGAATGAGGGTGAGCCGTCACGCTTTCGGTTTAAGTCGTGTGGAGTCGGAGTTCGTGATTCGTTTTGGATCCACCAGAGTTCGCTTCTTGCTGAACTCCGCTGAGTGGGTAAATGAGACTGAGCCGTCACGCTCATTCCGTTACAGTCGGTTAAATACTAACCCTGATGTTGAAGTTTCCACTTCTATCATACATTCTGCAGCACTGACCTACTTTTTTTAAAAATACATTGTAAATCATCAACTTTTCCAACAATTTAGATCGAGAAGAAAAAATACAGTTGGGCTTCTCAGAAATTCAAGAACAAACATGCATCTCCTATTTACTTATTAGAGAAATTTTATTAAATTTTGAATGACATAAAACAGGATAATACAAAACAAGAAATCGTAACAGTACTCGAGTTTTTATCAGTTATGACGAGTCAAGTGTGTGAATTTTTTTTTCTTTCCGGCGGATTAAGATGTTGACAAGTTTTTAATCAATGTAACATTGGTTTTGAAATATAAAAGATTGATTTACTTCACTTTTATTTTTGTGCTGGAAAAATTTGATATGCTCAAAAGGGACCGTTTCGAGTATTCAAGGATGGATAGGGACCCCACAGGTCACCGTGATCTCGATTACGTTTTCCTCTTGAACGCGTCCCGATCGTCCTCCACCTCTTTATCTTCATCTCCCATTAGCAGGCTGACTTTTCATTTTTTTTCGAAAGCAGAATTTGTGTTAAAACTATGGTATAAGTAGATTTGATTGATGAATTGGTTTGTTAACGATAGAGATTCGTAACTATAAATTTTGTTGGAGCATAATAAAAAAAATTCGGTTGACACTCATCTTTACACTTGGGATTACCTGTCCATAGGTAATAAATCTCTCTTTTTTCCTCAAGGAGTTACCCCCGACAAGAATTTCCTCGGTGGGTGGGAGGAGGCGTCAATTTTCTAACCTTCTTCTGTCTCAAATGAATTCTGTTAATCCAACTTCGGCTGTACTTTTTTCGAATTTCGAAGAAGAAAAAACTACGATCCAACATAATTGCGACCAATGAATGACTCTTTTTGAAACAAGAAAACGTTCATTGGTGGGTTTTCAGCTCCAAAAATGAACCAAAAATATGCCAGTTAATCGACTTCAAAAATGCGAAGTTTATTAGTTTATGACTTTTAATTGTCTATGTTTTGAAGTGCTCACCCATCAATTAAAATCCTTTATAAAATCGAGCGCAAAATATTCAAAGTTTTATATTATTCTACAGTAAAGAAAGAAGTTGAATGATTGATTCAAAACAGAGCAATCAAATTAGGATTCGTTTAACTCGTCACTCGTCAGTCGAATTGTCTCCCTCCTCCGATCAAATAAAAACATAAAATTACTTTTAAAAAAATGCAAAAACGTCTAAATCAAATTGAGAACCATTGAATCTGTATTGTTTACAACATCATTGTTTTTAAAGAATTGGGTTAGGAAATAATTTTTAACTACAAAATGCAAAAATTTTTTTTTTTCATTTATCAAAAGTATAAAAAATTATCTTGAAATCGATGATTTCTGTCAGACAAATAGCTTCATACCTTGTTTATCCTTGATTGTAGAGCAATGTAAACTACGATATGGCTGATAAAATTAGTACGTACTCTATTTAGTTTGTTACCCTTTTTACTGCCCACAAAGGAAGTTATTGTGATACACTCGCAATATTTCTGAATGGGTCTAGGAGGCTCTTACTTCGAAATGAAATTTAAACATTAGTTTTTTCAAAAGAACATTTGTGTTCAAATTTGACAAAAATTTAATATCCTTCGTTTAGATGGTTTTATCTTCAACAAAGGCTGAGCCTAATCCTACATTAAAAGATAAACGATATTTGCATTATTAACAAACTGAATTTCTTAATCAAGCGGCTTCCTGTTTTCTAAATTACTCTAGAAATCAGCAAGTTTTTTTTTTTTTTTTTTTTTTTTTTTTTTTTTGTGACTTTTCAAGAGGTATAACACTCGTAATTTATAGGCTTAATATACCCTAAGTTAAGGAACGGAAAAGGTACTTTTTGGTTAAGGAAAAGAGAGTTTAACAAATGCGGGCCCAAATCTTTTCAAAATAAACAGAAAAAGTTTTTTTTTTTTTTAATTCAGTTATTTTGTTTAAAAGGAATTTAATTATTTTTTTCCAGGAGTCATTTTGACTTTTTTGATTGTCGGATGTTCCGGGGAGATACCTTGCAAGTGTTTTAGTGACGTTAAAAATAGATGCCACTGCGAAGGAAAAATGACGTTTTTTCCTTCAACCTTGTATTCGGGTCAATTACACACGCTGTAAGTATGAACATAATGCGGAGAATAAGTAAATAATTAGGAAAATATTATGGTTGAACTTTATTCAAGTTTATTTAAACTTTAAGCCATATTTAATTGGGTAAAAATGTCACCAACAGCTTTCGAATAAAATTATCCCTACGAATTTAGAAATGGTTTTCCTCAAAGCGCTGGGACGTAGTTCTTTTTTCCCCCTTTAGACTTCGACACATGTCAGGCTCAATGCCAAACGTTATGGTACAGTAGAGTAGACTTCATTTGAATTTTGGCTTCTTTTGGCTTTTATTTCACTTCCCAATTTTATTTTGCAATCTGCTGATATTCCAGAGGATATAATGAAATCAATAAAAATTAAAACTAACTAAATCGACTGTAATAATTATTATTACAGGTCAATAACTAATGGAAGTCTCTCATCAATTAACACGATATCACTTGAACATTACAAACCTACTTTGATCGAATTGTAAGTATTAACTTCCTTAAAGAAGTTTTGTTTTTACCTCCTCGTAGTTTTTTTATTCATTAGTCATTAGTCATTACTCATTACGATTGTTAATAAATGATTTTTTTTATCTCAACAGATCCATTACACGTATGCAACATCTTAGTGTTATAGATGATGGCGCACTTGAAGATTTCAAGCAACTACATTTCTTGTAAGGATTTTATATTATTATCAAAATAGTGACAAAGTTGTGTTATTATTATCCTTTTCTTTTTTATGGATCCCAACAAGAACGATCATTCACACACCTTTGACCGCGCTGCCGAGAATGAAAGGGCTCGGTTCAAACACTCCCATGCACAGAATGTAAAGTTTTACCTTATTTTTGTATTCACCCTACAAGAAATCATTTTTATGCGTTTTCAGAGATTTTGAGAGCAACAAAATAAAAGAGATACGGTCGAATAACGTGCAAGTACGCGCTGATGAGATGTAAGCAAAAAAATATTTAACCTTTGGTTTAATTGTTCTTTTTTTTTTTTTTAGGTTCCTTGACTTCAACATGATTTCGGTTATTGAAGAATATGCTTTTAACGGTTCAGAAATTTCAAAACTGTAAATTAGAGTTATTCTTTTCTCATTATTAATTTTTTTTTCTTTAGAAGCTTGAAAGGGAACAAAGAACTGAAGGAAATATCGCCTCGTGCGTTTATAGGTCTTAAAAGTTTAAGGGATATGTAAGTAAACAGGTATCTAAAATTGGATTTTTCGTTTCATTTTGCCCGCATAATGATGGAGTCTTTTGTCCTAAAATCCTACAATCCTTGTCCTAAAATCAGTGTCTCAACGTCTTCTTTTGTATTCAGCGACCTTTCGGGAACGTCTTTAAAGTTTCTGCCAACATTGGGCCTTGAACAAGTTGAAGTTTTGAACTTGAGGAACACAGAAACACTGACGACTATACCTTCAATTTATGATCTGAGGGTGAGTTTTTTTTTGTACTGCGGATGGCTTGAAAGCTCTTTTCTTTCCAGAGTTTAAAGAAGGCTTGGTTAACTTACTCCTTTCATTGCTGCGCTTTCCAGTTCCCCGCCAAGCACAACCCGATAAGGCACAAAGTAAGACAAAGAAAATGCTCTCAGCTCATTTTGGGTTTTATTCACGTTAAGTTTTGAATCCTTAACCGCCATTTTGACTTAAAAGTGACTTAATTTTTTTAGGATCTTTGAGGTGCCTCTTCTTCTTTTATAGGTCTATATTGATCAAATGATCTCGCTTTGTAACCCAGGAGTAAATAGAAACGAAAGAGATATGGAGGACGGCTTTGGAGATTTAATCCCATCATTGAACGGTGAATCGCAGGAATCGAATTCATCCCATTCTCCCGGTAAGTTTTCAATTTGAATTTTCCAAATTGAAGAATCTGTAGGAAATGACGGCTGGATGATCTTGGACGAAATTGATGAATTCGAAGAGGGAATTTTCCATCAAACCTCGGCTCCGATTAACAACGGAAAAATACACGCGATTTGTGGAGAAATTTCAACAAGGTAATGATTTTTTATATTCATTCTATTTGAAGTTTTGTTGATTTAGAAAACCTGTGGAGTGTTGGCCTCAGCCGAATGTTTTGAACCCTTGTGAAGACATGATGAGTTGGCTGTGGCTTCGTGTCAGTGTTTGGATTGTTTTGTCTTCGGCTATTGTGGGAAACGTAGCCGTTTTATCAGTTCATATACTTGTAAAAACAGAAACGAAAGTACCAAGGCTGCTCATGGGGAACCTAGCCTTTGCTGATTTATGCATGGCGTTTTATTTGCTTCTGCTAGCAATCATGGATGTCATTTCGACTGAAGTCTATTTCAATTACGCATACGTTTGGCAAAGAGGTATGGCCATTTAATTTTTCCCCCTTCACTAATTCCCTCGTAAACAGGTTTCGGGTGCAGGATAGCTGGCTTTTTGACGATATTTGCTAGTCAACTATCTCTTTTCACACTTTGCATTATAACGATTGAAAGATGGTTCGCTATACGTCGAGCACTTCGCAGAAACGCCATTAATATCAAAGTAGCACTTAAAATAATGTTTGTTGGATGGGTATATTCTTTAACCATGGCTGCTCTTCCTCTATTTGGGATCAGTAACTACTCAAACACGAGGTGAATGTTTGAATTTTCAGGCTCGTTCGATAAGCCTCTTTTAGACACTTCAGAATTCATACAATTTTTTAGTATTTGTCTTCCAATGGAAATCGGCGATACGATTTCATTCGTGTACGTCGTAGTTCTTCTATCTGTGGCGGCACTCAGCTTTTTTCTAATCTGCTTCTGTTACATTCAAATCTACTTCTCATTGAATTACGAAACGAGGAATAGAAATGAAGGATCGATCGCAAAAAAAATGACGATTTTAGTCGGAGCGAATTTCGTTTGTTGGGCCCCCATCGCGTTTTTCTCCATCACCGCCGTTGCTGGCTACCCGCTCATCAATGTGACCCAATCGAAAATCCTTCTCGTTTTCTTTTACCCTTTCAACTCATGTGCCAACCCTTATATCTACGCCATTCTAACACGACAATACAGAAAAGATATAGTCATGCTGTTGGCAAGGTTTTTTTTCTTCATTTACAACCGAGGATTTGTCATCTTCTCTTTTTTCAGGTATGGAATATGTAAAACTTGTGCCAGGAAATACACGATCGTTTACTCCAGGCCTATATCTAACGAAATTCAACCGGCAAATACTGCAGAAACTTTATTCTAATCTATTTAGCAATGTTGTTTTATGTTACATTACTGTGATATTACTGGGTACCTACTCATATTACTTGCATTTTACCTGTAAACGTATTTCTCTTTTGTAAACATTTTTTTCTTTTTTTAAAGAAACTTATTTTGTTACTTACCAGATTTATCTACTAAAAAACACCTACAACCGGATGGAAATTCACACCATTGACGTATAGATAAGCATAACGAAGTAATCTCATAATAAAATTAAGTAGTAACATTTCTCATATGTTATTTAGTTATTAATTAATATTATATGCCTACCTACCAACCACGTGTTTCTTATGCGGTAAAAAATATTAAAAATAAGACTTTCTTTTACATAATCCGTGAATTATAAGGTAAGGTCACTCCTTTGGAGTAGGCTCCTATAAGGGTGCCATGGAAATATGGCGAGATCCCCTGCCTGGGCCCGGTCCCGTAGTGGCTGCACAGGGAATAAAATATATGAATTCAAACAAAAAATGACGTAAAACTACAATTATTTTTGAAGTTTTTTCACCAACTGAGAAACTCCCAAAAAACCTTTAAGGTAAGATCTAGGTACGCTAAAAATGTTTTAAAAAACTCGTTGGTAGTGACAATATCGCTTCTTTTAAATACAGAAGAAGTAAGGATAAAATGACGTCACGCTTGAAGGATGCTTATCATTACTATCAACAAGACCGCATGTATATCAGGTCTTATACCACCAGTTGTCCCACTGTTTTGGGAAGGTCTTCGATCTCTCGGTTAATTTTTGTTTTTTCTCCCTTGTTATTTTTTTTATCCCGAAACTTATTTTAAAATTATGTTCACTTTTCAATCATCCTACTCCTATTAGAAGTATGGAATTGCAGTTTTGATTATCGATTTTGATATTCATTTAGCGTCCTATCTTCACTGCTGATGTGGATAAGGTAAATACAATCATAGTTTTTGATAAGTGACGATTTGTTGATAACGGTTTTATATCAGAAATCTCGTATATTAAAACTAAAAACTTTCCGAAAACAATATTGCAGAAAATTTCATAAATATTGGTAATTTAAGTAAGTTTTATCTCATACTTTTTAAATTATGTTTTTTTTCTGCATCACTTCTGTAATCTAATCTCAATTCAAGTCTGCTTACTATGATGTTTCCCACTTGATTTTTTTATCGTCTTCTCTTTCGTTATTTTGCATTTTAAATAAATCTTCATTCTTAATATTATTTTTTAAATATTATAATTATGCTCTAAGAGTCTAAGGCGTGGTCATATTTTATCCTCCATGAATTTCTAAAATCTTTCTCAATTTAGGCGTTGCCAATTTAGGTGGTTTTCAAGTATCACTTGTGTTTATTTAGATCTCATAGTATCAAATTCCTCTGAATGTCAAATTAAATATTTCATAGTAATCGACAATTAGTAAATTCATCCATCTTTTTACTACTCATTTTTCTTTGTATCAGTTGTGAACATTAATTTTTAAAAACCATGAAGATTTCCCTAAAATGTGGGGATGTATCAATAAATTATATGACTCAGACTCCATAGGTAAGTCAATGGGAAAAAATTAAAGATCCAGACTTTGGATTCCTAATCGAGGGTTGAAATCGTCTCTGGAAGTATAAAAACTGAGCATTTCGTTTCATTTTCTTCGATTAAAAGCTGCCTGATTTTTCTCTAATTTCTACTAGAATGCAAGCTTTTCCTCATTTTGTATTATTTACAAAGAAGAATTTCCTTCTTAAATACTAAAAAAAAGTTCTTTATTCCACTGGTATAAAAGAGAAGCTTAAAATTGTTTTAAAAGTCCATCATGCGCTGACGACTGGCTAAATTTGGTAGGTTAAGGTGTGTTTACAATATTTGTAGTCAGTGAGCCATATTAAATGAAAAGACTGGCAAGTTCTATTGTTTCAAAATGGTAAACTTTAGACTCTAGAAACCACTATTTCTGTGGCATCAATTGGCAAAAGTAATGAGCCATAAAGCACCTTCTGAGAATGAATTTTTTCGCTACACAGATCGGATGAAAATTTTTGAGGACCTTCACTTTCTGATTTTGATATTAAGATAAAACAAAAAATCTTTGTTTTAACTCGCTGAATTTTTTTCCAGGTGCAAAGATGAACCCCTTACCTGATAATCAAGACATATTTTGTTACTTAGTAAATAAGCATTCGACATGGAAAGTGAGGTAAGGTATTCAAATTGATTTCCATAGCTTGATCTAATTTAAAAAAATTATAGCAAATACAAACGAGTATTTTCATTTGGGACCCATGGGATAACGACATACAACCCCGATACTTTGGAGGTCACCAATCGGTGGTTGTACAGTGATATACTTGCTGTGAAAAGAGTTTTAGACAAGCCTGGTAGATTTGCTGTAATGTTTAGGAAAGACAAGAACAAAAAGAGCGACTGTATGTATTTTTCGTCCGAACATCGAGCGGAACTTTTATCTGTGTCTTCCCAATTTAGATATAGATTCGCTGAAAAACAGAACGGAAGTCAGGTAGTTGAAAGAAAAATTTATATTTTGCATCTGACTTTTATTTTTTAGAAATATGAAGCTCAAAAGCACCATTGGTCCGGCACGAAATTACCGATTATGTTGGACGTAACGCCAACTTCTTTGGATCAACTTGATGCGACGACTTATCTGACATTAGCCAAATACGACTATAAAGACATTGATGTGATTTACGACCTAGCCAAAGTACCTCATGCTTTTGTCATCGTTATGAAAAATTTTGGACGGATGGTAAATAAACTAGTATAAACTTCGTCTTCTTCAACTTTGCATTTTTCTCAGCATCTGTTCGCCTGCCCTCAAAAAGAAGAGATAAAAAGAAAAATGGAAGAAAGCTCTCAGTTTTATCTTGGATTGGATATAAAAATGCTCAGCAAAGATGAGTCGATTGATTATATTTTAGAAAATAGATTCGGAATATTTAGGTATTAGCTTCAGAAAAGAAATTGATTTGTGTTCTATACTTTTTTTTTTATTTAGTGGGGATGAATTCACAACATCATTGACTGAATTTCCCGTTGAAAAGTATACAAGCCGAAGCCACCAAGAGCCGCAGCAGCGATTATTATGTATAACACAAAGTTGTCTTGTTGAGAGAGACCCCGAAACATACAACATCGTCACTCTCAGACCTCTAACGTCAATTTTCGCCTTGATCAGAGATTTCAAAAATCCACGCCAATTTACAATTGAATACACTGATATGGCATTTAGAACTTACAATGGTTCCAACAGGTAATTTTGTTTTTCTTATAACTATTAATAGTGTACATTTTTTTTATACAGAGATTCAATATTGGCGACCATTTTGGAAGGTGCTCGCGGTGTCGGAAATAAAGATGTTCATGTCAAAATGAAGCCGACCAATCGAGGAAAACGTTGGGGGCCTTATTACACAGACTTGGATGAAGATGTAATTTTTTATTACATTTTTGAAAGCAATAATTGCCTTAATTTTATTAGGTGGAAGCTGTACATCTTCGTCTATTGAAGGAATCAATCGGAAGGAAATCAATGAGTGAAATGATAGAAAGATTTAATGCTAACGTCCCTTATAGTGGCCTTCTACATTCCGTAACTCAAGACGTACGTCTTTTTATTATTATTTTTATTTTCTAATTGTATTTCTTCCAGGGGTTATTCAAAGAAAACAAAGAACGTCCGATCCAAGAAGTTTTGAGCGTATTTACTGCAAAAATAAGGGACAATTTGGATGTGGATTCATTATGTGATGAAGAGCTAGAAGCCTTGTATCACACCATTCGCCGGCTCATCGCGTCTAAAATTGGTTTCGGTGCATTCACTCAACTTAATGGGTACAAAAAAAAGTTAAGTTTAAAAAAAAATGTTTATTCCTTTTTAGATTTAGAGAAAGTCTTGGAATCATCGTTGTGAAAGGTCTTAATCGAAATAATGAAGCAATGACGCTCGCCGCCGTCGATATGATTTGCGCACTTATGCGCCCTATGCATGACGATTACGACTTGAAGCAAGAACAGCACAACAAATCCTCATTATTAGCCAAAGAAGATTTTCTAAACAAACTATTGGACAGGTGGACTCAATATGTTGTAAGCTTCAAAAAAACTTATTTTTATGAATTAAACAAAATATTGTTTCTTCAGAATAGTGGAACTGGTGCCCTTGTTGTGGCAGCAATGTTGGACATGTTGACTTTCGCTCTTTGTATGCCTTATAGTGAAACGACCGAAGGGACTTTTTTCGATGCTCTTCTTCAATTGGTTGCCAAACGAGGAAGATGTCTGTTTAAACATTTTCAGGTATATTTCGTTTTGCAACTTTGTCATTAAAAGTGAGATTTTTCAGCATCCCTGTGTGACCATTGTAAAAGGTGCCAGTCTGTTGATGCGAGCGATTATAGAAGAAGGTGAGATCGAAATCGCGAAAAGTATGCAAGAGCTTGCATTGAGCGAAAGTGCTCTACCTCGCCATTTATTGACTGCTTTGTTCACTCCGAAAACTGATCCGCAGAGGTACACTCAGTGCAAATTGTCGCGTCAACTTGTTGGCTTGTGGCTAGCGAATAACGAAAACGGAATGAAGCTTTTAAAACGTTTACTGGTAAGTCAGTTTTTCCTCCTTTTTTATTTTGACTATCATTCTTTTTGTAGCCTTCAGGCCTCTTGGCTTACTTAGAAAGCAAAGAGGTTCCTCCTCTGGCAAGTCAAGAGCTTGAAATCTCAGTCAGAGACAATCTGAAACTCGCACAAGACCATGCTAATAAAACAAGCAAAAATCCTCATCTGGCAAATTTAGAAAAACAGTATCGTGTTCTTGAAAAACATATTGAAGTAATTACTTTTCCTCTTCCTCTGCTTTCTATTTTTCATTTCTCTTTTCTAGAATACTTTTGAGCATTGGGGTGCCCGAATCGGAAAGGAAAAGCGAATTGACAAAATGAAAGTAGCACCAGTCGTTTTAAGAAAAAGCAGGCAGCATATCAAGAGCACTTTGAATTGGCCTTTATTTTATTACAAATTCAACCTGGACCACTCCTTACCAAATTTAATTTGGAATCACAAAGTAATTTTGAACATTTCCTTTTAGATTGGATTATTTTATTTTTTTTACCAGACAAGGGATGAATTAAGAAATACTTTGGATCGAGAAGTCAAAGCTTTTGATGCCAACAGGGAACTCACCAGAGGTCAAACAATCGCATGGAATTATGCTGAATTCGAAGTAGTTTATTCAAGTCTAAAAGACCATCTCTGTATCGATGGTTACTACATTAAGGTTCTTTTGGACTGCCAGAAAGCTCCTGAATCTCTCTTCAATATTTCGTGAGTTTTTAATGGTTTATTTGATATTTTAGATTATAAAATAAATTTGCAATCTATTTTAGGCATAACTTCTTCAATAATTTATATCATCGATTCCTGGTTCCTACAACATCTGAAATAAAGTGCATGTGTCTTGAAGCTTTGGCCATTGTTTACGACCAGTATCATGAAAGCATCGGATATTTCTCTGATACCAAACATATAGTTAATATGTTGGAGAGAGTAAGTTAAAAGTTTTAAAAAACCGAGATATAATTTTGAGATATTTTTAGACTATAGACAGATTGGAACGTGATCGACTTTTATTGTTTTTAAAGGCGTTAACTCGAAATAAAGAGAATGTTAAAGATATAATTGTTAACTCGCCTGGAATAACAATTCTAGTCGATCTGATGACTCTGGCTCATCTCCATACTTCGAGGTAATGTAAAAGGTTTTTTGTTTTCTTCCTCATTATACATTTTTACAGGGCTTATGTACCGACGCAATCTAATGTGATAGAATTTGGGAATCAAACTGAAAGGGAGCAAGAAAAAGAATGGCATTATTGCAACACTTCAGACGAAAAGAAGGATGACAGTAAAAGCACTCGAGATACTTCGGTTTCATTTAAAGATGTATTTTTATTTTACTTTTTTAATTTCTCCCTATCTAATGTATTATCCAGCTCAAGGAAATGTACGCGAAATCTCTTATCAATCAAAAAACGAAATGTTGGGCTCAAGGAATGCATAACTGGCGCCCTCTGCAGTCGATCACTCAGCTCAAATGGACTCTTGTTGCGAAAGGTAGTCCAATATTGAATGAAAGCGATCTAGCCATTACCATTCTCAGCATGTTGATTAGGATGATTGAATACTACCCAAGCAGGTTAAATCTCTTAAAAACATGAAATCCGTCACTAATTTTGTTTTTTCCCTCAGAAATAAGGATGATGCGATTATTTGTCCCATAAGTAAAATAAAAGAGATTCTATCTAGCGAAAACTGTATTCATCATATCGTTCAACTTCTCCTCACGTTTGATCCAATCATCGTTGAAAAAGTGGCGACTCTGCTTTGCCATATCGCCGAGGACAACATTTATATGCCCAAGTTGTACACCACCGGTGTTTTTTACTTTATACTCATGTACAACGGCTCAAACGTTTTGCCTATTGCTAGATTTTTAAAGCTTACTCATTCCAAACAAACGTTTCGTGGTGAAGAGGTACTTTTATTAAACTTGTTTTCTGTTTTAGTTTTAAAAAATTTTCATTTTTTTTAGCCATATGCTTCTGAATTAATGCAAAGGAGTATTCTTGGGCAGTTGTTACCCGAAGCTATGGTTAATTACCTCGAAAACCATGGTCCAGAGAAGTTTGCACAAATATTTTTAGGAGAGTATGATACACCTGAAGCTATTTGGAGTTCGGAGATGAGGTATCATCTTTGCTTCTTTTTATTCCCCCACTAATTATGATTTTTGTAGGTATATGTTGATTCAAAAAATAGCAGCTCATATTGCCGACTTTACTCCTAGGCTTTGGAGTAACAATAAAGCCCAGTATCAGTATATAGTAATCCCTGTTGTTAAATACCCACAACTAATGAATGAGCTGTTCTGCAATATATTTTATTTGAGGCATCTCTGTGATACGTCCCGTTTTCCCGATTGGCCTATTAATGACCCTGTATGTTTAAAAATTGATGACACTTTTTTTTTTTCATAATTTGTCTTCAGGTTAATGTTTTGAGAGATGTTCTTGAAGCTTGGACGGGTGAAGTTGAGAAAAAACCACCTCCGATGTCCTGTGATGAGGCGTACGCCATTTTAAATTTAGCGCCTGGACAACAGCATGATGAACCTGTCATTAGAAAAGCTTATTACAGCCTAGCACAAAAGTACCATCCAGATAAAAATAGTCAAGGACGAGTAAGATCTCCTGTTCCTATTTTTCACTTTTGTTATGATTTTATTTTAGACTCAATTCGAAGCTGTAAACAAAGCTTATGATTTCTTGTGCAGTCGAAGTTCCTGGACTGAAAACAAAGTCAACACCAACAACATTATTTTAATACTTCAAACCCAAAGCATACTTTTCGATCGATATTCCAAAGGTACTTCCAGCAACTCAGCATTCAAGTTTATTAATAATTTCTTATTTAAGTTTTACAACCTTATAAATATGCTGGTTATAAGCAGTTGATCAAAACCATCCAGCTAGAAGCCAACGACGAGCAATTATTTTCTAAACAGACACTATTATTACAGTCTGCCATTGAGTTAATTTACCACACAATTAAATGTTCTGCCTTAAATGCCGAAGAGTTCAATCGAGAAAATGGCTTCCAAGTATTAACGTTCACTTTATATTCCTAATTTTGTATTTATTTTATTAATTTTTAGGTTACTTTAGTGGCGTTTGAAAGATGTGTTTCAATTTTGAGAGAATCTTCTCATGATTCTGATTCTGTCGCCCAGATTTGCTTACACTGCACTAAATCGTTTACTATCGCAGCTACGTTTCCGACCTGCAGAGAAACATTCCAGTGTCTTCCTAATTTGGTGCCTGATCTCCTCCGTGTGCTGCATTTCAAAGTATTTTTATATCGTTTTGTGTTGTTCGCTCAATTGACACTTTATTTTAGAATCTTATAAAATTGAACTGCGCTGTGGTTGAATGTGTTAGTGCACTCAGTGTGGACTCTCTCCTTCAGGCTTCTTTATTGAACCATGGAATATTGTGGTACCTGCTTTCATACTTATTCCTTTATGATTTCACTCTTGAAGAATGTGGAATTGAAAGCTCACAAGAAGATAACCAACAGGTTATTACCACCATTAAAATAAATAAAATTTAAAAATTAATTTTTCTATTTAGAAAGCATGGAATGAAATCGCTAAACTTTCCATCGAAGCGTGTGCTCGTTTATGCGGCTGCAAAGACTCAAATGAAAAGAGTCCTTATAACTCCAACGTAAAAAGTGTCCTATCACGCCTTTTAACACCATATTTGGCCAACATGATTATGGATGATCAACCTCAAAATGTAAAATTTCCATACTTCACTTTTGCTTATAAATTATTTATTTTAGGTTTTGAAAATATTAACAAGCAACTGTGAGACACCGTACCTTATATGGGATAACGCGACAAGGGCTGAATTGACTGAATTCTTAGAACAAAGGAAAGCGATGAGGGACCATTCATTCGAAGACATAGACTTCACTTCTTCAGTTTACTCTTCTGAGCTTGTCATCGGCGGCATTTTCATTCGCATTTACAATGAGCAACCTGCATTTAAATTGAATGTATGTGCGATTGTTGTTAATTTAACACAATTTACTTCATCGCTCTTTATTATGACAAAATTGACTTCGCAACTTCACAATTCTTTAAAATTCAAAATCACAAAACATCCTCACATGTTCACTCTTCACTCCTTCTTAACCTTTCCCGTTTCTTCCCTCCAATCACCTCACTCACAATTTGGTTACGATTCTAACACATCCATGTTATTTAAAACTTCAATCACATTTTTTATTTTGTCTCATTTTTCAGAACGTAAAAGGACTTGTCTTGGATATTTTAGACTTTTTAAAAGTTGGTATAAATGAAAGACTGGATGAAGAAAAAGGAAAAATTGTGATGGCCCTTACTGCATTTTATCACATAGTACACACAAATCAAGGTGAAAATTCATAATTATTTAAAACCTCCTGATAATTTTTTTTTCCTCCTAGACGTTGCCATTCAGTGTATAGGCCAGATGAAGTTGTTATTTTCTATGTTAATGTTAAGCCAATATGAAGAAATTCAAGTGAAGACATTATTAATATTATCGCTGATAACCAGGATACAAGAATGTGTAAATGATGTCGCTGCTCATGGGGTACTTTTGAATTTGTTGCTTGTTATGTACAGTTTGCCCTCAGAGCAATCACTTTCTTTAAACATCGTCCATAATCTTATCACGTCTTCATCGATCGTCAAGGAAATTCTAGCCAAAGGTAAACTTCTTTTTTTTCCTTTTTTTTTGTTTTTTAACTCTGTTTTTAGGAGGAATCCAATATTTATTGGACATATTATTAAATAGCAAGGATATCGAAGTGAAAACGAAATGCGCTGAAGTTTTGGGAAGGTTGATGGAAGATAAAGTTTCTGGTCAACGAGTGAAACTGACCATTCTCCATGCACTTCCGGACGCTATATGTGACGCGCTCGTCGAAAATGCCGAAATGGCCATCAACATTATGATGAACAATCAAGAAAATCCAGAAATAATATGGAACGATGTTCATAGACAACAGCTATCTAATATCATGTCGGCCCATTGTAAAAAGTATGTTTTCTGCCTAAAAAATAGGTTTATTTTAATCCATCATTTTAGACAATACAGCATTCAAAGACAAAGTCCCACGGTGTCTGTTCAAATGCCTGACTTAAGTTCAGTAAATGTCCACAGTCAGCTTTTTATCGGAGGCGTTTATCTACATCTTTATAACAACAACCCTACTTGGACACCCAGGAAGCCGGTGAAATTCCTCTCAGATTTACTGGATGCTTTCGAAAAACTTATGATGAAACCTCAGGTAGTATGAAGCTATTAAAGAAACGTCTAAAATTAATTTTATTTCAGAGTGAATCTTTGGAGCCCGTCGGGAATGCCCTTGTCAACCTTTTGACGCACAGTGTTGTCGTAGCTGACGAAATACCCTCCCTCGGACATCTACCAAAACTATTGTCAACATGGAGATGTCCTAATGTCAAAATATCCAAACACCTACTAAAAATTCTGAACCTCGTTTTTGCTAATGAAGTAAACATTTTTTTTGCTTCCGTATTGATCTGAAAACCCTTCATGCTTGCTTAATTCTCATTTTGATTTAGAAATAACTTTAAATATTAGTCTCTTATTTTTTTTCCTTTCAGGCTTGTGTTTCAAGTGTCTCACAAATAGATTGTTTGACTCCAATAAAGCAAGCGCTGACTTCACATCCAGAATTTATAGACGTCGGCTGCGATTGCCTAAGCAAATTATTCTCTTTCCGACATGATTCTCTAGTCAAATTGGTACTTTTTTTCATGTTTTTTGTTTTTATTTCACATTTTATAAAATTTTTATAGGCTTTAGAAGTAGGATTGATAAATTTCTTGCTGCGACTATTGGGCGATAATCTGAGTCATTCCGATAACCCTGCTCGAGCGAAAGCTTTTATTGTGAAAGCCCTCAAAAGTATGACTTCGAGTTTAACTTACGGTCCAACAGTAGAAGCCAATTTAAATAAATCCCCGATTTGGTCGGCATACAGCGAACAAAAGCACGACCTCTTCATCACCAACTCGACCAACGCTCCTTATTTAACAGGTAAATTAAGTTTCTCCCAAGATCCAAAATTGCTTCAGCTATTCCCCCTTATCATCCCAAAATTTTTCCTTATTCTACTAATTAAATACTTCCCTTATTTTCTAGGTCCTACAACAGCAGGATATTTAACACAAGGCTCCAAGCCTATGCCTTCTGTGCCCCCTCCAGTTGAAGACATTCCTCAAAAGTAAATTATCTACCCATCATGCTACAATATTTTTTATGTTCCTATACAATTCCTATTGATTATTAATTTGTTAGCAGTAATGGAATTTTCTCAGAATATGATTTAAACACGTGTGATATTGTAAGCATTTTTTTCTCTCTTTGAAGGTTCTTTTTTTTGAGTTATGGACTTGATTAAAGTGTATTTTTTATAGCGTTTGCTTATTTTTCATGGTTAAACCAATTTTTAATGTGATATTCTTTTATTATAAATGTGTATATATTTATATTCTTTGATTTATTCTTGTAAGATGTAAATAGTTATAATAATCTTCATGTTGAATGTACTGATAATAACAGATATACGATACCTAGTGTGAGAAAAACATTTGTACTCTTTTTGTTTGGTTTAATTTGCCAGTTTTTTTTAATTTTTATTCCAGCATTATATTTTGAACAAGTTTTTACTTAATGATTTTTTTAAAACTCGATAATTTGTTCTTATTCATTCTGTATTATGTGCCATGAATAGTTTTTGTTACCCCTTCCCTTATTTGAATGGGAAATAATTTATCAAAATTCAATGCCAAACAAATTGTGAAAAGAATGTCACGAACTGGTATAAACGACTTGGGAGTGCGAAGGCATCATAGACTTTTCCTTTAAACCTTCAGACTTTATAATTTATGTAGTCTAATGGCCTGATCTTTTTTCAAATATTTTGTACTGAACGGCTTTATATCATTATCGTCCTGACAGATCATTTGTTTTACTTACTTACCAATGGTGCCTTACATTACTTGCCTTATAGTTTGAAATTTCCTTTATGATTATCATTAGCCTTTTCTTTTTTTCTTTCTCTCTCTCTTTATTGTAAAACTTTTATTTTAATACATGCTGCATGATAGAAAATTGTAGTTAAATATAATATATTGCTTATCATTTAATTGGCATTATGATTTATAGGCTATATTGTATTTTCATTATAAATAAATAACATCATGTAGATGGAATTTCCTTGGTTTTTCATTAATCCCCTTTGTTTTTTTGCAATGAAAGATAAAGGGTTTTCCTCGGAAGGGACCCTCAATCTAGGGTCAAAATGATACCATCAATTGATGTCTGAGATGGACGGCTACTTCCTTAAAGAGAAGGAACAATAGAGGAGGTGGAAGTATAAAAGATAGGGGTTTTTAAGGAGGAAAGTATAATTTCAAGTATTTTTTAATTCTAAAAAATGTTCTAATTTTTTTGTTTTTTTTTCGAAAAATTTTCGGTTTTTTTTTAAATTTTCTTTTACAAAATTTTTTGAGCTTCTCAAAAAAAAAAATTGTGCGAAAAAAAATTTATACACCAAAAACTCGTAAAGCATGAGTATTTCGCGAAAATTTGGTGATAATCGGACCAACGGTTTGGGCGCAGCACAGTTTTTGAAATTTTCAACGTGCCTAACTCTACCATTTTTTCAAAATTCAAAAATCACACTAACTTTGAGGAAGTTAAAATGGAAGGAAGAATAGGTAGATAAAAAGAAAAACAAATTTAAATCAACAAATCAATTGTTATTATTTCTAGCTGCTTAAAATTTAAAAAAAATGGAAAACTTCAGATGTATCGACACTTCATTTTTATAAAAAATTCTTTGAATTGACGGCTTAAGTAGGAACAATTTAGGTTGGCAAAACATAAAATGAGTGGTATAACATAAGTGAGCAATTGTTTGCCTTAAGTAAATAGGTACATTAGTTACTCTAATTCAGAACTTTCATATTTTTAACATTTCAACCGGTATATAAATGCAGGAAAACATGTTTTACGACAAAAATTATTACTCTAAAAGGTAAAAAAAAAGTTTAATATTAAAAACTAGGAATAGAAAATTGAGCTCCAGTACTTTTATTATCTTCAGTACAAAGCAGGCCGAAAAATAAAAGCTTTATCTCCTGTATGAAACTATTTTAAAGCTAATTTGTTTTCTTATTTATTTTGTACATTACAAAAAAAGTTTTATAACTAATTCATGGGAAGTTACAATTGAGGGTGTGCCAGTTCAAAATGAAATTATATCAAAAATTTATGAGTATTTCAAATTCGAAAATTCCTTAACTTTATTTTGGTTTGTCACAATTTTCAAAAAATTTGAACAAGAGCCTTTTGAACAATCTCTAATTTTGATTATTATGCTTTTATAAGAACAAATAAAAAAAATGTATGAGCAAAACAAGTTTTTCACATTTTAAAATTTACCAGAACATGGGCCACATTGAAAGCATATTCCAATTGAAAAACGGTAAATGAAAATCTTGTTTGTAACTTAACAATTTTAGCTTAATCTACATGAATTTAGGCATGCAACACAAAGGTACTTAAAGTTTAGAAAAAAAAAGGATGAAAACTTAAATAAAAACATAACAAAAACAAAATAGGTTCCTTTTTGATTAAAAAAAAAAAGTTGGTTTAACTTAAAGGTAGAACATTGCATGAATAAGGCCAATGAGTGAAATCGCCAAGCAACTTATGTTTCTTTACTACAAGAATAGAAAACTTGATGGATCAATTTCTTGAAAACTAATGGAGGTTTAGAAAAAATGCCATGCCTATTGTGTTTGAATAAAATGAAAAATAAGGCCAAGATGTTAGAATTTTCAACTTCAAAATAATGACATTTTTTAAGGGAGTTGTCGGTTGTCTTGACCAACAACAAAAACCACAGATTCATGCAATATAAAAAGCCTTTAATATTTAAAAAGAATTAAGTTGTGGCCACATAGAGGTAAAAATCAGCACTGAGATTAGAAAGTCAGAATGTTTCTAGCATTCCGATTCTACAGTTGACAGTAGAAAAATTTTGAACGGTTTTTATTTTTTAAAACTAGATAAAAAAGAAGGCACTTTTGGACCTAGAGAAAATATTTTTTTGTTTATAAAGGGGGAATTTTTATTGCTTTAATTTTGATGAAACTGGTGACTTTATAGTATGATTTAACACTATATTTACACATTGTTCTTTTTTGGATGTTTTTTATTATCTATTTTTTTTCTTTTTTTTTTAGATGAAATCATCTATGCTAGTAAATACTAAAGTAAACTACAAGGTAACAAGTTACTTCAAATTGTTTGGCAAACGAAATCCCTAGAAATCAACTATGGCAAATGAAGGTTACCACAATTCGACAGACATTGTTTTGCTATACTCCCGCTTCCAATTCTCTTTGACGGACAACCATAGCTGCTTCCACGAGAACATGAAGGCATTTAAACGGATCGTCATTTTGGGAGTCTTTGTCATTTTCTTCTTGTGTCCACGTGTCGCATGTTAACGAAATATTCCTAAAAAAATCAAAATAATTATGTTTAAAAATGAAAAATTAGAAGCTTACATAGGTTCCGAAGAAAGCCTGCTCTCCACAGAAGAGTTTTCATTCGTTGGGTAATCTTCATCACTAATTGAACTGCTGCTATTGCTTATGTTATTAAGGTATTCCAAGTTTTCAAGAGTGGTCCCAGAAGTGTGCAATTTGTTGTTGCGTCGACCTTTCCTTGTAATGGTGAAATGCTGAGGGTCCTGCCCATCTTGACGGATCATCTGCGGCAAGATCCTTCGTCTAGCATTGATAAACCAGTTGCACACCTACAAATCACACAATAATTTCATCGATAAATTCAAGCAGTAAATTACCTGTAAGACGGTTAAATTCGCTTCATGGGAAAGCTGAGATTTTTCAAGATCACTTGGATAAGCGTTGTACCGGTGTTCAAACAGCCATTTTTTCAAAATTTTTACAGACTCATTCGGCAAATTTCCACGCTTCCTACGACTAGAATTGCCAGCGGAATGAGTCTTTATGGTTTGGTTCGAAGTCTGTTCGTAGTCACCATCAGATACGGAGTTGTCGCTCACCACACTATCATAGAACGACGGCTTATAAACTGAAAAAAAAAAAAAATTATTTAAGGACGTTACCCACAGAAATTGTATAATTATGACAGGGAGCATAAAAGGAAGCAAAAACATATAAGATTTTTTTAAAAACCAGCCAAGTGAATGACAACCTAACTAGCCAAGCAAGTGAAATGAGCCTTCAGCAGCAACGTTACAAGAAAAGTCAGTTTAGAAGTTAACAATTAACTAAGCAGATATTGTGAGCTTAAATCCTTAAAATAAAAAAATCCTTAAAAAGTCCTTTAAGTTCATTTTAAGTAATAAAAAGTACTCCAATATGATGGTGGTGGGGGGGATTTGGCAAAGAAGGAGAGCTAGGACATATCTTGGAAATATTGGCAGGAGGCCAAGAATAGAAGCCTCTTTTTCACCCAACAGGGTCTTTAAGACCCATTCTAAAAACGTGAACATCACTCAAGATATTTGAAGAACAAAATTAAAGTTAATTAGGTATTCATTATACATATAATATGACGGGAAAATTACAAGTTTCAATATAGAAAAAATTAATGCCTTTGCCTAGCCACATAAAACGAGCGAGACAACCACAAATGTCTCCCTACAATATTTTTCGAGACAATTTTTTTTTTTCAATGAGTTTAATTAAATATTAGAAATGTTAGGTGAAAATTTGAAAAAGATAAGATATCTAGAATAGATTAATAGTATGGTCTATTAAACAAAACATCAGACAAGCAGATCTCCGCCATTTTTGCGAAATTAGAAAAAAATATCTTGAAACTTTCAAGATAACTTTAAAAGCAATACTATGTAAAATATTAGTAAAAATTGCGGCGGTGAAAAGATCCGGAAAAAAGTGACGGACGGTCGGCCGGCACCACAGACAACTTCATAATCTTTAAAGATCACTAATTAGCTTTCCTCCGCTGGGTCTGAAAGCTCCTTATCCAGAGACAGTCACATGGAGGGTTTCACAATAACTTCTCTTTCAGGAAGTTAAAATTAAAAAGACATACATAATTAAGGATAAAACAATAAATGCATTAAAAGTTGTTTAAAAAATGTCTTTGACAAATCTTAGTGAATAATAATGGGATGACATGCCAGACACGTTGGGCATTCGGTTATATCTGGCTGGTCTCTAAGTTTCTATTTCTATCCCGGGATCGTCTATAAAAAGACAGGGAGCAAAATGTCAAACAATGTGGGTCAATATACGACAGTCCCCAGATCATAAAAAAATCCCGGTCATGTCATTTCGTCATAAAACAATACATTATAAAAAAACTTACCTTTTTGAGGTTGTGCTTTGTTCAACAAAAACGTGTGTTGGGCGCCAAAAAACTTCGTCTCTCCCAACATTTTCTTTTCCACTTATCTCTAAAAGAAATAATAAAATATTAAACATTAAAAACAAACTATAAATAATAAAAGTTTAATAAAGAGGGGAGGAAAAAGAAAGAAAAAATTGAAGTGAAATATGACATTTGAAATGACAGTTGACGTTGACAGTTAAAAATTCAAGTTTCGAAAACTTAAAATCAAGTTTATTATGTAAGTCATCTATTAAATGAAGTTTAAAAATGATAAGTTATGAATAAATGTTACTTACATGGACTAGGAGAACAAACAAAAAATAAGTTGAAGTTGAAAAGGAACGTTATTACCGGGAGATTAAATTTAGACGCGAAAAGACTTTTGATGAAATAAACTTTAAAATTTCATATTTCGACACTAAAGAACTCACGAGAAATATTCTGAACGCAAGTTCAAAATGAAAAATAAAAAATGAGAAAAGAAGACTGGAATTTGACGGAGAGAAAAGTCAAAAGAGGACCGAGATCGTTTGACGGCTTGGCCGAATGAGAAACACGTGCAGTAGACAAGGGAAGGAAATCATGGTTAGAGCGGGAGAGCGGCTTTTCTTCACTATTCATTGTCAAAAAAATCATTTACCACCAGACAACTTCGGATTCTTTTAAAACTCAAACGAGAAATAATTTAAATATAAAATTGAAAGATTTTCAAATTTTTTAACATATTAAAGATGCTAAAGTAATTTTATAACTGAATCGATGTCATAAAGAAATCGATTTTTTAAAACACAGATTGCACACATTTATGAAAAAATTCTATAATATTGAAAATAAAAAAAAATTTTGCATTATATTTAATGCGAAAATAGAAGATATTTAAGCGTACATTTATTTGAATACAGTTTATGAACGATGAAAATTTATATGCTAATCGTGTATCGATGATATATCCTTATAAGGAGGTCCAGTAATCAGATACTTTCTTCTTTTATAACATTTTCTATTTTTAATATTTATTTTAATAAGCGATTATTAGTTTCAAATATGATCTTTGAGATAATTGCGGGAGGAAAATAAGGCGGGCGCGCGCCGGCGGGGGCGGGTTGGCGGTTCTGAAGAGAGCGGGAAACACGAAAATATTTTGACAGTTCGCACTGACAGTTCCCGCTCGCCTTTCTGTCAATAATAAAATTTTAATTCATTATTTTTAGAAAAATTCTGCAAAAAGGTGGCCAAAACGCCTTAAAATCTTCTTTAATAACTGAATTCTTGGACTATAAATTTAAAGTAATGCTAACAGTTAGAAAAATGGAATAGACCACAAACATTTTGAAATTCTGCAAATGAGGTGTTTGTTGGAGAAAAAAATGCTGAGAATAACGTTCCAAAGTTCTGCCAAAAAAAAAAAAAAAAAAAAAATAGCGTTTTGATGTCAAAAAAAGGGACCCAGAGTATACCATTTTGAGTAATATTGCTGCAGAATCCGAATCAAGTGTGATACTGACGAAGAATTGGTCGATTTTTACCTCAAAAGTCTAAAAAGTTGAGCTAAGTTGGTGTTTTTTGGACAAAACTCAGAGAAAAGGCCGAAAGTCCTGCAAAAAAGGGTTTTGTAGGACGAAGGCTGAATAAAATTCTGAAAAATCCCATGAAGTGGGTGTTTCTTAGATGAAAAAGCTGAAGAAAACGCTCCAAAATCTTCCATCTACTAATAAAAAGCTAAAAAACCATTGCACTGGAAAACGATTAGACAGTAGTTCACATACTTAAGAGGAAACGAGCTGGTAGACTGCAAATTGGAGAAGTACTGAACATTCTTTTTTCAAAGAAATTCAAAAAGTTTTCTGGGATTCGCCATTTCAAAATAACACAAAATATAATAACAACGAATTTAATTTTTTTAAATTTAATATTCACAATATGGAATTTACAATAAGAAAACTAAAACATGGTTATACGATTTCTCGAAGCTTAAATGGGAGAATTTTTGAACCCTCTTTCAGCGTAATCGTTGGCACTTACACGATCAGAGGGTGCACCGAATCCGATTTCACCAGGTACACGAGCAATCCGGCCAGTCAATACTCTCCATCCACCTTTCCTTGTCCAATCCTAAAATTTCAAACGAAATTGAGATAATTAGCAAAGACAGAATAAAATGGATTGGTCGAAAATTATAAAATAAAACCAATGAACTAACATTTTGATTATATTTGAAATAGTAAGCACCAGCGTAGACAACCGCAATGACCATGAATAATTTCCCAGTTACGTTTCTGGCTACCATGGCAGTCTCCTTACCCTGAAAAAAAAAAGGAAGAAATATTAAAAAATATAATTTATAATAAATAGATGATCGACATTATTCAGCCATCATACTTTATAAGACTGTTCAAATCAGTGATTTACACTAGAGAACACCGACACTAGGCTTCTTGGAAATTTCAATAGATCACCATAATTTAGAGAATGGAGGAGGGGACTATTGAAGGCCCAAAATTTACCTTCTATAGAATCTATCTCACTCCAACTGTCTTTAAGGCTGTGGTGCATGCCATAGAAGAGTAGGCCCAAGTGAATATTCATAAATCAAGAGGACAAACATGGTAATACGCTTGGAAAATCAGGCTGGCAAACAGGTCTTTAAAGTCAATTCAAAATAGGCAGAAGACTGTATCTAAAATTTAAAAGGTGCACACAACAGATAGATGTGGGTACCAGGGCATAATAGAAATAGAAGGGTAATAGATCACCAAAAATGGTTCCCTCTCCACCCTAATGGGGCCTATTTAAGGGCAAAACAGTACTAGTTAGAAGAGCTTTCAATGAAAACTCAACGGAACATATTTCAAGGGAACAACATAGGAGGGGGAAGTATAATTTCAAGTATTTTTGAATTTTGAAAAATTCTCCAAGGTTTTTTTTTTCCGAAAAATTTTCAAGTATCAAGGTAGAAATAATGGACCTTTTGCCCAAGGGATGTCCCTCTCGTAAGTGGTGGGAGTATCAAATTTCTCTTGGAAAAAAAATATAAGGACTATTTTGTCATTGAAGATGCAACATGTGCTAACTTCCATTTTGGGCAAAATGAGATTTTTATTGAATATGAAGCGAAATCTACGGCGGCGTCGGTCAGTTAATTTTGTTTTGTAAAAAACTCATCAGAAAGCAGTTCAACTGCCAAAAATGATAACATGACTTGAAATCTGAAGAACCAATGGTTTGGCCGTAGCGAATTTTTTAAAATTTCAAATAGACATATCTCCGCCATTTTTCAAAATCCAAAAATCGCCATAGTGACTTTCTTGTTCACCGACTGAAGAAGATTGTGTGAAAATTTGGTGAAAATCTGCTCAAAACTGTGGCCAGACGAATCTCAAAGTTGAGATCGGTATAGATTCATAATTAAATTGACCCTGCGGCGTCTGAAAGACCCTTCCCCAAAAACTTGACGTGGAGGGTAAAACAATAACTTCTTTAAGGATTTTAACTCCGATTGAGAATCTTACTTGAGAGTCAAAAAATTTCAGTTTCCATTGCTGCTTGTGGAACCGCTAGAACAGAGGCAGCAAAATAGATCCAACAGTATTTAAGTTGGCGACTGCAGATGGACCAATGCACCAGCTCAGTGAACAGACAAATAAGTTTTCCAGGAGCAGAAACAAAATTCATCCTTCCTCCCATGGTGCCTCTACCACCACCTTGAAAAGCTGCTCTGAACTTTGCTTTCGTCCTAGTATGCCACTTGCCCCTAGCGCTCTGGGTTCTACCATTGGCCTAATTGGGTCTTCATTTTGTAAGATCTGATAAATATAAAAAATGTTACCAGCGAAGGCTCCAACGACTTGAAGAGCGTGTCCAGAGGCTTCATATACGCTCTTCTGATTGGGTTGTAGAGCTCATTACGAATCTCTGGAATCTTTCGGGGTTCGTTGTGGGATAAATTTTGATCGCTGACCCATTGTTTTCTCCAAGCTCGTTCAGCATCTGTCATCCCTCCATTGCTCAGCCTTTCACGCTCACGGTAAAGTCGACCCTGGATCGAAAATGGTTTTACGCTTCCTGCCTGCGACATCCTGTGAGTATATTGCCACAAAAAAATGTACTAAAATTTAGAATTGAACTGAAAAAAACATTTATAAAGAGTGAACCTCACTTGGAGAAGATAACCTCCAGTGGGGATTCATTGCCAGCTGTCAAAATTGTGCCAAAATTTAAAAAATGAACAAAGTTAAGATTAATTAAAAAGATTGAATGCTTTTAAAATGTATAAACTCTATAAAAAAATCTTTAGAAAAACATATTCATTACACTTAACAAAAAAGGAAGCTATTTCATTGATTTCTCTTCATCAAAAATAAAAAATATAGCTCTTCTTTTCATAAAATTTTGTCATTTTGAAATTTTTTTATATAATATAATTTTAATTAGAATATTAATTTGGTTTGGAGCATTGATTCCATTTTTATAGTGGTAAAAAGTTGTGCCTTCTATCTGAAAAAAAATCTTCGTCTATGGCATTTACAATTAGGGAGGTAACACTTCACAGCTGACAAGTATTATTTTCGTTCAGACTAAAGATTTATTAATTTCTAACAAAATTTTCAGTTATTTATTTATTTTAAAAGTTATCCAGAGGCTCTAAATTAATAATCATGAGCGTGTTGAGATCTACAAAAAAGGTTCGTACGTTTGTTTTACTTTGACCTTTTAGATTCGTTTTATTCTGTTGGTTTTTTTTTAATTGTTTGTTAGTTTTTTGTGTGTAATGAATTTGTTTGAATTTAGCTAACGGGCCTGACGGGATTAGCGGTTGCTCATGCACCTCAGCATACTCTCTCCTTGATTTACGGGAAACTTCTGCGAGTTTTGGCGAAGATGCCGCAAGAGGCAGCGTATAGAAAGCATACTGAAGAAATCATCAAAGCTAGATCATCTATTGTTTCCCAGGTATACAAAACTGATAACTGGTTAAAGTTTGGGCATTCAATTAGTTTCTAGTCATAAGCGGGCCACCAATTATCAGGTCGATTTTCTATTTTCAAATTTATTAAAAATCAGTGGAGATCAGTCAAGCTAAAGTTTTGTTTATATTTTTTGCTACGGCTTTACTATTGGTATGATACCAAATACTTCTTATATTCAATAGGAGGTGGGGGATTAATTTTTTTTCTGATAGTAGGAAGAAATTTGGGATGTTCATGGGTGTAGCGTGAGGTCTAGCTGAGCGAATACTTTCGTTCTTCCAAGTTACTTACACATTTTTTTTCAATTGTATAAAAAATAATTAAAATGTTCTAATTTGAGGAAGTATCTGTCAGGGTCAGCTGTACTTTTCAAATGGGCCCAATTTAAAAAATACTTTTGTTTTCAAAGTAATTAATTTATTAACCGTTACAATTTTACAGGCGAAATCCATTGAAGAAATCGAAGAAAAAATCAACTGCGGTCAAGTCGAAGAAGTTATAATTCAGGCTGAAAACGAATTGAAGTTGGCGAGAACGTTCGCTAACTGCAAACCTTGGGAGCCTCTCATCGCACAACCACCCAAAGGACAATGGGCATGGCCACCGACTAAATCATAGTTTCCTAGTCCTAATTTGAAGTAGTCTCTCATTATAAAAAATTAAATATATCTGTTATCATCTTAAATTCCTTCATTTTATGTAAGATATTTTGGTATTATTTTTTTGAGTTGCTCTAATAAAATCTCTTCAATTTTGAAACAAAAGTAAGATAGAATTTTGGGTCTAGTCACTAAAAAATGCCATTTTTTCTATTTTACTTCTTTCATTTTCTCTACGCCAGTGTTTCTCAACCTTTTTGAAGCCAGCGCCTCCCTAAGAGGAGGAAAATACTTACCACCCCTTCCCTACTTAAGAAAAAAAAACTATATTAAAATTTAAAAATAAAGAGTAGGTAGTTTCCAGAAAAAGTAATGAGGTTGAAAATATATGTAAGTATTCTATTGAAACCCATATAAAAACTAGGTACTACGCTACTTAATGCGATGGTTGAAATTGAAGTTTTTTTAAAAATGTTAGAATACTGTTATCATCCAACTCATCAGTAATCACTGATTAATATATTACCTGTAAACAAGCATTTCCGTCGCCGCCAAGGGGAGCTAGAATACAGGAGCACGGGCGCTTCATCTCTCCTCAAATTTTCTTTTGTAGTGCTAAACCCGCAAGACTTAGCGGTCATGTTGGCTTAGTATCTCAAGCGCTACTTTCTTCATTTGGAGTCTTAGATTCCATAATATGGAATGGAATAATATTATAATGGGGGTCAGCATAAAATAAACACATAGTTGGTATTTATTTTATGGTGTCAGTTTAAGTTCTTTTTCTGAAAAGAGATTTCAAAATTGATAGAAGGAGTCATGATTGTTTCTTTGTAAACAACGTATCCTCCAACGCCTGTACAAAAATTCTTCCATTTTTCATAGCAAAGATAGCTGTATTTCAGGGAATCTCAACCTTTATAGCCAGCAGACCCAAATTTCTTTTTTTGGATGCTATTAAAAGTTACAGAGGGAGAAAGAATGAAAAAAACGGATATTTCACGACCGGTTTCGGCGTAATACGCCTCATCAGGTGAACTATTTCCTTATTTTTTCATTCTCCTACACTTTTTACTTGACTTTCATTAGACGGTATTATGGACACTGCGGGAAGGTGGACAAACTATCCGTTTGTACGGCACCCCCCGGGCCCCACTACCTCCTAATTGTCACTACACCACCTCTTTTTATACCTATTAAGGAATTCGAAGTATTCTTTTTACTATTGGGGTTTTGGTTCATGCGTAATCGCGCAAATAGGGAACGTTTTTTGGATGCTATTAAAACAAAAATTTCTTTGTTAAGTTTGAACGCCTTTAGACTTTAGATGTGTGGCTTATTTTTATGGAAAAAAAAACTAAGTAAAACTTATGAAAATCTTGTAAAAATAGGGTTCCACTGTCAAAAGACAGAGAAAAATTAAAATTCCCTCAAAAATTTGGTTTCTTTGTCAAAAAATCGAGAAAAATTTCTGAAAATGGAGGTTTCCTGTAAATAAAGAACAGATGAAAGCTGTCTAAAATGTGGGTTTCTGGCTTCTCCAAAAATACTAAAATGTGGGAAATGTCTTTTTTAAAAAACTTTTTTATCCCAGGTTTCCTTTCTCTATTTCCAGCGATTTTTTAACAAGCTTTTCGCGGTGCACCGGGCATTTCTTTAGTCCAGTCAATAGACGAACTTGACATTTCATTTTTTTAAAATCATATTTAAGGTAGTAGTTGCTGTGATAAATCAGCACTTTTTTCAGTTTTTGGCCTCTAGATCATTCCCAGCTCATTTTTTTGAAGACATACCGATATAAGAAAATTTAGATTACTAGATTTCCAACAAATTTGAATTACACGTTTTTTTGGTAGGACCAACCATATCCAAGCTACTCGAAAAAGAGCCTTTGCCAAATTTTTCAGTTCCTCCACGTTCCATCCCTAAAACAAGGAGAAGACTAGATCTCAGCAAAAAGTTTGTAAATCGAAAGTTGTAGAGAATTCAATTCCCTTTAATATTCATGCATCAAAAACATAACTCGAGCAATTGGGTGGGGATTTAAGACAACTAGAAGAAATACACACAAAGAAGAAAGACATTTTAATATGTATTCATTAAATTTTATTTGATTACAACGTATGAACACAGCAATGCATGCTAATAAGTAATAATTTTATATAAGTCAGCGGACTTATAAAAAATCACCACTTTTTAAATTTTTTAATAAGTGGTGGTAGGCGGGAAATTTCAGAGCCCGAGTTGGCTGACTTGAATTGCCACTCTTGTCTCTTGTCAGCAGTCCTCGGTGTCAGGTCCCACGTCACCGTATAATCATATCTTCTGAAAAACTATTTTGAATATTTCTTCTTCAAATCGCTATTCAAAATGTTGAGTTCGGTGCTTCAAAAGTTCTACTCGGAATACGCCAACAACACGCCGAAGAAGTTAAAAATAATCGATGCCTATCTACTTTACATTCTCCTTACCGGCATCGTCGAGTTTGTTTACTGTTGTTTAGTCGGCACTTTTCCGTTCAATTCATTCCTCAGCGGCTTCATCTCATGCGTTAGTTCTTTCGTATTAGCCGGTGAGTTTTTCTCCTGCATTCATGCCTTTACTCTTAATTTTTGTTCCAGTTTGTTTGAGGCTTCAAGTCAATCCGCAAAACAAGCTTCAGTTCGCTAAAATAAGCCCTGAAAGAGGATTCGCAGATTTTATATTTGCTCACATCATCCTTCATTTAGTCGTTATTAATTTCATCGGTTGATTTGTTCCGTAAGTTCATAATTAATTATAGTCTCCTTAGATAGTCTATGGCATTTTTGCTAATAAGTAAACTCTGAACCTTGTCACCCTCGATGTCTAAATTAATAACTAATTCTCTTCAGCAGTCTAATTTTTCTTTCTTTCTTTTTTAGGTAAATTCTAACAGTTTCAGTTCTGGGCCTTCATCACGTTTACTTTTGAATTCATTCCATACAAAAACAAAATTTTTTACCATGTATGAAAATTAATTATATTTGTATTATACATCCTCTGTTTTTTCTTTGAAATGTTTGTATACAATCGAAAAATCTTTTTCTCCTGAATTTTTGTCGCAGATTTCTTGAAAAATTTCCAACGTCTTTTTACCCATTGTAAGATCGACCTTAATCTCGTTGGCAGCAGTGTTGGCGATACGTAAATCTTTGGCGAGCATATTGGTAGTAAATCCGGCCTAAAAGTTAATTTTATTATTTTTATTTTTACAATATTGGAGGGGGGGATTAACAGCCAAGGTGATAAAAAATGGTCTTTTCGATGTTTTGAAAAAGCATTAATTTAGCCAATGATTCGACTTAAAGTCTAGTAAAAGTAAAAGACCATTTTTTATAAACTTGGCTTTATGAAAAACGCCATTACATTTATTGTTACCCAAGAATTTTTACCTTGTAGTCTTTTGAACTAGGAACGTCCTCCATGACACCTGGAACTGGGTTGTAAGTATCTGAAGACCAACACCTTCCAGAACTGCAGTTAATGACAGAAGCGAGTAGTTTTGGGTCTAGACCTAGTTTCACACCTAGGTTCATAGCTTCGGAAACAGCAGCCATTGATATACCCAACAATAAATTATTACAAGTTTTCGCTATTTGTCCGCTCCCTGTTTTACCACAATGAATCACCTTAGCTCCCATCGCTAGCAAAATTGGCTTCGCTTCTTCTACTGCGTCTGTCTCTCCTCCCACCATAAACGTCAAGCTCCCTACTTCCGCTGCTTTAATTCCTACACTTTTGAAGTTATCATTTCTTCATTTTAAAAATCAATATTACCTCCAGAAACTGGAGCATCAATAAATTTAGCTCCGACTTTCGCGAAATGTTTTGAAAGCTCTTGAGTAACAGAAGGGTCTATGGTGCTGGTATCTATAATAAATTTTTCCTCATTTATATGGCTAAAAATGACACATTTATTGTTTGATTAATTTTCTGCTTAAGATTACCTTATGAGCCCTTTTTCTCCCAAGTAGAGTGACTTTAGGTGAGGACTTGCAGGAAGCATAGTAATTATACAATCGACTTTTTTGGCTAAATCGGAACTAGAGGTGGCGACTTTGGCTCCCGCTGTTTGAACTTTTTTAACTGCTTCAGCGTTGATATCAAAAACGGTGACATCAAATCCCTAAAATAAAATTAAAATTTTCCTCACTTAAAATCAAAAATTGTTACCTTTTTAACCAAATTTATGCTCATTGACGATCCCATATTTCCCAGGCCAATGAAACCAAGTTTTCTTGTTTTTCCATCTGTGTTTAAAAAAAAGAATAGGTATGAATTTCCATGATCTCAAATACTATATTTTTCCTGTGGGAAAAGTCCCACTGACTTGAAAACTCCCGTAAGAAATGAGACAGAAATTTAAAATGCTCCAAAGGCTGATGGCTTTGCCAAGGCCCCAAAAAGACAAAAATACTGTGATTGGAGGGCATCACAATAACTTCTCGTTGAGTAAGTTAAAAAGTTCCAACAGATCTTAATTTAAAAACGATATTAATTTAAAAGGTTATAAAGGAACCTAATTTTTACAACAAGAAAAATTTTTCAAGGTGGTATTACAATTTTTATGAACGTTTTTTTTTTTTTTTTTTTTTTTTTTTTTTTTTTTTTTTTTTTTTTTTTTTCTTTTTTTTTTTTTTTTTTTTTTTTCTGGCCTTAGCGCTAACTATTAGCCATGGGTGTATATTTGTTTATTATCAATTTGTAAGAGGGTTTTCAAACTTAAGAGTTTATAATCCCCCCTCGCGTCGGTGGTGTTTTCCATCAGAAAAATCCACTTAGGTTCCTTAGATTCAATTTGGGGGCCGCCCGCTTTGAACCCTGGACCCCATAGATGAACGCCGTATCGCATTGTTTGGGACTAACGCCTTAACACGCGCGGCCACCACGACTTTTTAGAAGTTAAAGATTACTTCTATCCTTTTTTTAACTTCATCAAAGAAGTTATTGTGATACTCTCCACGCCGGGTTTTTGGGGAAGGGTCTTCCAGACCCCGCAGGGTCAAATCGAATATTGATCTTTACCGATCTCAGCTTTGTCTGTGGTGCCGGCCGGCCGTCCATAGCATTTTTTCCGGAACACTTTATGACCACAGTTTTCAACCGATTTTCACCAAATTTCTTTTGTCGGTGAACAAGAAACTAACGAGGGCGATTTTTGAATTTCGAAAAAATTTCGGAGATATGTCTGTTTGAAATTTTAAAAAATTCGCTGCGGCCGAACCGTTGGTCCAATTCCCACCAAATTTTCACCAATTACTCCTTATATTATTTACGAATTTTTGGTCTAAAAAAAGTAATCATTTTTTTAAATTAATCGTCATTTTAGTGGGGAGATATTTCATACTTCCACCCGATATGAGAGGGACCTCCCTTGGGCAAAAATCCCATTATTTCTACCTTGATACTTCGAAAAATTTTCGAAAAAAAACTTAGAAAATTTTTTGAGAAAAAAATTACCCCTCCGTTATACTTCCCCTCCTTTATACATCCCAGTCCATTATACTTCCCCCTCCTATATTTTTACTCCTCTTTAAGGAAGTTTTCGTTGGAAGGTCTTCAAACTAGTACTTTTTTTTGGGCACATCAGGGCCGAAGTTTCCCCTTATTTCACTATAGCCTATGATAAGAAAAATTTATTATTATAAAATTTCATTTTCAACCCATCCACAGCTCAAACTATCAAGCAATAGAGAACTTAAAAAAACTAGAAATTCTCGCACTGAAGATTTTATTATTTTCTCACTTATAATAACAAATGAAAATATTGACCTGTTAATTGTGGAAATGAAGAACGCCTTTTACTACGTTAAAAAAACCCTACAAAGTGAGGGGGATTACAAGTAGATCAGTGGTCAAGCACTCTGACTTACACGTTAAAAAGAAGTCTGTTACAGCCCTGATTAAGTTACGATCATGTAACTACATAATTAAAACAATAAACAAAACCTTTTTATTTACCATTCTTTGAACTTATAAACCTTATTTGGCCACCTGCTCTACTTAAGCCTGATAAAATAGTATTTATCCTCATCATAGTCACTATTTAGACTAAAAATTGAACAATAATTTAAAAAATGACTCAAGGAAACTGATGTTAAAGGTGAAAGCAAACAATGTATTCAAATTTATTATCATTGGTAGGGACAAGGTCGATTAGTGTTATCTAACACCACCTCATTCCTTCAGATTTTATCTTCTCATATAGAAGCTCAGAATTTCCAGGCTTTTTAGAAGTGAAAAATAACGAGATTTATAATTGTTTTTCAGTTAATCAAATAAATGGGAATAATAAATCATGTTTAAACAAGCAGCCTGAAAAGGTACTGGTTCCACACAGAAAATGCAGAAATATTAAAAAACAGACTAATAAGAAATTTATTCACACAAATTTAGGATTTATATATTTATAAATAAAGAAAAAAAAGAGGAACACATTTTGTTTAGACATAAATTCCTTAAAAAAGGGCTTCCTTAATGCTTGTTGACTTCTTCGTTGATCTCATCCATGAAGCCGGCGAGTTTCTTCCATTGAGCAGCGGAGAGGGCGATCCCTTTTTTGCCGGGAAGAAGATCACCGTCCTTCTCGTAGAATTCACGAATATCTACCATCACTTTATTACGGAATTCACGGACTTTAACGAATCTTTTCGTATCGAGAGTCCAAGAGGGTTCTGCGTCTTCCTTTTTCGGTTTCGCTTTAGATTTCTCCGCCTTCTTATCGACCTTTTGCTTCTTTTTAGCCGGCGCCTAAGAGAAAATAAATAAATTATTTTTGTTTGAACAAAATGACTTACTGTCTCCTCTTCCGAGGCGGAGCTTTCGTAGTCTTCAGATTCTGATTTTCCCATTCTTAATTTTCAAGGATACTCTCTAAATTTACAAAAGCCTAATAACTGAAAACTTAAGTGTTTCTACAAGGTTAGCGTCTCCAAACAAAGCGAGTTTCGAAAAAAACCGCCATTCCTACCAACATACTAAAAAAAAAAACTAAATTAGTTTCTCTTTTTTGGAATATACAAGCATTAAGCTTAAAAGGTAAAAAGAGAATAAATAATTTTTTAAAAAAAGTACAAAAATGATTTTATAAATTTGATTTGCCTTACCTGATCAGCCCCGTTGTTTACTTTTTTTGTACGTTCCGGAATAACGAAGGTTTCAAATCTGCTACTAAATTTACGTTTTCTCACCCGCTTTTTATATTTTATTACGTTGTTTTGTTTTTTCTTAAAATGTCAACGTGTCTGTAAATCTAAAAGGAAAAATATCGAAAAATAATCACGTGGCCAGAGACTTTAGTTCGCTAAATATTTAAGCTAGAACGGTTTAAAAATTGAGCGTCCAACAAACAAAGGTGAACTCTTCATATTATGTTTTATCATTTATTATTATTTTCGTTTGTTATTTCTCCAATGTTTGATTTAAATCATGGATCGTTGCTCCTATTTTAAGTTTTCATGTTCCGAATTTTTCATATGATATCATTTATGTCATCGGGGCTGTTAATTCTGACTATCATTTAGGTCATTCGTAGGAGTATTGAACCTTATAAATCTAAAAGATTTGAAAATGCTTCAGTTTCTTCTTAATAGAAGAAAATCACGGGTTGGACCCTTTTTCCGTCACTTTTGGGAAATGAAAAACAAACGAAAGAAAGTTCACAGAAATATGGTTTTAAGAAAAAATTAAGTGAGTCTACTAAAATTAGACGCTGAAATATCATATTAACGTATTCTAATTACGGGATTGAAGCTCAATATGCCAATTAGATAAAATTTCATAAGCTGCCATAAGTCTGCCTTTTTTTCCCCCCAGAAAAGAGCGATGGGTAAAGGGGTTGACAAGTACAAGGCCCATTAATTGACAAAAAACTTAGTGTGTAGTAACTGGAAACTTAAAAACTGTTCATGTTTTTATTTTGACGTTTATTGGTAGAAGAACCCGATCTACTAGGTAAATGTCGAAATTTACCATGGTCTTTCACCGTTGAAATACTCCTCAATTAACTATTTTCGTTTTGACATAATCGCTGATTTCTGTTGATTGCTGAAGTGATCAAATGTGAAGGATCCTTTTCTGTAATTCTGGTAAAACGGCTGATATTCACCAGAATATCAAGGAAACAAGAATCTATTTGGAAGATTTCAGAAGTCCATCATAAATCTCGTAAAATGTTGGTTTTCTGAGCAGAAAAACTCAATAAATCATAAATCTGGTATTATCTGATAACATAAATCTTTTAAAATGGGGGTTTTCTGGGCAGAAAAACATCAAAGTCTGAAAACCTGATAAATTGGTGTTTCTCAGTTGGCGTATGTACATAGGTTATACTCCTGAGCACCTAAAATATAATCTTTTGGCCAAATTTTTTATTACTGTAATTAGGTATTTAATAATTGGCGCAAATGTCACCATTTTTAAAATAAGTAACGTAGCGCTCATCTTATGTCTTGACGCTTCAACTTAAAAATTTTATGGCTTTAAAAAATTTTTAATGTCCAAAAATGGATTTTAAACCAAAAAACGCTAAATTTGGCTTTTTTATAAGTTGTCCAAGGAGTTCATATGAATAGTCAAATCAACTTAAATTTTTTCGTAGATTACAAATATGAAATAAAAAATAGGGGTTCTCACTAAAAATAACGAAGTTGCTGTCGCTCTGGGACACCATGTACACTAAAATCAAAATTCGTCGATTGCAATCAATTCTTTGTCTAATAACAAGGGGGGTTTACGTTTAACTTTTTTTTCTACGACTGAATGCTTTGCCGTAAAGTTGCTAGTCCACTCTAGTTGGGACACCGTGTATATGAAAAAAAAAATTTAGTTGCTTTCTATTTTGAAAAAATGGTGATTTCTTTTATTTTTTTCTTGATGATGATGATGATGATGGACCGATGATTCATTTTATTATATTGTATTTTTCAGAGGCTCAAGCCATGCCTGCAGTGGTGGCCAGCCGCCCTCAGAGCAGTGAGCAGATGTTCCAAGCCTTAAAGCAACACATATTGAGAGAACGACAAAAAAAGAAACAAGGTAATATAATAGAATCTTTTTTTTTTTTCAAATTTCTAATTTTTTTCCCCTGTTAAGAACAAGAAGCAGATGCTGAAGTTGAAAGGCAACGAAAAGAAAGAGAACTACAGCAGAAGCAAGATGTGATGACGATTGAAGAAAATAAAGAACAGATTGCTCAGTTGGAGCAAACTTTGAGTCAGCTAAAAGACGAGAAACACCAACTGTTTCTCCAACTTAAAAAGGTCCTTAACGAAGATGACAGGAGAAGGCAGCAGGTTCGCCAGCAAGAAACATCAAGAATGCTCTCTGAACAACAGCGGTAAATTTAATTCGATTAAATTTATTTATTTATTTATTATTTTTGTAGTGGCGAAGTTGTCGATATGTATGGCGGTCTTTACTCAGGAGTTCCTCCTCTTGGCGGTCATATTTCGCAGCTAGTAACCATACAACAGCCAAATTATGTTCCTTTGCCAGATCGTCAAGTCTACAAGGTGCCTCCATCGCATTCTTTTATCTCCCCAGTACGAATGATTTTTTTAAATCCTTTTCTTATTTTGTTTTATTTCCTAACTCTTTTTTTTTCCTTTAAAGCAACAACTAAAACGACCTAGGAGTCCATCGCCGCCTCCACATAAGTCGTCGTACCCATCGCATTACACGCAGAAACCTCCTCCCCCACCTCCACCACAACAACGTCTTGTTACTTTTCAAAGTATGTTCATTAATTTTTATTTCTAATGGATTTTAAAATAATATATTAAGACACATAAGAAAAAGAATTCTAAAACTCTGAATTTCAAAATGTTTTAAAAGATTTAATATTTAACTTTAAATCATAATATTGCTCTTTGAACTTTAAGAATGCTTTTTCGTTTTGTCTAAAATTATTAATTTTTAACTGTAAAAATTATTTAGCATCCAGGGTTGAAATTCAAACTGTCGGTGAGTATAACTAAGGCTGAGATATCAGTAGCCAATTATTCAAGAAAAAAAATTGAAGAAGCTATTAGACGTAGAAATGACATTGCTAATTTTAATTATTCATTGGTTTTTTATTCATAAGTTTTGAATTTCATTGCGTTGTTAATAATCATCCTAACGGTTTGAACTTAATTTATAATTTTGATGCATTACTGAATTTTTAAATCTAATCATTTAGGTTTTTGTTGCAATTTTTAATTTTTTTATATTATAAATATTACTGTTAAATACAGGATGTTCCAACTAGAGTAAACCAGCAACTTTACGGCAAAGCATTTAGTGCTACAAAAAAAAAGTTAAATATGAACCCCCCTTGTTTTTTGACGAAGAATTGATTGCAATTAACGAATTTTGATTTTTGTGTCTCAGAGCGCCACCCTGTATACCAAAACCAAAATCTACCAATTTCCGTCCAAAATTAAGGGGTTTACATTTAACTTTTTTTTTTCTAGGACTAAATGCTTGTTGTTCCACACTATTTGGGACACCCTGTATATGATCTAATTTATGATTTTCAGTTTAAAGTAGACCCTAGTTTCAAAACCATGGCGATATGTTCCTAAATGTGCATTTTTTTAATTGTATGAAATGTAAATGTTAAAATTTTGAACCATATATTGCTTGTTCTTCTTTGTTACTGTGCTTCTAAACCATTTGGCAGCTTTTTCATCAATAATATTTTCATTTTTTCGTTGTTAATTTTTAAAAAATGGTTTTAGAGACCAACACGTACAGCTATTACCATCATGGACCAGGACCTCCACCTTCCCAACCAGGTTACGGTTATCCTTCTCAACAGTTTGGCCCTTCTTCAAGTCGAACGGAGGTCTCCCATCCTGATTCTCAAAGTACAAAACATCACATGTACATGGCTCAGCAGATGCCTCATCCGATAAATACAAGTATGTTTCATCCTTTAGATCCAGCCATCTTGTGATATTAAATTAATAATTTTTTTTTATTATTAGCTTGGCATGATTTGGGTAAATTT
This sequence comes from Orius insidiosus, assembly GCA_014119065.1. Taxonomy (NCBI): domain Eukaryota; kingdom Metazoa; phylum Arthropoda; class Insecta; order Hemiptera; family Anthocoridae; genus Orius; species Orius insidiosus. Next base: position 742,247 of record JACGAQ010000011.1, on the reverse strand, counting down.
AACTTGAATGAGGATAAATATTATCCGGTCACCGTTTCTTCAGTCAGGCCTGCTACTCATGTGCCTGTTCATGGTGGAGCTATTCCAATTCAACAGCCTGCTCAGGTAATTGATCTAAACTATTACTTTTTCACTTGACTCATTTTTGCTTATTCCAGGGATCTAAGACTGGTGGAATAACTTCAGGGTATCCGATAAGGCCTCCTTCATCTGCTCCACCTCAGCCTCATTTAGTTGTACCTTCTTCCAACGCAAGTCATGTAAGAATCATTTTGAAGTTCTCAATTTTAATACTAGATTTTCTTGATTCAAAAAAAAAAAAAAAAAAAAAAAAAAAAAAAAAAAAAAAAAAAAAAAAATAGTTTTAAATGAAAGAACTGGCACTCATGACCATTTTTCATTAAAACCCCCTTTTTTTTCAAATTGGAGCTTACGCCTTTCTGGCCTTGAGACCCTCGACGTATTTAAGAGTGAATATTTGAATTTCCTCAGAATACACGGACTGATTACAAATATATTCGTATTAGTATTCATATTTCTAAATATTTAACAGTGAATACGGTGTTTATGAGTGAATACAATCATTACATTCTGCTATTTTCAAAAATAAGTCAATGGTAGGAAATAAAAGATATTTAGAACTAAAAAATCTACCTAAAAATATACGAAATCAGTTGGTAGTAAAAGTTTAACTTTTAAATACGTGTTTTTACTTAGTAAATTGTAATACTTACTCTCAAATAGGCGTATTTACATAGGAAATATGAACTTTGCAGTTTTTTTAACTCAATTACTTAAAAAATTGTATGTTTTATTTATTTACAGGGAGTCTATCCAAGCCAGCCATCAAGCAGCAGACTTGTTTATGGTCAAGCACATTACATGCCAAGGGATTTGTAAAATGTTCAATTTTGGTTGCATCGGTGTTTCCTTTTTTTCTTTTTTAAATTCTTTATCAAATTTTTATTTTTTACTTTTAATATTATTTTTGTTTGAAGCATTTATCTTTTCTTGTTGTATCAATTAGACACATGTTAATTTAAGATTGTTTTACATCCATGTATGCTCAGAAAGGAGAAAACGCTTGGTTTTCAATGCGGATTTATTAAAAAGGTTTTTGTAAGAGAAATTAGAGTGGCTCACTCACTTTTGAAGGGTTCAATATTCAATAGATTTTCTCAAACAGCATGAAGACCATAGCTTTTTTATGTCACCGTTTATTGTATTTTCTAATTTTGAACGGAAACTATTTACATAATCGGATATTTTAATCATACACACTCCTAATTTTCATTAAAATCAATTTCCATTAAAAAATTGATGTGATGCCTCTCTTCTTTTGGTGAGGAATGAAAGAGAAAACTTGCATGAATTCTCCGTCATCCTTTGGGATAAATATCAATATTCAGTCGATATTTACCGATGTTTATAAAAATAAATAAAATTTTATGTGTAACCATATAAAATTATGTACATAATATATCCGTTATGAAATAAAACAAAAGAGTTTATTTAATTTTTTTAATTATTATTTTTACCTTCTTGAACTTATAAAATAATAACTTCCATTAACTACAGAATTATATCATCATGGCAAAAAGTTTATTTATTTATTTTATTTTTACTAGAAAAGTACCATATGATTGTAATTTGAATGGTTATTTTTTTTTTCTTGGCAAATTGAATTAGTATTTAATAAATCATATGTTTTAATCACTTGTTTGAAATTTAAAAAAAATTGAAGCTTTCTAGAAAGGGCATAAGTTATTGAGGTCTGGTGTGACTACTTTACGGTAAATATTCTACAAATTTTATATCTCTATTTAATTTTTATCAAGCTTTTTCTAATTTTTAAGGAAATCAAGATTTAAAATATTGGTCAATTTTTTTTAATTTTTCAATTTTTCTTAAATTTTTCAATTTTTATTAAATTTTCCATTTTATTAAAATATGTTATTGATGGTGTTTTTTTTTCTTCTTTGTTAGACGTGTAAAAAAAATGGATTACGCCCCTGAGTCTCGCACCGACGATTTAAAGTCAATAAATGAGGATGAGTCGCCGAAGTCCCAAGTCTTAAATGTTTCTGGCCAACAACCTATGGATACAGCAGCCGCAGAATTTGATCTAAAGAATTTTAAAACCGACACTAAATTGTTCAGGCCATTTAATTGCCCAAATTGTAATAAGAAACAAAAAACCGACGGCTTTGTCCGCCATCTTGTTGCCTGCCTTCGCTTGGCGCAGAGGTCCTCAAGAAGAAATAAGTAGTTTTTTAAAACGCTTCAACTACAATTTTATAATGTAAATAAAGAAAATTCATTTCCTCAAGAATAATAAATAAGGTTCTATTTAAGTTTATTATTATTTTTTTCTTTTCCTCTTGGCCCATCCGTCCAGTATGTGAAGAATCAAAAATAATTGTTCATAAAAAATTTATTAAAAACTATTAATTAAAAACAACAATAAAATATTTTTAACAGTATTTTTTTAAATGTTTTTGTTCAATTGACGGATTTATAAGAGCTTGAAAGTAATGTAATGTCCGCAGAGAGTTTCTTTCATATCATGAAATATGTAGGCATCTTCTTCTTGGGAGCGCTCAGGCGAGATTTCGATGAGATTTTGATTGCTTTTTGAAAGATCCTCGAACGACCAGACACCTATGTGCTTACTTTTACCTTGGCGAGCGATCAAATAATCCACATCGACAATGATGCCGCAGACAACCGCCCAGTGAGCTTTATGACCTCTGAATATACCTGGTGAATGGTCTCTGTCCGAGTCGTATCTAAATCATCAGTTATGGAAGTTCTCATAAAAAATCTACTATCATTCCTGAATCGAAATCAACCCTTTATACAAGTTAGCATAAATTTACAAAAATTATACAAGTAATTTAGGAGTTCATACACTTTTATTTATTTTTTATTTTTTGTTGATTGTTGAAGTTAGGAATTCCATTTTATGGGTAACAAACAAACTGAAACTAAGCTTCCTGAAATTGCAGAAAAAAAATTAAAAAGGATACGGAACAAGAAGAAGCGAATCGTTCACTAAGTCATCAACGATTTCATTATGTCTGATTTGAAGTCCACCAGTATGGTGTGTGATTTCAAAAGAATCTTCTAAAAATAACTGAGCAATGTGACATAACCTTTTTGCACAAAACATCTCCCCTCTTTTAGTATACCCTTTTACCATAGAAAGATCCAACAATTCTGAGACAGATTTCCGGTTTTCCGTCAATGAAGAAATCATGGAAAGAGCGATAAGCCCACAACTGTAAAAAAAAAGTCAACCAATGAATTTTTTTTTAAATAAATACTGACGTAGGGCCAAGTTGGATCTGCGGCTCAAGATGAGTATACCTCACACAATCCGGTTCAACTTTGTCCTCCAGACCATTTTTTGTGGAAATGTACTCCCAGGCTCTTTGAATATCTTTGATCGCAGTCAAATAACTCTCCGACGTTGACATATTTTCTTTCTTTGATCTTCACACATGGAAATTTCGTTGTCAACTCCTTGCCTACAGTAAATAAAGATTTTAATAAACTAATTATAACACAGAATAAGATTAAAAAGGTGGTTTTTACACTAAGCAATAAAAAATTACCTATTTAAAGTAATGAATCCACATCATTCTAATTTTTTATAAAATATAAAATATGACTTATGTTGATAACAATGATAAGGAGTCTTCAGCGAAGGTTTTCAGACTGCTGGGTGTAACCTTTGAAAAGGGTATGTTTACAGTTTACAAAAAAGAACCACACGTGGTTTACGTTTACTGTACTTCTCACATTCTGAACAGCATTTGATGAAAACGGTCTAAATTATGGCTAGAAACGTTCACAGCGCGAGGTTTTACAATCTTGAGACCAACAGTATTGAATGTATGGCGTATGATGAGTTTTCAGATCTTCTCGCCCTCGTGAGGTACTCACCAACCCAACTTTACTTCGGGATTTTAATTTTTTTTTCAGGACGGACAATACGATTGAGATTTGGAATTTGGCTAATACACCTCATGTGGAAAGAACGATTCATGCTACTTACGACACAATTCATGCTCTGGCGTGGTTTGAGAGGAAACTCTATAGCGTCGGTCATCAAGGTTCTATCATCGAATACGACCTCCTACTCCAGTGCCCAAAAGTAATATTAATTCTATTCTTTCCTTATTTCACTTACTTTAAATAGCCATTGGGCATATGCACTTGAAAGTATGAATATCAGCGCCACAGGAGCTACGTGTGAGCTTTCAGCTTTTCATTTGCCACTCTTAATTACCGGGTTTTTTCTTTAGTACTTTGAAAATCTAACTCAGAGATTTACCCAAAATCGATCAGCAAGCAATTTTATTTATACCCAATTTTGTTGTTTCAGTCCATGCATCCTTTAACATCTGGTTCAAGCTACTGTGTTGATATTTGCAAAAAGACTAAACGACTTGCTGTAAGTCACTTTTTAAATTTTTTATATAAGGAGTTCATTTATCTTATTTTATTTAGGCTGGGACTGAAGATGGGTTTATTAACATTTTTGATATCTCTGGTGATGAATTGGTCTACAATAAACTTTTGGACAAGCAAGAAGGTAATGGCCTTGTCGACAGCCATGTTTCATCTAAAATTCAATTTGTTTTAGGACGTATATATTGCTTAGTTTGGGACCATAAAGGCGAGCACATAATATCCGGTTCTGTGGACACTGTACGTGTGTGGAATGTTTCAACTGGCCATGCAGTGCAGCGTTTAATGACTGGAAGGTCAATTAACAATAAAGAAACCATTGTCTGGTCTGTCGCTGTCGCATCTGATTTCACCATAATTTCTGGTGATTCGAGGTATGCAAAAAATATTCTTTTTATCATTCTTATTTCTTTAAATGTTTAGAGGAAAATTGTGTTTTTGGGATGGACTGACTGGAATAAACATAACAAGCTATCAAAGTCTCAAAGCGGATGTTTTAGCGATTTGCTTATCGCAGGATGAAAACACTGTTTATTGCGCTGGAGTCGACCCATTGATTGCCAGCTATGAAAGGGTCAAAGTTCGTGGGAGTGACGAAAAAGGAATATGGATCAAGTCCATTCAACGACTCATTCATGAGCACGAAGTCAAGTCGTTGGTCATCTGTGACGATAAACTTTTTTCAGCAGGTATATTTGTCTAAAACATTTTTTGTTTGATCATTAAATTAATACTTGCTTCTTTAAAGGCTTAGATGGATATTTAGCTATGAGTAGCTATCCTCCGAAATCTCTTGTTAAGTTTCCACCTTTTCTTCAGGTGAGTGAACTTAGTCATGAATGAAAAGTTGAAATTTTTTTTTGTTTTTAGCCTCCTGCTGTAATGTCAACTCAAAAATCAAAAAGCCTCCTGTTGAGATACCCGACAAGTTTAGATATTTGGAAATTTGACAGTCCCAATCCTAAGAAACTGATTGAATGGAAGACTTCAAATGAGGCGAGGATCAAATGCGCTGCAATGTCCGACAATGGAATTTGGCTTGCTGTCTCCACTCCAGACCGCTTCCGTCTTTTCAAATTATCTTATGTACTGATTTCAATGTTATGAAAAAACAAAACTAACATGATTATTTTAGGAAGCTAACAATTTAAAAGTTAACAGGGTACAAATAGCGTCGAAAACCAACCTGACTGCATTCTGCCTCTCCTTTTCTAAAAGTGGTGATAAACTTGCTGTCGCTACCAAAAACTGTCATATTCATGTTCTTGAATTGACTGAAACGCCAAATATTATCGAATCGCATTATCCATTGAGAGATAAACGTAATGCACCTTTGATTTTTTTTCTTTCAAAAACCAACAAGTTTTTTTCTTTTTCAGATTTCTCTGACAGTGTTGGATTTTTGGAATATTCATCAGATGGAAAATATTTAATCGCTTCTGATCTTCATAGTAATGTTATCGTTATTAAAGATAATAAAGTGAGAGAAATATACTATGAAATGATTTTGTTTTTGTTCATGTTTTGGGGGTTGGATAATGGGATAATCATTTTTTAATTTTGTTCTAGCTTTACACGAAACTTCCGAAATACGCTTGCTCAATAACAGCTCTGTCAGTCCAACCTGAAACCAATTTATTATTTATTGCTTACGCTGATCATAAGGTAAAATTTTTTTTTTCATTATTTTATCATTTCATGTGATGTTTTAGTTTATTGAATATTCGCTTTATGGAAAAAAATATACCGGATTTTCAAAACAGCTTCAGGAAAGCCATCCAAAACAATGGCTTGGCCGTAATTTCCCGATTCACAGTATATCATTCGACCCGACTAACAAAGACATTGTCTTTTTAAATGATGATTCCACAATTTTCGTCGTAAATAAACAAAAAGAGCTACCTCAAGTCGATGAAAAGATACCTCGTTTAAGCTGTGGATCCAGCAGTGAACTCGACCTATCGGAAAACAGCAATCAACATCCTTTAAACAATTCTCCCAAGGGAGCATTTCATGTTTTGAAAAAATATAAGGTAATTTGACGTTTTTAATTTTTAATTAATTATTTATTTTATTTTCAGCATTTAGTCTATTTTGGGAACATTAAAGATAATGATATGATTGCAGTTGAAGTAAGTCCTTTAGCATTAAAAGAAAAATTGACATCAACTTTTAAACAGAAGCGCTTCGGAAGAACTTAGCTTGTATTATACCCACCATTTGTAAATAATTTTTTAAATAAATTTATTCTTATTGTTTATTAATAAACTTGATGATTTTTCCCCCAGAAGAAAAATCTCGAAGCACCATACAATGGGAAAAATCTTCTTAAGGAATGTAAATAAACATTTGTTTTATCTAGAATTAATAAATGAGGAATCTTAATAAGTAAACAAAATTAAAAAAACAAACTTTATTTTTTGAAAGACACTAAGGGTAACTAACTATCAAGAAGAAGTTTGAAGCAGATATGACGACGAAGCTTTAGAATGTTTAGGAAGGGGTGACGTCTAGTTTGTTAGATTCCTCCAATTCCTTTAAGTATTGGATGACCATATCAATATCAAGTTGCGGGATTGTTTCAAAAGGACTTAGTTCTATTAATTCCAGTAAGGGGTCTGAATAACTTGAAAGGCTCAGATCTGTTAAAATTTCTAAAATTGCATATTAGATAAAGCAAAATGTAGATTGCACATTCTTACTTGAATTTGGTTCGATTACTCCATTTTCAACCCAAGCTGACATTGACTTCAAAATGGTATACGATGGCCTAAAAATAATGATTGGCATCAGTACGATCACAGTAACCAAAATAGGAGAATATTCCTGTTTGAATGATGCAGTAGGAAAGAGGGAATAAAACATAATTTAGAGTGTAAGCTGTTAAACTAACTTTGCCTGGAAGCTTTTCCATTGGTCAAACATTTTTTTGTGCTGCTGGCAGCAAGCGAGTGTGTGGAGTCAACAGCGATTAAATTTGTTACTGCTAACATTCGAGATTTTTTAATCTTCACTGGACCAGTAAAAGATATAAAACTTGATTTGTCATTTGCTACCAAAGTAAAACCACATTTTCGTGAAAATAAATTATCTAAAACTAAATAAAAGAGTTTACATTATAGGAATTTCAAAATTTGTTTTCTTACCAGGTTTAGCGGGAATTGAACAGGTTGCTTTTTTGCCGTCAACATCTGAATCATTGGGTTTTTCATTTTTTAACTTAGGATGTAATTTTTTCTGAAATATAGAAATGATTAATTTCCGAAAAAAAGTAAATGGCAACAGCTGCATGACAATAGTTATGTTATTACTAAAAATTACAATAGCTAACCTTCGGTGTGAAGCTCCTCTTGAAACGGTAAATTCGAATTTCAGGGCTAAAAAGGCTGACAAATTTAGAATCTGCATTCTCGTGGATAAGAGTGCTTCTACAGATATCTTCGCGAACACTTTTGACGTTGATTCCAAATTGTTTCTCCAAATGCTGCAAAGAATAAATTTTAAAACCAGTAAAAATAAAATAAGGTTTCTTACAAAAACTTTGCTGCAAAGCGCTTTAAGAACAATCGTCTTCTTTTCAAATTTTAACTCGTCAAACTGAAGGGTAAGTAATGGATTTCTTTGGCCAAAAACTTCCCAAAATAAAGGTTCAATTCCATACGTCTCAAAAATCTAAAACCAAAAAATAATAAGTTTATTATGATTTTAATTAAATTAAAAAATAATTACCTTTATATAATTTTTTTCCTTTCTGTATTCTAAATACCATCTTTCAACTTCTTCACCCAATAATCTCCGCCACACTTCATAAATCATGATAGGTTTAAAAAAGATGGTATGTCTTAGTTCTTTAGGGCTGTAAAGTAAGGAAAATTTGGATGATAATTGCATATTAAGAAACAAAATGAACAAAAAGCCAACCATAAAAGCGCCGTCATGATCGTCGCCAACGTCGTGGATTCTTTGGCCATAAAAAGCATCCGTTCGATTTCAAATTGGGGGATAGGCATCAATCCTAAACGGAACTGGGCTAATTTTAAAAACTGACCGATCTCTGCAAGCTAAATCAAGATTCATGAATGAATTAATATTTTCTACGTTTAATTCTAGTCTTCTTACGTCTGAATTTAACCTTATTTTTTCCAATCTGACCGATTCCTCTTTACCCATGAGAATTTCATCATGCCATCTTGTAATCTCTGAAATATAAAAATTAGCAGATTTTTAAAATTTTAGGAATAATTTTAAATTATGGGAGGCAACTATGGTGGCATTTTTTCCCTCCTTCTTCAGTTAGAAAAAAGATTCATGGAAGCAAGCTCCCCTTTTCATTCCCAGAGGTCAGTAAAAACAGTTGCCAATTTAATAAAAATTCTCTGCCTTTAGTGTACGTAAATTGGGTGGAAAAAAGGACAAGACTGGCTTTCACTCTGGTAAGTGAACAAATAATACCAACAGCAAAAGCCGCTAGATGAAAGCTTCGAAACCATTTTTTACTGGACAAACCTCCTTAAGATTAAAATTATGTTATACCTCCATTATCAACTCCATCAGAAACGTTTTGAGCAGCATCCAGTCTTAGAGATTCGTCAAACGAGTATAATGCTTTCAAGTTTCTACAAATAAAATTTAGCGTTGGAGTTTATTTTAGGCAAAAATATGAAAAACTTACGGTGGCAAATTATTCAAACGTTGTTTGAAAAATTTTTCCAACTCCAATACATAATTTATCATTTCCAAATTCCCTTCCCAAAATCGGTACCCATTCTTGACAACTTGCTTTATATCCTCAATGACACGGCCAACTTCAGTGTATTCTCCAGCATGAAATTTCTCTGTACTAAAAATGATAATAGTTTAAGAAGATTTCCAGTGCACAAACTTACTTTCTTTTAAGCATATCGGGTTTTCAATGACCTGGTCATAATTGTAAAAGCCGAACAAAGTAACATCAGGCTTGAAAAAGTAATTACTGTATGGAAGTAATATAATCTCTTTCAGTATCCTAAAAAATAATAAGCCTTTAACGTTTAAATATTTATAATTGAAGAGTGAAGGGATAAAACCTGATTTAGAGAAAATTGCATTTGAATGGTTTTCATTCATGGAGGGAAAATATTGTTAATAATTTTGTATTCGAATACCGAGGTTTTCTCAAACAGATCAAGGACTCCTAGGGTTCTTTCCTTGTAGCCGCTGCTTTAAAACATTTATTTGCAGAATGCTCTGGCTTTAACGCAAGAGACATACACGGATTTGAAAGCTACATGCATAGAGAACTTTAACTTTGACTGTTTTGTCGATGCTACATGACAAGCATAAGATAGCATGAGTATCTCAATTTCGAGAAAAATGTGACTAAGTTTCCCTGTACCATTCAATAGTAAATTTGCTTACTGGTATCCAATGTCGAGTTCCTTGATTTCGACACTACTCAAGTGAGCCGTTGGAAATTTTGGTCCAGGGTCGTCCAGGACCTCCAGGTCGTCGTCGTTTTGCACCCTGAGGGGAAAAAAAAGTAAATAATTAATAATTATGAGGGGGGGGGGGGGGCAAAAATGAGTCATAAGTTGAATAAACATAAAAGTTAACACGGAAAATCGCTACGAATTAAATTTTTAAGTTTGAGGTTATGATTGCCGAGACGCAGCTCCGAGCGGTTGGAGTTTTAATAGCATATATTGTTCGAGCTTACTTTTCTACCGGATTCATAGTTCCAGAATAGAAACACGATAAAAATTCTAGTTAATGAAGAGAAAAAATAGGGATTACTCTTCCAAACCACCTTTTGAATCTGAAAACAATGCGCGGATGAATATGAAGACAGATAGAGCGGTGAGCGCCGATGACGTATTGTCGCCATTAACGTTTCCAATTCACAGCACGAGTATCTGTCCCGTTCAACTGCGCAGTGGATCTTTTTGTTGATTGGCCACATATTTTCCCGCGATTAATTTACCGCTAAATGCGCTATTATGAGTGGACCACGAGACAGGAAGTCGCAGTAGTCCCGTTCAACTGCGCAGTGGATCTTTTTGTTGATTGGCCACATATTTGCCCGCGATTAATTTACCGCTAAACGCGCCATTTTCAGCGGACCACGAGACTGGAAGTCGCAGTTCCCCTTCACAAGCAACTATCTCGGTGTCCTCCGACATTTGTGAATCTTTGTTCTGTATTAGGTAGATTTCGAAGTATAGAAATCATATTTTTCATTTTGGTCTTATTTTATTCTTTTTATTATTACGATGTCGACCCCACCCCCGAATAAGAAATCGAAATTTAATTTAACCCCAGAATCTGTATCAGATGGCGAGCAAAATCCGGAACGTTCTTCAGATGCTGCTCTTGATGATTCTGTGTAAGGCTTTAGGTTTCATTATTGTTTTTCCTTTTTAATCGTTTTTAATATATTTTAAGGTTTAAAATACCCATAGGTACTGCACCTAGACGCAAAAAAGTATCGAAACAGAATGAGCAAAACTCCCCCAGAGAACAATCCGCTTCACCTGGTGGAAACCGTTCCTCCCAGGACATGGACGTCGAAAGTAGCCCAATCCAAGCTCCGATCGCCTCAGAAAGGAGTGGCAATCGTCCTCTCGTAGATGTGGCCGATTTGGATGAATCTGGCGATTCCGATTCATCCGAGGACTCCGAGTATTCTTTTCCTATACCACAATGGAAGAGGAAGAAAGGTTTTTCCAAAAAAGGATTCAAACTTTCTTTGTAAGGGATTCTTCCACAGACTTAGCACTTATTTAATTTCTCTTTTTTAGGATTGCAATAGATGACATCCTTTTAAAAAAATTACATTCACCGACCCTTCGTTTTCAAAAAGAACACTTTCCAGCCCTTGATGAGCTCTCAAAAATCTCGCGCAAAATTCCTAAGCATTTGGACCACATGATTGATGCATTGGTGGTTAAATTCATGGGTAATTTTTTAACAATCTCAATGCTGAAATAGCTTTCATATGTATAAAAAAAACCTAATGCCTTGTAAATTATTATTTGCTTTTTAGAGTGTACAAACTTGTGTGCTCCCACTGCTTCTAGGTTGTGGTGTCCCCAGTTACATCCGTACGATTTCGCACCCAGAAGGAAAAGAGTTACTAAACGAAAGCCTAGAGGTTAGTATAGCCGCTAGATAATTACATAATCATTGTTTCAGAGATTTATTGAAGAAGCGAGTGTTCGGCATTAATTGACCTGTGCGACGGCTGAAAATTTAGAAGTCTGCCGAGTCCAATTAATTTCATTCTAACTTTTCAAGCGTCTTTCCCTTATCTTTCCTCTAAATCCCTGCTGAGTTCTAAGCAATAAATCAAACTTCTTGAATCATCTGAACTATTAAATTACCGATTAACAAAACTTTGCCTTGTGAATTCAGTTCGCATACTTTAACAATAATTTACAATTTTAGCACCCGTGCGTACAAGGGTCTTCTCTAATATTGATCAGAATCTTTTGGTTGAAGATGATTCTATACGATTGACTGTGGTATGTGCTTTAGAATATCAATATATGTTAATTTTTCAATGTATAAAATTAATTACAGGAAGAGCCCGCTGTAGAATTTGGGACTATAACTGTAGAAGATTTACAGCAGTAAGTTTTGGTTTTATTTTACCTATTGTGAACCCTTTCTTGACTTATTATTTTAGAGCTTTAAGGACACTTGATGCCATCAATAATGGAGAAGTAGTGGTAAGGCATTTTACAATGACGACTATTTAGTCTTATCTTTTTAAAATCAATTTCTCTTCAGCCGGTGCCAAATTTACCTGCGATTACTGATGACTCTGATTTAGGCATATCGAACTTGAATTTAAATAATGTCGAAACTTCAACGGCTCCTTGCTTATTTCCTGAGGCGTATGAAGATTCTAATCTGGCCAATAACATTTCTGCTCAGCAGGTATTATTTTTCACCAACCAATTTTTTTTCCAAGCGATTTAAATTGTTTAGACAGATATTTATTTTTGGATTTTGATGCTTTCATATTGTTATGTTCCTAACAAATTCTTTTGCAGTCACAATTTGATCTACGTACAGAAGTAGTTGATGATCTTGCCATACCAAACTTGGTTTCAAATGATGTTGAAATGCCAATGGTGGCTCCTGATATGAATTTAGACAACTCACTTTTTCCACCTCCTACACCTGAGGTCAATCTGGATTCTATTCTTGCTGACACCACCATGGCACAGCAGGAAACAACAGAAGGTGAAAAAATGCTTCTGCAAACAGTGAGTATAAACAAATTATTTCCTTACTAATATATACATAATTTTTCATTGAACTTTTTAGTTATTAAAAATGCTTTAATGATTAATTATTATTTGTGTGTAAACTGCTTTTAGAAACAGAGGAATAAGTCAAATGGGCGAAAGAAAAACATTTTTAGACGTTCTACGATGATAAGTGGAAATCGATTGGATACCTTGGAAGCAGAGGCTTTAAAGGTTTACATTGGCGTTAATACATACTTTTAATAACCCATTGCAATTTCAGGATCGTGAGATATTGTATCGACCACCGTCAATAAATATTCTGACTTTCGACTTCATTTCTGTGGACTTTTTTAACCGCAGTTTCATCACTGAAGAGGTATTTAATATGGAAATATTTATGTGAAAATTTGTGAGGAAGTAATTTCTATCCTCTACATTTTTCATCTGATAGGGGCTTGAATGCATGCTCTAGTATTTAGGTTAACGCTAAATTTTACTTGTTGGGTGAATAGAGCCACTCCTTTAAAGTAATTTTTTTTCCAGAATTACCGAGCTTTGCACGGGCCTCTTCTTACGAATGATGCTGTCAATTTAAATCCCATATTCAAGCCGCAGAATTGTGATGATTTAGTCTCTAATGCACTCGTGAACACGAATGCTATCGTCGATGCCAACATTCCACCCAACGATGCCATCCTTCCGTCCAACGATGCCAACATTCCACCTAATAATGCCATCCTTCCAGTCAACAATGAGATCCCTGAGCTATTTCCAATGTATGAAGCTGCTCCACCTCAAAGTAACGCTGCTGATACAATTTTGCCTTCTCAGACTCAAAACATGGGTGAATTGAATGCCACCGATTCAGACAAAACTGCTCAGAATTCCAACTCTACTATGAATTCTTCTAAAAATAAGTGTGTACTATGAATTTTATTTGTCATACATTATCACTTTAATGTTTCTTGTCCTACCTAGACCCTTGTTTATTGATGTCGTCCGTCAAAAATCTTCATCAAAAACACCAAGTTTTAGAGTCAGTCGTTCGATGAATATTGATTTCGACTCCACGAGTATTGTAAGTTAAAACTTAAATGTATACACGTGGGATTTTTCTTGAGGTTTATGTAAAGAAAGGGTTTTCACTTTTTTTCCCCCCTCAAAAACTATCTTTTATTCTTCAAAAATTTACAACAACTAATATCTTGACAAATCACTCAACTCTCGACTCTAACTTCTCTTTGCTAACCTCTAACTTCAGTAAATTGCACACCACTGGCCCGATGTTGCTACTACTCACTCATCTCCCTCATACATTTACATATTATCTTGACAATGATGCCCTACTAATGGACTTGTAACGATACCTTGCTGTCTTTCTGGAGACAATTTTCATTTCCATTCTGTTTCTTAAGTCGCGCTTGGTCGCACACTCGCTTTTATTAATTTTTTAGTGGTTTAAACAAATTTTCAGAAGGAATTGGTTGAGATGATTCGCTTATCAAGAAGACAGAGGAGCAACTCAATACGGAGAATGAGCACTCCTTCGCGGATTAATTCGTAATTATTTATTCGGTTGACCTATTGAATTACTTTTACATTCTTAATTTTAGCAATTCGAGCATGGACCCAGGCATGTTTCTAAGTGGAGTGACTTATGAATATGAATCCGACATTGAAAATAATAAACTTCTTGAAGAAATCGACGGTGCCCTCTGCACTACAGAGAAAATCACTTTCGACGAGTTGCGTCCTGTCGAGTTCACTGACAGATTGAGCGCTGCATATACTTTTAAAGTTTTGCTTCGTAAGTTCCTGTATTACCCTCCTAGAAATATTAACAATACATTACAAATTTTTCAGGTTTGTGGGCCGGGAAAAAAGTGTCCATCCAACAAACAGGACCTGCTCCGCAAAACATTTTATTTCGAAGTAGTGAAGATTTAATCTTTTCCCCTATTATGTATTTTTTTTTCTGTTTATTGTGTTCATTTACTGCTGATTGTACATGGCGTTTTCACTGTTAGCCATTTATAATACTCCAGCAATTACTCATTTACTATTGTGAATTTCGTGTTAACATATTACTTGTAAACTCATTGAAAGGAAGGTGTTTTATTATGCTTCAACCAAGGTTTTTGTGAAATATTGCATATCCCAAAGGGGCAAAATGACCAAAGACGTTAAGGTGATGTTAATCGCTGATTTGTCCTGCTGTCCCTATTTTTTTTCAAGTTGTCAACTATGGCTGCAATTACTGTTTAATCTTTATTTTCCAAATATATACGAAATATCAGGAGAATTCGTTTATGGAGAAACATGGAAAAAATTGTGGAAACGCTGGTACTACTCTACCTACTGGCTAGATTCTTCTTTAGTTTACGGACTGCTAGCTTATTCCTCTGTAGAATGTGGACCTTTCGGTACGATAATTGTTTACCTATCTTTCTCTAGTACGCGGATTATTGGCTTTCATCCTTATTTTTAAAAAAATCAAGTTTAAAAAATAAAAATACATAGTAATAAACAAATTTTTTGAGCATTTTCTTTGGTTTTTTGTCTAGCACTGGTTATTATTTTATGGTCCAAGAACCACCGGATTCTTACAAAGTTTTTGAGCGTTTTCCCACACGCTCACTTTTTGCAGGTTTTTTAGGCATCTTTCTTTGTTCATTGTCCTCTGCTGATTCTATTTACTGCAACGCCTGATATTCTGTTAGTAGCATTGACTACCCCTAGTAATTTGTCACAAGATGGAGCTAAGAGAGCTTAGTGACGTCATAAAATTCGTATGAGGCCACGAGACACAGTTGTCATTTGTCTGTTGTTACTTATGGAAAAAAAAACAAGAAGGCTCTGATCGCCGCCCGGGCTTCCTTTTTAGTTTTTAGAGGGTAAATAACGGAATATTTTCATCGTTTCACCGGCCTCTACTTTATAAAAACACGGAATTTCGTTAATTAATTTTTCGATGAGGTGAGATTCGTTTGCCAAATTCTTTTTACGATAACAGTTTACTTATTAATATTTTATGTCCATTTTTTACAGGTGAAACATTAGTAATGACTTCAATTATTAAATTTCAAGCCATTTCGGGCGCTCAGGATGAAAGTCCACCCTGCTACATATTACAAATTGATGACTTCAGGTTTCTTCTCGATTGCGGGTGGAGTGAGAATTTTGACCTGGACTTTATGAAGGAGCTAAAGAGGTAATTGTGGACTAATTTTTCAATTTTTTATGTCCTTTTTTGTTAGATATGTGAGTCAAATAGATGCCGTTCTCTTGACTTATCCTGACAATATGCACCTGGGTGCTCTCCCTTATTTAGTCGGTAAATGTGGACTGAGTTGTCCTGTTTATTGTACAATACCTGTGTACAAAATGGGGCAGATGTTTATGTACGATCTTTACCAGGTGAGTTATTTTTTTAACTTCCATAAGTTTGAATTATAAAACAAATTTTTTGTAGTCTAGGTATAACATAGAAGACTTTACCCTTTTAATTTAGATGATGTTGATGCCGCTTTTGATAAAGTTGTACAACTTAAATATAATCAGACAGTAGAAATGAAAGGAGGTATAAGTTTAGTGTTATTTTTTCTTTTATATTAATAAATTTTAGGAAAATGCTATGGACTGACTATAACTCCTATGCCTGCTGGGCATATGATAGGAGGAACTATGTGGAAAATAAACAAGGCAGGCGAGGAGGATATCATATATGCTTTGGATTTCAATCATAAAAAAGAAAGGCATCTTAATGGCTGTGATATCGACAAACTTCAAAGGCCTGCTCTTTTAATTACGGACGCATTTAACAGCACTTATCAACAAGCTAGAAGAAGACTTCGAGATGAACGTCTCTTGAGTACGTTGCGCTGTTTAATTTTTTCTTAAAATTAATTTTTCAACTTAATAGCCGTAATATTGCAAACGTTAAGCAATAAAGGAAACACACTTATTGCCGTCGATACAGCTGGACGAGTTTTAGAGCTTGCACATATGCTCGACCAACTGTGGCGGAACAAAAGCTCAGGCTTGCAAAACCATCCTTTGTGTCTTCTAAACAACGTCAGCTATAACGTTGTGGAGTTCGCCAAATCACAAGTATGTATTACTGCATATTCCATGGCTACAAGTGAAAAAGATAATTTTATGTTTATTCCTGGTTAAAATTTATTTTTTCATAAATAAATAACTGTCCTAAAGACCCCCCCCCCCCCCCTTTAGTTTGTTAGTTAATGTATTATTGGTTTCAAATGTTTTTTTATGTATTTTACAGGTAAAATGATGTTCTTGTCCTTATTACTCAAAATCCATGGCTCAATTTCTTAAAGTGCATGTTTTAAGATTGTTTGCTTAGAAAGAAAAATATGAAACGTTTTATTTTAAATTATTATCTGCTGTATGTTTAACGTTTTTTTGTTATTTATTTTTTCTCTTATATATTTTATAAAAACTTGATAAAAAGATGTCTAATAAGAAAAAATTGCTTTGCAGATTGAATGGATGAGCGACAAGCTGATGAAAAGTTTCGAGGCAGTGAGGAATAATCCTTTTCAGTTTAAAAATGTCAGATTGTGCCACAGTGTGAATGATATTATGAAGTTAGCGTCATCAAAAGTGGTATGCACATATTAATTACTATTTATCCATTTACAGAGTGAACCTAGGATTATGGCCCAGTTGGCGTTTTATTTAAAAAATGTGTGGTTTTGATAGATTATCAATTTCAACACAATTCCCTTTAGGAGTATTCAGTTACAAGTTTTTTTACTGCAGTTTTTTCATATCCTGTTCCTTATTAATTTTTAGGTTGTTTTGGCCAGTATGCCCGATATGGAGTGTGGCTTTGGTCGGGACTTATTTATTGAATGGGCCAGTCAGCCTGAAAACTCAATAATACTTACCTCAAGGTAATAAGAATGTCTTTGCTTTTTGCTATTTTAACCGATCTTTTAGGACTCAACCTGGCACATTAGCTAGAGATTTATTGGACAAAGGAACCAACCGAATTATCGAACTAGAAGTTAAAAAAAGAGTAAAATTAGAAGGAGAAGAACTCGACCAATACTTAAAGACTGTCCAATCTGGAAGGCAAACTCAGTAAGTTTTTTGTCAATTTTTTTTTCTTAAAATAATTTAAAATTGCAGAGAAGACAAGGATAGTTCTTCTGACGATGATTTAGAAGTGCTTAGTGTAAGCAAGGGGACTCATGATTTAGTAATTAAACCTGAAAGGAAAAGAAAAAGTCGGAAATCTACACGAAAAACTTTTCCTATGTTTCCAGTCAACGATACTAAAGTTAAATTTGACGACTACGGCGAACTTATTAGGTTATTAAATTAAAATTATGTTGAAATTAATATTGTATTGTTTTTAATTTTAGTATTGAAGATTATAAGTCACTTGAAGGTCCTACTGTGATCCATGAAGTAAAGGTTGTCAAGAAGAAAAAGAACCCGCTCCCGGTTGGTTTATTTAGACAGAAAATTTATGTAACTTATATTTTTTTTATCGCAGAAACCTTTGAAACTCCGACCAAATGTGTCGTTACAAAAGAAATAATTAATTTGGCAGCAAACATTCAGTATATTGACTTTGAGGGAAGGTCTGATGGAGAATCGATGGAGAAGTTGATCGTTCAGTTAAAACCGAGACGTGTTATTCTTGTGAGGGGCCCGTCAGACAAAACCGACGCTTTGGCCAAACATGTCCGTGAGTGGTCTGAAGCTAAAGTTTACACTCCGAACAAAGGCGATGTCGTTGATGCTACTTCAGAAGTCCATATTTATCAGGTAAAATTTTTGAAGCTTCAAAAAAGCACATTTTATTTTATTTTTTTTTCAGATTCGACTTACTGATGGTTTAGTCTCCTCTTTAAAAATGCAA
Source organism: Orius insidiosus (assembly GCA_014119065.1). Classification (NCBI taxonomy): domain Eukaryota; kingdom Metazoa; phylum Arthropoda; class Insecta; order Hemiptera; family Anthocoridae; genus Orius; species Orius insidiosus. The sequence continues at coordinate 723,641 of JACGAQ010000011.1, read as the reverse complement.
AAAGGTAAAGGCATGGAACTATCGTGGATAAATGCGAAAGTGACGTCAAAATCGAAACCACATGATACAATCGCTGAAAGTATGGATGTTGATGTAGTCGAGCCTACAACTACTGGAGGTTTGAAAACTATAGATTTTTGTATATTTTTAACATTGTTTTTCCAGACTCCATTCAAGAAAACCTCCTTAGCTTAGAACCTTACCTCTGAGTGAAGTTAACCCCCATGAATCAGTATTCGTGAACGAACTGAGGCTGTCTGACTTAAAGCAAATTCTTTCGAAAAAAGGAATTGACTCTGAGTTTACCGCCGGCGTTCTCTGGTGTTGTAACAGAACCATCTGCATCAAAAGGGTAACAGAAAATACTTGTTTAAATTTTAATATTTCTTCTTTTTTTTAGAGCGACACCAAAAAAGTCTCTCTTGAAGGATGGATTTCTGACAACTATTTTAAAATAAGAGATATTCTTTATAGTCAATATGCTATCTTGTAAATTTTTCTTTTTTGTTTATTCCTGGCCCATAATTTACCTTTTCTTTTTCAATAGCATATAAGGTTCCAGATTTTACCAATTTCGTTATCGTGATTATGTGTTGTTGGTTAATTTTACATTTAATTATTTTTTTATGGATCCAGTTTTACCAATTTCTTTTTTTTTTTTTAATCCTTGTCTTCAATATAAGAAAATAATGAATATTTTGTAAATTATAAACTTTTTTAAATAAATTTTTTTGTGAAAAAAAAAACAACAAAAATCAGTATTTTTTACTTCAATAAACCAAACACCAATCCGTCTTTTTCGCTTTGGCTGTGTACTGTCACAAACGGATCTCTTAATTTCTTATGGTGAAGAACAACTTGACAATTTAAGATTCATTGAGCTTATTGCTCAAAATATTTCTCTTTGATATTGCTGCAGATATTCTACGACAACTGATAAGAGTAAAGTTGAACGCAATGTTTTCCTTCATTTGCCAAAAAAAGGAAGAGGAAGCGTTTTACAAGGCACGGACATCACTTCCCCCCCCCCCCCCCGCGCTTGATGATCCCAGTTTATTAGTTCTGTAGAATATAGAATGGAAATTATAGAAGAACGTATTTAATTTAGTACATAGTTTAAAATAATGAAATAACGGTTGCTTCACTAGGGGAGCACCTCGTATGGACTGTTCCTAAAGAAAAATCCCAGAAGCCTTAAAAAAATAAGAAGAAAAAAAATGCACGGTGCCGTCCAAGAAAGAGAAGGGAGTTATTCTTTGCGCGGCTTCTTTCACTACCCAATGAGAATTCATAGTAAAGCCGTTTTCCGTCCATTGTTTAAACCTTTTGTTATTCATCGTCCGCCATCGATGCACCCAGTTGAATAACGCAAAGCGATTAAAATAAATATTATGTATAAAAACAAGCCTCCTGCGGCTCTTCGGGGCAAATCTCAATAATACGGACTTGAGAATTTTCGTCCGTTTGAATTGTGAGCGGGAAATGCTAGAACCTTTAAGGAAATTTTATAAATACACAAGTTACCTGTCCTTCTTACCTTAATTACGTTGGTAGTTAAGCGAGGGCGTTTCTTTGTAGTTGAACTCTTCTCTATTAATAGGGAAGCTGTGAACCTTATTTAATTAACAGTCCCTCGTCTTGTAAGAGGAAGTCGGAAACGTCAGCTTACTCCTTTTTCCATTTCCGTTCACCAATACATAAAGCATTTTTATTGAAAGAATCTTTTTTATTGTTTCCGGCCTTACGGAAGAAGAGTTCTGATTTCTTTATCCACCCGCTTCTCTTATTTCAATGAAAGAAAATACGTTTAGATACCAAGTTGATAGTTGGAAAATCAATTATGATTTAAATTAGTTTAAAAAGTTTTTCGCATTGTAGATTTTTGAAACTGCGCTCCTAAAGAAAAAATTAAATGCTCGAAAAGATTTCTTTCAGAAGTTTTCAGCGTAGGCCTCTAGAAATTTTCAGAATTCAAAATTTGACTGTATCAACGCTGTACGCTCAAAGCACATAATCCGAGTCTGTAATAAGTACATTTCAAATGTAATAAGACCTAGAAAAACGGGTGTCAAGAGCATCTACAATTTTTTAGAATTTTCAAAGAAATATTAGAGCTCAGGTGCTATCAACACCTACATCCGGTCAACAGCTTTGGCGAGATATAAACAGGAAATAACTTGCGTAGAAACTAAAAATATAATTAGATGTGTATACAAGGTGTTTTTTTTTTCTTCTTTCATGAAAGACCCTGCTAAATATCCTCTTGAACGTTAACATTATATCATTCAGTATAAACAAAGGATTTACTTCTTTTGGAGTAAACTCATCATTCTGGCTAAACACGAACTTTTAACGGTTTCCTTAAAAAAAGCAGAATCAGGAAAAGCGGAAAAACCTGGAAAAAATTGAGAATAATAAATAGAATTGTAAAGTTATTTTTTTAAGCTAATTTAAAAATAAATGAAAGGAAAAAGGGATTAAGAAGGTAAAGACAATCCAGTACTTCCTCTTCACTTTTCAAACGAACCGGCAGGTTTTTTAATAGGGTTTAGTCAAAAATATTCCCTTTTCTTCCTCTTTCGTTCTTTATTTACATTCCTTAACAAAGAAAGACAGCTCTCTTGATACTGTAACTGAAAACTATTTACAAACGTACTAATTACCGTAAATGAAGGAGTTCAAAGGGAAGTGATTCATTTCAAGAGCAGACGAAGGAAAAACGCCTGACAATCGAAGAAAAAATCAAAGTACACGTTTTATTAATTTGATCACCAGGGCAGCTGTTTTTTTTTCCATTTCTTTCCTTCCTTCCTCTCTTGGTATACCACGAGCCGCTACTGTTCGGTCCTCGTCCTCTCTCATCTTCCTGTTGACAGGAACCGGTCGTCCTACGTGATTTGATTAACAATAAAACCCCAAAAAGGTAACCTTTTAACATCAATTTACTTTATTTACGTAACCTAAAAGTAAGATGTTATTTTTTTATCTACGCACTAATATAAAGAGGAGATTCGTGTAGACATTTATATCTCGCTGACCCGTTATCCACCTCCGTAACATTAATTTTATATATTTTTAGGAAGAATTTCTGAAACATCGTATCTTCTCTAAAAGTTTTGTCACGTTATATATCTTATGTAATGGCATGTAATCTTATTTAACAAGTATATAAATATATCAAATTTTAAGATTATATTTTTATTATTTATTTATAATTATTTTCGGGGATATTGAGCCGAGATGGAATTGCTGCTGAATAGTAAGTTTTGATCTCATGGCATTGGATTATAAAAACGCCTCGTAAGGGCCAACTTGATATATTGCTGAACTTGCGTTTTTGCGTATTTTGTATTCGAAAATGTTTTTCCAAGAGCATTTACGTCATAAAAGAGATACGATGTAAATAAAATACCTGCTTCTCATGTAAATGCGCGCAAGTTGCCCTTGAATCCATATTAATCTCGTTCTTTAATAGAAACGAGGAGGGGTCTGGACTTCATTTATTGAAATTTACGTTGGCTATTTTCGCGCTAAACGTATAAAAAGTTCACAGAAAACCAACTCCCACTCTGATCGTGGATTTTCACCTCGAGCCGTCCTTTTTTTTCATTCAGCGGTCACTACACGGGTATTTACAAGTGTTTCTAAAAATAAAATGCATCTGGATATCGTTCGGCTCGGTCTACAGGTCTAGACGCGGAGAGGGTTTATTTTCAGGGAGGGTCGCTAACGTGGAAGGACTGAGTTAGATTGTTGAAAAACTGGTAAAAACCGTTGTTTTGTTGTGAGCCAAAATGATGTAAACGAGTAGATCCTATATCATTCGCCGAAGGAAAAAACCTAAAAAACACAATGAAAAATCCATTGTGAAGAAAGCTAACATCTGGAGTATCATCTATTTCTTATGATGTTCGTCATCGGATTTTTCTAGTGAAATTCACACGAATAAGCCGCTACTGTCCCCCCTCCAACAATCAGATTTGCGAACCTATTTTATCTCCTTATTCATCCTTTTAGGAAAACGACGTAACGTTAATCATTACTTGGTGAAGGAAAGAAAAATTCTGGCTATCGGTAGGTCAAACTGTCAAATTACGTTTGAGGTCTCCACATGTGGACGGCTACGGCCACCGGGCCGCATAAGTTCAGAGCAGGAAACAGGATCCGTAGATCCTCTCAATAATTAGTACTTTTTTTGGTAAGGTTGGGAGGAAGGAGCTTACATATTTTAGCTTCTTCAATCAAAAACAAAATCTTTACGGAACTGATAACCTCGAGCTACTATAATATTTTTTATTGTGCATCTTTTATTATTTTTAAGCACAGGTAAGGCACTAAAATAAGAAAAGCTTTTTTCTTTTCCTTTTTTTGTATCGATATTGCTTGATAAAAAGAATGCAAAAATCTTTATACACAGAAAGAAAGATTTGCATTCACAAACAACTCGTAAGCGATCCAAGTAAGAAGTAATGACTACATTGACAGTTCGCATAGTAATCTCTAATTTGTATTCTTACACTGATTCGCTTCGATTATTGTAACATTTGAAAGAATTCCGGTTTCCATATTTTTCTTGCAGAGCTTTCACTACTTTATCGATCAACAACCATATGCCACCTTCCTGCTCATAAATGTGAAACTCTATCGAGAAGTTCAATCGAATGGTTCACGGACTCAACCTCTTTAACTGTGTAAATCTCTATTCGTTATTAACCTGAAATATTTCTACAGATTCCACAGATTTTCAAGTCCTCCCCTCTGTAAATCTTCTTAAATTTCTGAAAAGAAAGTTTATGTGATACCTCGACTTTTTTTTGGAAAGGCCATTAGGACCCCTAGGATCAACAAGACCCCTGGTCTTTATACATCGTAAGTCCGTCGCCTTCGGTTTTACCAGGACTTAGGTTTTGCTTGATTTTGACACTTCAAAACCACTGCTCAACTTTTTCCGTAACGTCGTTTTGCTTGGCGGGTTTACTGCGTTCCTAGATATCCTCAACAAATTACAGAACCTTCCATTCGTAGTTATCTTAAAATGCATTGAGAACTACTTTGAAATTCGCAAAAAGGGAGGAAATTTTTGTTCAGTATTAATTTTATAAGTGCAGATTTTATTAAGGCATGAAATATTAGTTGATTGTAGGAATAATTTTTTTTAACGAGATGCAAACGTTGGAAACAGTAGTCGACGCAATAGCATGTGGTCAAAGAGACCCAGAAGTTAATTTTTTCTTTCACTCGACCATGTCCCCTTTCTGGCCCCCATATCGATGAAGATTCTTTGAAACGACGGGTAATTGCTTGAATTGAAATCACCAGAGAGGGAGTTTAATGAAATAATCCAAAAGCATTGTCCAATATCGGCCGCTGAGGAGGCAATCAACGGGTAAGGGATCAACTACCAAAAATACAGCGTATGAAGGATAAACATAAATGGAGGGGGTGGCACCTCCTCCTTGAGCCCCCACTGAACCCAGACCTCCCCTACCATCAGCCTCTTGAAACAAATTTATTTCACAAATCCAACAAGTTCAGTCTCTATCCGAACGTACGCGGTTGTTAGTTCAGTACTACCTTTGGATTCTTACTCTTCATCTCAATTTTCGATCGTATGTAAATTTTTTATATCTCTTTAAATTAAGATAACCGCTGAATTTGAATATCATTGCAAGCTCAAAATCAGCAAATTTTTTTTTCAACTCTCTGGACGTAAGCATTAGGCGTAAAATTTTCTTCTTCTAAGAAAAGTGCATTTTAAATTGTGATATGTTATAATTTAAAAGATTCTTGAAGTGATTTCCCCATGAAAACCTTCAGTTTGTCAATCCTTTACATTTTTTGCTGGGTTACTTTCGCAAAACTATATTTCAAACTTATTGCAGTGCATAATAATATAGTGTATGTAAATATGCCTTTTCTGCTACGCATCTAAAATTGATAGAGCAATTTAAACAAAAATTAATAAACTGCTAATCAATTTATTGCAAATTTGAAGTTAATTTTTTAATTTTTTTGTAGCCTTGTTTAGCCAATATGAATTACCTAGATTGTACTCCATTTATAAGCTAACGAGGGAGAGAGGATAAAAACGGATATTCCACGACCGGTTTTCGGCCTCATCAGGTGGACTATTCCTTATTTTTTCATTTTCTCGACTATTTTGGACCCTTGCTACACGGTATTATGAAAACTGCGGAAAGGTTGGCGGAACTTAGTGTGTCCTTAGGGTCTAGTACAATAGTAGGAGGATGAAAAAGTAAGGAAATAGTCTATCTGATGAGCGCGTACGCCGAAACCGGTCTTGTGATATCTATTTTTTTTAAATCTCTCCACTGCGACGGCTCAGGACAAAATCAAATTGCGAAGTCATCAATCAGTTACTTTTTTTTACCGAAAAATAAATCGTAAAAGATGTCATATTAAAAACGAAATTTATGGAAGGGTGACGTTTCCAATATCGTTTTATGCCAATTCTTGTGTTCAATGATTTCCTCGTCCTACTTCCGCAATATATTCTTTAATATTTCGAATTAACTGTCGCCTTTTTTATAATGTGGCGGAGGGGGATATTAAATTCCAGTCCAACTGTTTCCTTCCTTCCAGTTGCTCGGATATAGAATTTATTTTTGGTGTCCCTTTTTAAGGGGAGGCGTTTGACAGCTGCGAGAAACGAATGTGAAGAAAGCTTGAGCGACACCTCGATATATTCCTTTAATTTAGGCAAACCGATTGCTTAATTTGTATCTGACAATGTCAATATTATTGTAGGGTGGTGGTTTTTTTCCAAGTTTCATTTTTCATTATTTTTAAACTGTTAACTTCTTGACAAAAATGAAGTGTGCAAAATATAAAGATTACTCCAAAATGGGAAAAGTATAGCTTTTATAAATTGATTTATTGATAAAAGCTTTTTCATTTTCTTAAATTGATTTATAAAAGCTCCCTCCCTCCCATGAAAATCTCCAGTGGTTTTTAACCTATAGGAGGATTTTGGGTAATATAGATCAAAAATTAATTATGATCACTGCAAGCCAATTTTTTCTCCAAAATTACATTTTAACCGGGAATGTGTAAGGAATTTGTTATTAATTTTTCAACTTTTTTCATTTTCTTTCATCGCTTCATCTTCACCTCAGTCAACCGATATGCATTTTATAAAATAATGGAAAATTAAAACTCCTCCATTAAAAAAGGAGATATTGTGAGTTGGGTTGCAAAGCATTAGATTATGGCACAAGTGTTCGCCATGTGTTGGAAAAGAAGCCCTTAACGATACCTGTTGCTTTCTATTTTGGCTTTTTAAGACTGTAAATTGCTCGACTCTTTCCTTAGGAATTAGTAAATTTCATATTTTTCAAATTGACGGAATATGGATTCATCGTCACTTATTGAGAAAATTGTCCTTAAAAGGAATTTATTGTTAAACTCGCTTCATCTTCAGAACCTTGGAACCAATGGTCATTCCATTGCAGCTATTTGTTAATTTGCTACTGCATTTGTCGAAATATTCCTCTTGTTTGAGGAAATTCCCGCGGTACGAACTCCACACCGGTACTTCCAATCACAATTTTTTATGAAAGCCGTTTATTTTGTATTCACATTATTCGATGCAGCTCTTTGATGGACCTAATCATCTCTTAGCATCCAAGGGGAGCTTTGAAAACGGGAAAGAGTAGCTCCGTCCTGTCCTCGTGAGGAAAAAGTTTACGTCACAATTCGTAACTTTTCAATATCTGACCGCTTTCATATCGTTTCAATTTCTTAAATTTTTCAACAGGGAACGTGGAAGCTATAGAAGAGAATGACTTAGAGAAAAGCATTAAAACAAAAGGGAGTGGGATTTCTCAAAATGTTCAACTTTAAAACTATTTGAGCGATAAAACCTTATTGTTGTTATGATAGGATAAAGTATCGGCCGTAAATTACACTCAACATGACATATACACTCGACAATTTATCACCGTCTTCGTTTCAAATGTGAAGTAAAACAGTCGACAGCATTATTGTTTTATCCGAGCCTTTTTTTTCTTCCCCTCCGCCGCTGAGTGTGGCGGTCTCTCGAGCGCAGTTTTCGTTCCGAATCCGACGCGCGACGCTTCTATTTTGAATAACGAGATTGAATGTTTGCGACTAGCGTCCGCTTTGGGTTTCTAAATAGACCCAGAACAGAAACACATTTTGCACGCCCTGCAAATGTATAAATCCCTAGTGAAAACTTGATCAATAATAGTAAATTTTAAGTAAAGGCAAAGAGAACTTATTTTTTTTATACTCGCCCTCTTCATAGTGGCGAAATCTCCCTTCCCAAATTAGGTTTTTTTTAGAGAGATCATACCACCCGAACTTTTTTTTTTTTTGAGATCGCAGCACTTTCGCCCCTAAATTAGTTTCCTATATTTGAGCACTAAAATCATCGGAAATTTTTTTACAAAAGCTCGTTGTCGTTGTGTGGGAATATCTACAGCAGTTTTTCTGAAGATGACTTTTCGACTAAATATTTTTTGAGGTCGAAAAACAGAATACTGTGTTCTCTCTTACTTGCTTATCGGTTCAACCGAATTCTTACTTTAAAATGAAGTCGTCATAAAATCCCTTAGCGCGTTTAAATTATGGACGTACTAGCATGAATTCGTTTCGTGACTCAGCATTTCATATTTAAAAAAAATTAAACTCACATGAAAAAAGGAAGTTTTTTAAAGCGAGTCGGATGTTTTTGAACAGTGATTTATGCCTCCCTTTTAGAATTCGACCCTTTCGGTTGGCTATAATGAAACGAAGGTAATTAACTTTTTAGACCGAGGGTTGGCCCAGAGCTTAACGTTTATTTTCCTTTTCATCTTCGGGTCTTTTCAATCAATTTTTATTTGAAAAAAAAAACCACTTAAAAGTTGGGCACACTTGGCGAATGCATCAAGTCTCCGAAATTGGAGATCCTGATTCCGTGAGGACAAAAAGTTTGTATGAAATAAGAAATGAAGTCATAAAAAGGAAAGATTAAGATTCAAAATTAATTCAGTATGCGTTAGTTCTAAAAAATAACATCCAAGGAATCCTAAATGGGCTCTTTTTCCCAGTTTTATATACGTGGCGTTACCCGTCCGTGTTTTTATACCTGTTACCCCCGGGAGCTTTATCTCAATAGGGACCTTATCTTACTTCCACTTTCCTGTTGCTTTTTTTTCTATCTCCCCTCAAGATTTCTATAAATTTTCTGTAATTTATAGGGAAACATTAAGAGGTTGACGTTAATAGAATTATACGGTTGAACTACGATTTTTTTAAGGGCTTGTTTCAGTATCCCAAGCTCGATGATAAAAGAGCCTATAAAACTTAACTTTTTAAACGGTCTAATTTGAAGAAAAAAGTATACCGTGCGTTTTCTGGCTTCGAGGCTTCAAGGCGTCGAATCCGAAACAGACTTCAGTCATTCGCGGAATTACTTCGTGCCAATTCTGATGAGGCAGTTGGGGCTGAGATTTTTTTTTAACTCCTCAATTGATTTTAATTTTTTAAACTGATCATTCTACATTCAAGAGACTATATTTCATCAATAATAAATAAACTATTTAATATCAAATAATTAACCAATAATGGAGGAAGAATAACGGGTATCTCACGTTTCAAAAGGACCTCCGTATATAGTACAATTGACCGAAATAGACCTTCAAGTACGGTTAAATTAAAAGGAAGCAGGTTCTTAAGACAACGAAGAGATTGCGGGGAGAGGGGGTGACATATGGTATTTCTTTGAGTAGTTACTGTCTGACTGATTCATCCAAACCGACGACCTCAACCGGCGCCACATGTTAATGGTTAAGTTAGCAGTTTGCGTTTCGATATCACACTGTAAAACGTAGATTATCGAAATAATGGACTGTTTCAAGGTTCTTACTAAATGATCTAATTAGCCCTTCGTTTTTCCGACTTCTCAGTCCACCCGTTTCGCAGCTGAAGGTTCATGAAAACATTCCCCGGTGTGGAAAAATCTGAAGCGCAATAAACATATTTTAATTTGAGTGTTCTTTGGCTTACGAAGTAGCTTCCCTTTCTGGATGGGTTAGAGATCTGAAATTCACTTTTAGTAAAACCGATAGCAGGTAGACGGCATCAATGAGAACTTTTTCACGTTGACGGATGTACTTGAATACGTTTTTATGAAAAGGGGGAAAGTGATCGTATTCCGTCAATAGTTTAAAGAAGAATAGGAAAATCAGGTGTTAGATCCAATTTCTTTCAATCCGTCGTTTCCAATATTCGGTTTATGAGAATGGCGAGATCTGTACGGTTAAAAATGAAAGGAAATTTTATATGGTTCTACGTTTTTTCAAAGTTAGCTTCAACGTACTATCGAACGTAAAATCAACTTTTGAATATTTTGTGTCGGATGATCCCTTACCAAACGCCCAAAATAAATCTTCGACTTCCTCAGTTAGGCCCACCTTTCCGTCTCATTTTCTCCCCCCTTTACGAAACTGTTTTTTCAACCCCAGTCATTCGTTAAAAAAATTCATTTGGACGTCCACCCCCGATGTTTACCGTTGATGTTGATTTAATGGATGCTGTATTGAAACGAAGGGAGATTTACTGTCTTGTGGCCGCATGACGTCTGACTATTTGTCAAAATATCAACATGATATTTTCTTTGTTAAACAATCGTGCATTTTATTTTAAAGGCTTTTGGTGGTTCGGGGAAGCTTGCTAGTTAAAATTAAAAAACAAAATAACCCGCAATACAGTTTTACTCAAGAATTTTTGGTGCTTGAGGAGTTGACGGACGCCCTTTTTTGATTCCAATAAAAACTGGATATTCTTCAAGAACGAATAGATCCTCGTGGGAGAAAAAAATTAATCCCCTTGTGCAATCAAACGAGTGATCCTCGCAAAACTAAACAAAATAGACCTGCCTCTTTGATGACGCAAGGGGGTTGATTTTTTTCTTCTCGCGAGGATCTGCTCTTTTTTTCCATTAGTTTAAGTAGATAAGTAAAATGTTAGACATGAACGTGCTCGCCTCTTCTTTCCCCCTTTTTCTTCCAGGAATCAAGAACCCTTCTTCAAAGGTAAATTAAATTTCATTTCTAGTCAATGTCTGTTCTTAAAGAATAATATCTAGTTTTATTGGAATCGGATAGCTAGAAATTACTTAAAATGGGTGGCATCCGTTAACTCCTCAAATACCGAATTGGGAATATTTTGTAAGATAATGGAGGATGTTCAAGGGGGGGAAACATTAAGTTTTGTCACAAAATTAAAAAGCTTAAGGGCAACGTCCTGCGTTGAAGTTTAGGCGTCGAGCCAAACGTCCGGTCGTCCGGTCCGCAAAAAAAAGAAGAAAAAAAACTTAGACGCAATGGCGAGTAGATTATGAAAACGTAAACTGACTCCATTTCCCTCTGCCTATGAAACTCGATTACTCGGAATATCTTCAATGAAATTCGACGAAAAAATTTATTATGTTTATGATTCTAACATTCATAATTTATTGAAGACGAGTTTATTTATAAATTGGCTTTTATCCCGTTTTGAGGGTCCTGTCGTTATTAATGACGTCCAACCCCGGTTTTTTTTCTTCGAACAAGTAAAAAAGCGACAACGATACTTTTATAAATAAAATTTCACCTGTGTCTTTCGTCCGCCCGCTGACCCCGTACGTCTCAGTCAATGCTAGAACATTTTTACTTGGCCAGAATAAACTACTGTTTAGAAAGTTACACCTTTAATCATTTTCATTATTTTTCAGGTACCCACCATTATGGGTATTCAAGCTTAAAACTTGGCTAATATTTTGGAGGATTAAATCAGGCGTCAAGGAAAGGTGAGTAAATTCTCATTTTACTAATAGATTAAATGTTCCATTATTGAAAACTCAAGAGTTGAAGACATAGAAGACAAACCAATAAATAAAAACCATCGATTGCTCTGCTATATAAACTTTATAAGATATTAGGCAAGTCGTATAGTGAAGGTGTTTTGCGCAGTCTCCACGTTTTTCGGTCTAATTTCATGTTTTAAAAGATCCCGGTTATTTTTAGTAAACGGATCGTGTTAAAAGGTTCCATTTGAGCGGGGCAAATGTTTACGCGGGTAAAAAAGTTTGGTTTTAGTGCTGCATTTAAAGAGAGAGCGAGAGGGAAACAAGTCAAAAGAACTCACGATTTTTTTTCTTCTTTCACAACTAATAAATTCGAGCAACAATATCTTTATCATACCAAAGTAATATCATTTATTTATGTACCTACTCGTATATCGTATTTTTATTTATAATTCTTTATTTTCCCCACCGATATTTCAGAAAGGGTTTCTTCGAGCTTTTTCCCTTCTTTTTTTCTACGATAAGTGTGTATCAAAAAAAGGATGACAATATGGTTCTTTATTTCATGGTTATATTCTTACTTCGAACATAATTATCATAAAAATGAGGCTATTTTTATTACACATAATCATAAAAACGATTTGTACAAATACCCTATAAATTTGAATTAATTTTGTCTTTTATTATATTTAATAATTTTAAGATAAAAAATGTGCTTCGCTGATGAAGTACCAACGAGCGGGCTATTTATTTTCTTTTCCCATTAACTTTGGTGGAGAAATCAGTAAAGCAGGAGGTCTCATCTGTTTTCGTGCATTTCAAAAGAACCCATGATTATTTTAACAAAAGATTTGGCGATGCCTAAGGCACAGATGCACCTTGATCGTTAAGGTGGCCTTACACGATCGGTTTTTTCTTCGTTCCAAACCGTCGGGTAAAACGGACAGAAAATGGTGGGGGGAACTGCCGGTTTTAACTGACGAAAAGTTCACTCTTTTTCATCGGTTTAAACCGTCGGGTAAATACACATCGGGTAGATACACGAGAATCCCTCGAAATATCTCCCCGAAACGTTCGGTTTCCTGAGAATCGAATCAGAGAATCAAAATTACTCATTAGTAATAGCACACCTGCAAACTCCATAGGCCAATTTCCATTCGTAATAAACAACGTTCTCAAAATCAATAATTTACTCAATGATCAGTATTCGATTTGACCCTCCGGGGTCTGGAAGACCCCTCCCCAAAAACCCGACGTCGAGGGTATCGCAATAACTTCTTAAGTTAAAAATTTTAACTTTAACTTTTTCAACTTTTTGTGTGTAATTCACATTTAATGTGAATGACAGAAATGTGAATTTAAAATGTGGCCTTTAAATGCCTTTAAAGTGAATTTGAGTGAAGAAAAACAAAAAAAAAAACCGACGGGTTGGAAGGATGTGTACTTAGACGGTCCGTTCGGCCTGTCATCGTTCCAACCCGACGGGTTTATTTCTGTTCAAGACAGATTTTTTATCCGCCGTTCTACCCGACGGGTTTCGCCCTTAGACGATCGGGTTTTCCGTCAGTTTGACCCGACGGTTTGACCCGTCGGGCCAAAACGGACGGAAAACCCGATCGTGTAAGGCCGGCTTTAGAGATTCGATCTTTTAGAGAGCATTACAATGACTTTCTCTAAAGGAAGTTATTATTATATTGATCTGATTTAAAAACATGACGGTCGGCAAAGTCTAAAGCTACCCATGAAATAAAAAAAGCGATGGAAACCTCACACAGTACTGATTTTGTATTTGAATTCTTAACGGAAAACCGTGTTTTTCATTGTTGAAACCAAAGATCATCCAACATCCTTTCCATCTTCTACTTTCTGGTTGGAACAATGAACCTCCATCTTTTATTCCCCTTTTATGTCCAATTGTCAAGCAATCTGCTTCTTTGGTGGTAGGTCCCAAACTTTTCAAAAAAACACATTATCCTAAACTAAAATTATCGAGACCAAACGTCATCGTAATTAATATGCGACTTTAGTTTTATGATGAAATGTGTTCAGGAGATGATGGACGATGGGGCAACTTGCTTAAAGAAGTTATTGTGATACCCTCCACGTCGGGTTTTTTAAACCTCCTGTGCATTTTCGCTGTTTTGATTTATATTTTAATGCGACACAATTTGCTTTTGCTGTGGTTTACAAGAAAGAGGATGGGTGTCGTTGTTCATGGAAACCCGAGCTCAAGACAAATTGAATGCAAGAGGGATGTACGAGATTATTCAATTGAGCCTACTCGAGTCTAGTCTTCCTCTTCAGCATTCATTTATAAACCTAGTCATAATTACAACCCCAAAGCTAATGAACCTTTCTGTTCATTTGAAAACCGAAAACTCTGTTCTTTTTTTAAATAAAAATTAATTTTATTGTAAGCTTCTGTTGACCTTACGTAATCAAATATGTAATGGGATTAATAATGTTTAATGGGAGTGAAAGATAAAAGTGGTGAGGATAACAGGAACTTTCTATATCCAGTTGACAAAAGGAGTTGGGACTCTGAAAATTGATTTCTGATGCGTGGTGTTTCTCCATACGCATTTCTAATGCAAGATTGGATCTCTCGAGTCTCTCAAGAATAACAAATCGAAATGCGGATTCTCTTAAGTTATAGGCCTCGGACTGCGGTCACGTCGAACGCTTTTAAGTTAACCGTGGGAGGTTTAGAAATCGAAAAAATGTGCCTCTTGTGCCAAAATTGCCTTTACTAGCAATATTTGTTCAATTATTTTAACCGTGAATGTGCCCTGGTCGGTAGCCAACATATTGGAGTTCAGAATTAGGAACGACGTCCTTCATGTTCAAGAAGGTTACAATTAACCCTCTGAAAAATAATCAAGGTCCTAACCTTGACGGACAAGAAACTAAAATTTTGCAAATGATTGCAATAATTAATTCCTCGCGTTCTTCTGGCATTGCAGAACGATTTTTTTTTCTCTTCTGGAATACACTGACCGTGGTAAAGTTTGGTTACTCTTGTGATGTGAATCTAATCCATGGCATTATGGCGAGAGCGTCCGGGCCTTTATCCTCTCTCCCCAAAGATGGATTAAGCAATTATTGCAGCAGTTTCGCAATTTTGCTTGCTTTTAGTGTTTTCGGTCCCAATCTTGCCTCCTGTATATTGTGGCGAATTTTAATAACACTTAATTTTCCTCCCTAGGTTTTCAACCATGATTTTTGGACTGATATTGGTTTGCTTGGTGGCAAGAATATCAG
Source organism: Orius insidiosus (assembly GCA_014119065.1). Classification (NCBI taxonomy): domain Eukaryota; kingdom Metazoa; phylum Arthropoda; class Insecta; order Hemiptera; family Anthocoridae; genus Orius; species Orius insidiosus. The sequence continues at coordinate 708,568 of JACGAQ010000011.1, read as the reverse complement.
CCAAGCCTGAAATGAAACAAGTCGTGGTTGATGGTAAGTAAATTTTACCAGTTTAACTCACAGCAGTTTTTCATTTTTTTTTTTTCTTAAGGAACAATAAGCGAAGTTGTAGTATTTCCGAACGACGCCATCAACTTGACCTGCAAAGTTGATCATGGGTTTGAAACAGTTAGTTGGTTTAAAGATGGTAACAAAATAAGCAAAAAGAATTCAAGAATCAACGTATCGAAAAATTGGCACGTATTAATATCTCCATACAACATATTTTAATTGATTTTTATTTAGGTTTAAAATATTGAAGATAAGACCAAAAGATGAAGGGGAGTATGCATGCTCGGTCGGAGAGGACATCGTCCATCAAGTCACTTTGAAAGTTTATTCGGATTTTTCTTCATCTGAAAGGAATCCAAATTTTCAAGTTTTGGACCAAAAAAAAGATGACATCGATGAAATGAACAAGTTGATTTTTAACGATGACAACTTGGACGATGAAGATGTCAAACCATTTTTTACAAATTATAAAGAAATGCATAACGTTATTGCTAAAATGTCTGGAGACCATTGTGTACTTAAATGCCCTGCTTATGGTAACTATAAATAATTTTAAAATATTTAACATTTTTCCCCCTCAAATTCAGGTATACCAAAGCCATCGATCAAATGGTTTAAAGGGGATGTTGAATTGAAAAACAAAATCGGCCCATCTTTGACTTTTAACCATCTTTCTTGAAAGATGCTGGGATTTACACGTGTGTAGTGAGCAACATCCATGGCACCATCCGACACAAATCAACTTTACAAGTTTTCGGTAATACTTCCATCGATTTAAACGATGTCCATTTAATTACTTGCTTATTTGTCGGTTTAATTAAAATTGCAAAATATCGAGTCGCATGTAAACTTGGAAGTTTCGAGTATAAAAATTATTTCGTTTATTACTTCGTCGCGTTGTTCGCTTTGAACCAGTTTTCTCTTCTCGTTAATTTCTTCATGAACAAATCTGAAAGCATTTTTTCATAGGGCAGTTTTTAGTTAATATAACTCAATTATTCTCTGTTCAATAAATTTAAAATGACTGATTAAAGTTTATTTTTAATCCAAGCACCTAAAGTGTTTCGCAGAACCTAAAACTTCAGAATTTCAGGTTCCGACATTGAAATGCCCCTCATCATTGAATCACCGTCAAATATGACTGTCATGGTTGGGGATTCTGCTAGTTTTGAATGTAAATTGCAATCAAGAGCCAACATCATTTGGCTCAAACATAGCAAATACATTGATCCAGAACAATTCAACAGCAGTGAAACCATCGCTAAGTATTCCGTAAGTTTTATCTCCTTACATTCTAATTTGAGGCTTAACTTCAATTTTTTTAGTTAAAAAATATAATGAATTCAGAAGAAAAGTTGACCATAGAAAATGTCAAATTATCCGATAGTGGATGGTACACTTGTCTTATTGACAGAAAAGCTTCAAGCAGCGCTTGGTTGCAAGTTAATGAAGGTAATAAATTAAAATTATTTTATTAATTTGTTAATTTGAAAATTTCAAGATTCTTTCGATCCTGAGCACTCTCCGAGCACTGCTCGTTCAAATCAAACTTATGCTCCTGTCTTCATTAATGGAAATGGAATGCCCAAACTTGTCGGTAAGCCGGCTGGAAACATGGTTCGTCTAAAATGCCCTGCTGAAGGTATAAAACATTTTGAAATTCGACTTTTCATTACTGTTCTTCTAGGAAACCCAAAGCCGAATATAACGTGGTTTAAAAATGGTAAAACTCCTCAACGCCATCTTGGAAACATCAGATTTAACGCATGGACATTGAGCATGGAAGACTTGATTCCAAACGATTCTGGAAATTATACATGTGTTCTATGCAATGTTTTAGGCTGTATTTCACACACATTCAAAGTTTTTATTGAAGGTAACCTATTTTAAAGTTTAATATCTACTTAACAATTAGTGGTCCTAGGATGAAATATTTTGTGCTTTGTAAATCATGCCCCCATCAAAATGTAATATGTTTGTTTTAAACAAACAAAAATTTAATGATTTTAATATTGTAGTATCTTAACAATATGTGTAATTTTTAATGTAGAAAGACTTCCACATCGACCATTCATCATGGAAGGCTATCCACGCAATATAACTATTTTAGTAAATTCAACGGCAAAATTCGAATGTCCGACTCTTTCTGATTTGGCTCCATATGTGCAGTGGATAAAGCATTTCTACTCGCACAATGAGTCCGAAGAGACTCAAGGGCAAGTCCCAATGTTTAACGGAACAGTGATTCAGGTACACTTGGGCTCTTGTTGTTCCTTTTCTTTGGGTCAAGCGCTTGTAGGTGTCTAAGGGAGGCAAGGGTGTATAACTTATAATGAACAAAAAAATATTCAATTCATCTGTCAATAATCGATTGAATGTCTGTTTATAGAATTGGTACCTCACAGGCCAATACTGACTGAAGCTCCAGAAAATATAACGGTGAAGGCAGGTGATAAGGCGGAATTTGTTTGTGTGATTTTGTCGTCATTGCAAACTCACATTTCTTGGTTAAAGGGACACCATCTTTCAAATGATACGAGCGAGGTGAAGGTTGGTTTGCACGGACACTTGGTTCATTTTGCTTTCTCTTCCTTTTCCATAGTGTGGACATTGACAACATCGATTTCCAGACTTACTTGACTGTTTTTCAATGTGTCAGCCCTTTTAAGTCCTCTAAATTACATTTATATTGTAAATAAAACAACAAAGACTTTTCATAAAAAATTAAGAATCTTGTGGCAATCTGGTGGAATGTTGTGTGAGATGCATGTGCTTTTTAAAATATTACACAAATGTGGGTATTGGCAATGTGAAAAATTCATTCGCTCTATTGGCTCAATTGCAAACTTTTCTGTATTGCAGATTACATTCCCTAACGATAACCTAATCAAGCCATATTATTCATATTTTTATTACTCCTTAAATAATAAAATGTAAGATAAAACAGTATTGTTAGATAGATCGTAAGATTGAGGTAAAGTGTACAGGTTATTATTTCGGAAGGTGGTTTACAATCGAGGATGGTTTGCTGATTGAAATCCAACACTCTCTGTGATCTCTGTTTTTGTCTACAAAAACTAACAATTTTAATTAAAAAAACTTGATATCAATACTAGGGTAAAACTATGTGGATTTTGCCATAATTTTTAGGCTAGTGGCGAACATAACAATACAGATCCTGGAAAATTAATCATTCCTAATGTCACTCACGATGATGAAGGGTGGTACACATGCATTGCGGGTAATGGCCTCGGTTTCACTCATGCAAGTGCATACTTGCAAGTTGTTGATGGTAAAGATTTTCTAATACTGTAGTTGAAGTTTTTTAAATATTTTCTTATTTAGAACTTCCAAGTGTTGTGGAAGCAGCAGATAACTCGATTCGTCTAATCGTGATAATTACAGCAATATCATTATTTTTTATTGGCATGATAACTTTCCTTTTGAACATGATTAGGAACTATAAAAGGTAATTTTTTAAAAATTACTTTTCATTTGGAAGGTTAACAAATTTTGTTGTTTAGGGAAAAGCTTGAAAAAATCTTGGCAATTGAAGCCGAAAGGGCTGCAGCAATTACGCAATGGACTAAGAAAATTATTATTGAAAAACAATGTCTTTTGGATGAACAAGATCCTTTGGTAAGCTAGAAGCTTTTTTGTTTTAACCTTTACTGTCTAATTCAATAATGTTAGCTACTCCCGGTTGTTAAAATTGAAAAGCAAAAGGCTGCTAATGTAAAACATGAATCGTTGGTCTCAGAATATGAATTGCCTCTTGATTTGGACTGGGAGTTCCCCAGGGCGGATCTTTTAATGGGGAAAACTCTTGGTGAAGGAGCCTTTGGAAAAGGGGCCATCTGTTAATATGCGACTTGAGATACTCATAATTTTGTCTATAGCATTTTTGGCTTTTTTAGGAGATAAGATATTAATTTTTTTTCCTTTTCTGTGTATTGCAGTGCATACATCGTGACTTGGCTGCTCGAAATGTGCTTGTTAGTGAAAACTTTGTTTTAAAAATCGCCGACTTCGGTTTAGCTCGTGACATTCACAGCCACGACTACTATCGTAAAACGACAGATGGGGCTCCCGATTAAATGGATGGCTCCTGAAGCTCTCTTCCATAGGATATACACTACTCAAAGTGATGTATGGAGCTATGGAGTTCTCCTTTGGGAAATTATGACTTTAGGAGGAACTCCTTACCCTTCCGTCCCCAATATGGAGAAACTCTTCCAATTGCTACGAAGCGGTCATAGAATGCAAAAGCCACCATGCTGCTCTCTTGAAATGTAACTATAAAAATTTCTACATTGACAGTCATTTTAACATTTTAACAGGTACATGGTTTGCGCGACTGTTGGAGTTATCAATCCAATGAAAGGCCATCGTTCACCGATCTCGTTAAAGTTCTCGACGGAATCCTAATGGTCACGGCTAACGAAGTAAACACCTGCATTAAATTTTATTTCACATTTTATCCACTTTTCAATTTTCTAGGAATATTTAGATCTGGGACTACCACAATTGGACACTCCACCCACCAGTCAGGAGTCAAATGACGAAGAGTTTCCATATCTACTGTAAAACAATTTTAAAAAAATAGATACTAAAGTACAAACTATAGTTCCCTAAAAATAATATATTTCTATGTATAATGTGTATAAACAAGTATAGGCTTGAAAAAGAAAATATTTTTTTACCGTTTTTACTTCGTTTTTGGTGACCTCTATTTGGGATTAAAGGCCTTAAGGCCATTGATTGAAAGCTACTTAAGTATGTGTATATTGTGCGTTTTTGTATATAGTATTTGGTGTTAAAAAATCTTATAAGTGTATATGCCTAATGTTGTAAAGGCTGCAATATAAATGTTTGTATAGCAATTTTTTTTTAACTCTAACTACACTTTCAAGTCATACTTTAGTTGTAACGTTAAGGTACTTATTTGTATTGCAGATTTAAATTATCTGAAAATGATGCATTTTTTTGTAGGAATTGAAATTTTCCACCGTCCTTACTAAAATAATGTATTGTAAGTAATCATATATTCTGTATCGACGCCACAAACAAAAAAAAAAAATAAAAAAAATAAAAAGCAATAGTTTTCGCCACAAAACAATGTGTAAGCCAATTTGTAAGTTCAGCAAGATAAATTTTTTTATTTTCTTTTTTCTTTTTTGTGGTGTCTTATTTAAGTTGATTAATATGTTTTATTATTTGTTCAAAGTTGAAATGAGTTTTAAATTTAAATTATTATTTAAAAATTTCTATTATTACCTACTTTTACTTTTATCAGTATTTTTTAATACGATGTATCATTAAAATTTTTACAATGCCAAGCATTTAACATTATATCAATGTATTTGGCTGGAATTTGTGATACAAGGCTGTTTTCTAGGATAGCTGAACTGGAAATTTTGTTTCAATAAAATTGGTAGTTCTAACTGTGTAAGAATTAATTCAAGAATTTAATCGTAGATTAAGTTAACCTTCAATCAGTGGAATTTTTTTCGGACTCTGTCATATTTGGGTCGCAACCAATTTGAAAACTGCTATAATGCATTTTTTCTTCATATCAAGTGAAATATCATTGTTGATAGTATGAAATTATATTATTGTTCACAATTAATTGAAGATATATAAAATTTTGAAATTGAAAATTTTATTTTTAAATTTTGAATCAGAAGGTTTTTGAAATTATTTTTACTTGGCTATCAAATTTCCGATACATTTTTACTTTAGGGGTGCGAAATAATTTTTAGAGAGCAAAAGTGGAAAAATTTTGATAAGAAGGATGGCAAAGCTGGCCTAGGAACATGGAACTAAGGAAACCGTTGGGATGGACAGGAAATTTTTAAGTTGTAAAGTGAACAGAAGAGGGAAAGAAATGCTAAAATTTACAATATGGGTCGTTTTATATCGCCAGTAATTTGAATTTTGTGAAGATGATTTGACGGAAGAGCAAAAACAAAACAAAGAAAAAAAAGGAAACTGACATTTTTGTCATAAAAATATTTATTTTTACGCACTAAGTAACATTTTTGAATACATTCAGAATTTTTGTTTTAAAAAGTTGAGATAAATGATCTAATAATATGGCTTTTGAATATAGTTTGGGAAAAAAATAATGGGGAAAAAAAATGCATAGGACACAAGGCGCCATAGTGAATACGTGCAAGTAAATCCACCAAGCAGATCATGAGAAATGGCTGTTTTAAAAAATTTGAGTGAAATGCGAAAACAGTGGGAGTGTAAGAATATCTTCTCATTGCGGAAAGCAGTAAGGAAACTATGACCATAAACAATTGTATATGAGGGCTTGAGAATTAAATTCAAAAGAGGTTACAAGAATCCAAAAAAGTTTCGAAAATGAGCAGGAGGTCAGTCTTTACTCAAAAGTATCTTTACACAAAAACCGCCTATCCAAACACACAGCACTTTGCTGACTGCAGTTTTTTTTTCTACAGCTTTTGATGATCCTTCAAATTTAGGACCAGCACTGAGTGTGCTAAACAAAAAAAAAATCTATCCTACAGCGACTAAATATCAATTGACTGTCTAATTATTACAAAAATAGCCTCTTATTATGCAGTTATTGATATTGCTTTTATAAGAAGATATAATGTAAAATTTTCAAAAAAGTTTGGTACTTAACTAAAAATATGTAGGAGATAATAAGAAAGCCAATCATAATTCAAAAATTTTAAGCTTATTTAAGTAATAATTTTTTTAAAAATCCAAAAACACAACGGCTAATATAAGCTCATTAAAAATATAAAATAATTCTTGTATTGTCTTTTTCTTGGTTAATAAAAAGAATTTAGGCCAATCGTTTTTAAAAAAAGTGCACTAATTTGGATAAATTTTTTACAAGCCATTTGATTTTTTGTGGTCTTGAGCTATAAGAGAAATAAAAATTTAATTTGGAACAGAAATTAACTTAAACAATAAATCAGTCAATGGTACCGTGTACCTTTCATGACTATAATAAATAAAAAAAATTATCACAATTAAAATATAAAATCACATCATAAACAATCACATTTTAATAAACCATTTTCAGAAGTGTATAAACTGTTGATTTTTGGCTTGATTAAAGAGATCTTTGAAAATAAAACTATAGAAATAAGTGGATTTTGAGTTGTAGTCCATAAGACATGGGAAGTAGGAATGATTGAGTAAATCACCAAGATATCCTCTGAGGCTCTTCTAAATCGCTCCAGTAAAATTCTTTAGTGGCGAAGATATAGAAAACAGCGACATTAACAAAGATTATGAAGGCTTTCTAAAACTAGATGCCACATTTTATCTTTTATAGTTTGAAGTCGGATGAACACAAAAGGAAGTATGAAGTAGCGAAATTCAAAAAGTTTTTGCGGAACGAGGTTCATGGCAAGGGCGACGTAGTAACCGTATTTCCAAGGGTATTCACCGATAGAGGCTTCGATAGAGAACAAGCCGAACATATAGACAGGGACTAGGAAATGAGGGGCGTAGACACTGCTCTGATAAAGTCGTTTCCATACGTAGAACGAATAGTGCCGGTTGTCGGCCAATAAGTATGGATGAACCATGGAGTGGCGCTTATGACTAGCGATAGAAGTGCCGACAGAAGAATCGACGGGAACAAATATTTACGAAGGAGAGTTGTGAAGTTGTTTAAAATGTTCCAGCCAAAAGCTAGGCTTGAAGACAAGGACAAACAAAGAAAAATAAAATAACTGGCACAAATGAAAAACGGCGGTGTGGGCACTTCTATCGCCAACGACGAAACCTTTGTTGTACACAAAAACTAAAAATATCAAACACACAAAAAGTGACCCAAAACGTTGGCTATCAAATACTCCATGCGTTCTGAGATCCCTTCCTTTGTCTTGATATATTCATACGCCCTAGTTTTCCCCTAAGAAAAAAAAATAATAATATGTTCTAAGGATTTTCAATAAAACTTACTTCCTTGTAGTATATCCTGAGGAATCGGTAGCACCGAGGAATATCAGGGGAACTCAGAATGTGATAAAGCATCATAAAACCGACCCATACAATATTTGTTTGCCTAACTATTACACTAAAAAAACCTAAGAACAATTTTATTCGATTAAAAATTTTAAAAATGAACGTACATACCAAATAAAGCTGATTTTAAATGTTTATTTTGTAGAATCATCAAATACGCCGAGAGAACGAGGCAAGTCGATAAAGACTCTGTGTAATAAAGGAAAGAGAAGAAATACATTACCGGGAAAAATGAAATGTTCAACGTGTTCCAAGTGACAAAGACTCGTTTTTTTGGAATCTGAAACAAAAGAATCAATAAAAAAGTAAACTACAAAAATAAAATACCTTTCGCACAGCAGAAGTGGTTGTTATTATTTTATAAACGAGAACATAATTGATGATGGATATGATGACGTTCATAAACCTCAAACTTTGAACGGTGCAAGGAATGCTCGTAAGTCCAAACATCAGGAAAGATATGTAAAGCCCCGGCAATGTTGTAATTTTAGGGTCCCACTGGAAGAAAAAAAAAGTTATGAGGTGGTCACTATGAAAGCTGCAATGAAAAGTCCAATGACAATCCCTCCGAATTGTATCCAATTGAGCAGCCAAGTGTTACCAAGTTACTTTTGGTCATTCCTGAGAAGTCTTTAGCCTAGATAGTAGCTTTCAAGGGTCAATCAGGCAATTGCCTCATGGGCTTTTATCAAGACAGCCAAAGGGGGATGACGTTTCAAGCCCAACCAAGTGCTTGCATTATTCACCGGAAAACTCAATGAAACAAAATGACCTAAGACACAGATCGACCTCATTGCGTTCGAGTTCGCTTGAAAAGTGCGAGATTGATAGCTACATTGGGCGATGGAACATACCTCATTGAAAGTGAAATTACAAATTTTGACAGCTTGTGGGACATGGAAGACTTCGTCGATATAAGGAGTCGGCTGTACGTTCTGAACAAGCTTGAAAAGAAGAAAGCTCGTGAACAGGTAGAAAAGGAAGCCCAAAACGCCGATTTGCTTCGATGAAATAATCGTCATGTTCTTAGTTTCAACGAGGGCACCACAAAATTAAAATCCAAACGCGGAGGCCAATTCCTCCGACTAGCGATGGACCGGCGATTAGCGTGGAATCAGACACGGCACGTAAAATAATTAATGACAGCGTGATAAAAACTGAGATTAAACAATACTTGTAGATAAAAACGTTTTGCGACCGGTTAGGGTATCGGCTGTAACGATACGTCACTCGTGGTTTAATGTGACGTCAAACTTGGAGATGGATTAAAACTGAGGAGCTAATAAAGTAATAAACCAAGGTGTTTAAGACGAGCATTCCTCGCGATAAGAAAAAGATTGACCTTATCGTTTTTTTAATGAGCTTTCCTTGCCATAGGAAAAAAAAAACTTTACGTGGAGGGTATCACATTAACTTTAAAGGAAGTAAATAAAATCAACCACATTTGGAACAATGCAAGGTTTGATTTGATTACAGTTGATTAAATTTATTCATCACTTGTGCTTATACAAATTTACCTATGTGCTAATCTAAAATAGTCTCACCGAGTTATAGACCGTTCCCAAAGGTAGGGCCTTTGAGTATATAAAGTACCGTTCCTAAAGGTACTTTATACTCAAAGGTAGGTAGGGATTGAATTCATTGTTTGTTGTGAGAGCTCTATCATATGGATTGAGCTCTTTACAAAAATTGAGGGACGGAGGATTGGTCCCGTGAGGTAATGGCTTTAGAGAAAAATCTGCTCTAATAAGTACAGAGAAGCAATAATTCATCCCTGCGGGAAGGAACTATAGCATTTTTATGAGTGTGTTATCTAGGCAAAGATTTTTTTTCTTGCATAATATTCCAAATGCAATAACGTTTATTTCAGAATGTAATTTCAAACTTCGGTCTTTCATTTTTATTCTGAAAATTATTTTAATGAAATAAGAAATGTAATTTACGCAAGGGTTAGCCACCAAGGGTTAGTCACTGCACTCAGGTGGAGAACGCTTTAAGTTTTGCTTTTGAGATTATAATGGCAAAATAATGTGCTTTAAAAGGCGATAAGCAACCCAGTAGTTTTAACTTTCATATTATTTACTAATAAAATTGTTACTTGTTATTTTTTGGGTTCTATTTCGTACAGAAAACATATTTAAAATAAAACACCCATAGGGCGCTAAGCGTTGGCGAGTTCACCGGTTGTCCGCCAGAATACAGTGACCTCTGTCATGGTCTATATCTTTTGTTAAATTACACTTTTGCTGGCTAAAATAATTTTCAGCATCAATATGATTAAAGTACTTATTAAGTTCTATCGAGGTAAAAGTTTTGAGCGTACAGGTATTCAAAAAATTTCAAAGGTACAAACTCGTTTATCATGTAATTTTACAATAATGCTTAGTTCCTTCCCTCGTGAATGAACAAAATCTTCATAAAATTAATTAGAGGTGATCCAAAATCTTTTCATTCAATATTGATCAAATATTTAGTAAATTAACCGCGACAGCTGGACTGTCTGGGAGTTGGTTTGCTCTCTAATTTTTTTTGGTGCCCTGTCCTCTTGACGGGGCCGATAATTCTCTGACTTTAATTAAGCTTGTTAAAGTGAATTTTTATAACGCTCGTAAACAAACCTAGGCTTTGACATGTTAATCACCTGAAGAACTTTCATCGAAAACTTCCTTAAAGAGAAGCAACGATATAGGAGAGGGAAGTATATTGGAGGGGAGGTACGACGGAGGGGGAAGTATAAATCAGGGGAAGTATTACAGAGGGGGAAGTATAAGGGAACAAAAGTATAACAAGGCGAGGGAAAGTATAAGGAAGGGGAAGTATACGGGAGGGGAAAAGTATAAGGGAGGGGGAAGTTTTTTTGTTTGTTTTTTCGAAAAATTTTCTAAGTTTTTTCAAGAAAGGCTATAGCGGGATAAGGGGGGACAAAACGGCCCTTACTCCGATTTGGCCGAAACAATTCTAAAAGATGCCTCTTTATGTGAATAAGAACTGACATATTAAACAGATAAAAAAAACCGAACGGTTTTCGAAAAAAACGGGCTTATCCTTTTTTAGAAAAACTTCAATATCTCGAGATCTAATGATCCCACAGAGCCCAATTTATTTTAAAACTTTTTAGCATCTAAAGACATTCAAAATTTCAAGTTAAATCCTCCAGTCTAGGGACCCTTTGGTGCGGCAAAACGTACCCAAAAATTTCAGTTATGTTCCTAACTTTGTTTATGGTGGGGGGGGGGGGAGATAATGGGAAACATTATACAAAAGGCATTGGCAAAAGTCAAAAGGAAGCTCTGTGCAAAATTTCTAGTAGATTGGTCCAGTTGCCCAGGCTGTGGGCCCGTCAAAGTGGGAAAAATCACCCTAAAATTACAGTTTTTGTTGTTAACTTCTTTTTGGGTTAAATCTTTTAAAAGGCACTGGCTAAAAATGAAAGGAAGCTCTGTGCAAAATTTCAAATCAATCGGTGCAATATTAGAGGCTGTAGCCCTGGCTAACTGAGCGGGATGACAAAGAAGAAGAACACCAAAGGCAGAAAACCGGGTTTTCAAAGTTGTATATCTCGGCACCCTGTATACCGATCGACTTGAAATTTTCAGCATTTACTCATATTTTAATCAGAGAAGACCTGCATAAAATTTGAAGTCGATCGGTATACAGGGCGGGTCGGTTTGGCGGGGCGGAACACTACCGCGTTCCTAGATGAAGGCGTCATTATTTTATGATCCCAACAATAAAATTCCAAAACGGACGCTATGAAATAAAAATAATAAGGAAAAATACTGTAAATAGAGTATTCCTCGACTTTATTAAACGAAAAGAATTTTGAAATTACTTAGAAGATTCCAAGGTTCTTTGAAAGTTAAAAAAAAAATATTTTCAAATTGTTCTCAGGCTGTGACGTTTGTGACGTCAGAATGTAAGCCGCATGTCAAGCGCTCCTATTTTTTCATTCTTTTTTCGTCTAATTTCTTCTAATCTTGGAGACCTTCATCTCAATGTCCAGCTGATGTATTTTCGTCCCATGAATTGTGATCTCATTCAGTAGCCACTTCAATTTAACACAAAAACTGTTAACTTTCCCCCCAGCTTATCCGTGGACTCCACCCTATACGTTTCGAGTCATCAATTTTATTTAAAAGCGTCCTTAACAAATTCGGAGAAATGCGTTCGACATTTTTTCTCCTCGCCTTTTTAATATCTGCTGCAAGCATCTCGGCCGCTGGTAAGCCTTTTTTAATGATCATTTTTCATAAATTAGCTTTTTTTCCCTTTGTGTTTTTTTTTCTGTTTATATGGGAACCAATTGAAACTTCTGGGTGGACTCGACGTTTAACTAGGTCAATCTAGTTATTGTCGGTTTCAAAGCGAATTTTTTCGTATCAAACATTACTTTGACCATTTTATTATTTTAAATATTATGAACCATCTATTTTAACGTTCAATTTTTTATCATAGTCTTATTTTATTTTCTCAGCATTGTTAGCATCAGATAAAATTTTATCTAGAAAAGTAAATAAAGCCTCCTTTTCTTCATTGTATTCATTAAATTTACGTTTAAATGATAACTGGGTGGGGTACAATGGAATCTGATTTGGTTTTGGAATGTTAAATTTGACGAATTATGACAAATAAAAATGTTGATGTGAAAATTCTTTTTATAAGGTACATAAAATCTCTTGAAGGAGCTCTTCAGATTTTCAGTTTCCCTCTAATCTGTTAATACCGAGTCCTCCCATGAAGTAGGATGGATTAAAATTGTCAGTTTCATAAGATAAATTTTTCGTTTTCTTTTAAGGATCACAAGAGTTAGTAGTTCCTGCTTTATCCTACTTAAATATTCATCTTACTTTTTGTTTCAGGCGTCGGATATGTTTTAACACCTGTCTTAGAGAAAAATAGAAATGTAAGAATTTTCGAATATAAAGTTGCAAATACCCTGCAATGCAATATATCGGCTCCTCTTACACCTGATCTCTCTTTAAAATGGTTTGGATTTTATTATTTTCTTTTACTTTGTATTAAATTTATTTATTTTAAGGGCTAAAAATGATATGGTGATTGAGAAAAATGAGGAGAAGTACGATTTCAGGAGTGACTCTCTTGTTATTCATCGTACTGTTGAGGACGACATTGCCACGTACGCTTGCATCATAGTCAATAAAACTGATAACCGACACATCACTCGTGCTGAAATTAAAGTCATGGGTAAAAATAATTATAAAAAAAAAAATAAAAGCCTAAAGGCTATAGCGAGGGGGGTATTTTGGCTCTTACTCCGATTTAGCCGAAAAAAATTCCAGAAGATGCCTCTCTAAGTAAATAAGAACTACTGACACTTTCAGATTAAAAAAAAAAAATATGGGTTCCTTTTTTTTAAGAAGAACCTCAATATCTCGAGAACTAATGATCCCTTAGTGCTCATTTTTTTTGTAAATTATTAAGCATCTAAAGACGCATCTTTGAGAATTTTTTGAAATTTTTCCAAAACTTTTAAGTGTGAAAAATTAATTTTTATTACTTTTGAGAGGTCAGGAAAAATGGTTCCCTTCAAGGTGGTGACACCAAATTAATACAGCTTTTAGAGAGACCTAAATTGTACCTCTTATATTTTTTTCAGATTTTTCGAGGAGGTATAACAGTATTTTATAATTTTTTTTTCTAAATTTTAAGCTGTTTTTCGCTATAAATGTTGATTTTAAAAATTAATTTCATCATATTCAGAGATATTGTGGTTTTCCTAACAAAGGATAAACCTGTTTTTGTTGAACACCGCTCTGTTTTTTTATCTGAAATTTATGTCAGTTCTCATTCACATAGAGAGGCATCTTTTCGGAAGAATCAGAGAAAGGGCCAAAATGCCTCCCTTATCCCGCTATAGCCTTTATGTCTCTTGGAAAAATTTGGAGTAAGGATTAGCACTGGGAGGGTGAATCCTGTTAAATTTTCGGTTAGTGATGGCTCCTTTTCCCCATTTTTAGGTAAACCTACTGCCAAGATTTTGCAGAAAGTCCCTCAAGGAGCTTCGATTGAAGGCCAGAAAATTTTGCTCGAGTGTGTCTCCCAAGGTAACCCACTTCCCGAAATGGAATGGCAATTCGGGAATCAAACGTTCAGACCGGAGGAACCAACTGCTGATCCATCGAAAAAACCTGAAGGAAGAGTTAGAGTCACACAGAAAACCGACAACATTTTAACCCTTCAAATTGATGAAGCACAAATGTCAGATCGCGGCGATTTCATTTGCAGTGTTTCAAATGAAGCTAGTCAGATTTTGAATACGACCGTTAAAGCTGTCTTGTTTGTCCGAGTAAAAGGTAACTTTTCATTAATTTTTTTCTCCAATGATTAAATTTTACCTTTCTATTAGATAAATTAGCTGCTTTGTGGCCTTTCATCGGCATTTGTGCTGAAGTTATCGTACTCTGTGCTATTATCTTAGTCTATGAAAGAAATCGTATTAAATCTGAAATGGAAGAAAGTGATACAGACGTGAGCCCCGAGCAGTAAGTATTTCAGTCGTAAAACACATTTTTATACAAGGTGTTTAAGTTGTCCTCCAGCTGTCATTAATGACATTAGGTTAAATAAATTGTAACCTTCATTGTTTAAGAATTTAGCGGTAGGTATACGAGGGGTGAAACTTAAAAAGTAGGAGGACTACTCAACCCTGTATAAAGAATGGCAATTGAATTCATACTTTTTACAACTTCTTTTTTTTTTCCTCAGGAAAAACACCCCTGACCACGGCAAAGAGTCTGTCAGACAAAGGAAGTAGATTGTGATGCCACAAATATTGATGTTCGCGTATTATTATATTAAGTATTTAGAATGCTTTAAACTTGAAATTAGTCACCAACTAATAATAGCTTAATTATTTAGAATCAAAATGTTCATAAAATTTTTAAATATTGATAAAAGTCATCAAAAAAATTGTGGTGTGTCGTTCGCCCTGGAATGTTCGCATACGCCAATTTTATTCGGCACTTATAACTTTCTTCCTAACCTTCCGCCTTCTTTCGGAACGCACATGCCCGAGAGTGACCGTGAGTTTTTTCTTTTAACCGAAGAATTTTAAGGAGACGTTAATCCAGGGTTAGATTTGACTTTCAACTTTTGTGCCTAGAACAAAATTTGTTCTTTAAATTCCACATAAAAAAAGGAAAAAAAATCTATTATGTAATTGTTTTCTTTTCTTATGAGAGGTCTAGTGAATTCGTTATAAATTAGTTTTATTTATACTTATGGGTTCTTGAATGTGTCGTTTTTGAATAAGTTTGTTGTTATTATTTTAATCTTCTCGTTCACTCGCACCATTTAATATAAAATTCGAATAGCTCTACCTACCTCTTTTATAACTGTTTCATTCAATTGTTTTCATATTAGAAATTTTTATTTTTCACTGTATAAATTATCCAAAGTTATTATATTTTTTGTACAGATCAACTGAGCTGGATTGTCTTTAAATAAATCTGTGGGATCGTTCACTAAAAATTTGTTTTTTCATGCTTAAAAGTATCGTTGTAGTCAATATTTTTTAAATATTCCATTTTTCATGTCATTGTATTAAAAATTATATAACATTGAAAACTTTTTTTTTAAGTTGTGTGAACATTCATTTGTAAATAATTACATTCTGTTTCAAGCTTAGTATAAAAAATAATGAATTCTGCTAGTGTCCCAAATTTTTCACGTAATAAGATACATTTTCACGGTGTGCTTTACTTTTTTTTTGGTAGGAATATAAGCCGAAAAGTACTTACTGAATTTTAAAGTTACCTTCTATATTAATTTTTATCGTGTTATAGTGTAATTTTGTATTAACGAACCAAACATGACAAAAGGCAGCGTTTCTAAAATACAAAGGACACTTCCAATTATTTTTGCTCACTTGAAAAGTACTTAAATTTTATTATTTATAATGTTGAGTTATTTTTAACTTGATGTTTAAATTTCTTTTAAATTCTAAATAACGTCAATGTAGTCGAAAGACAAGTGAGAATGAATGTTGGTCGTGAAATTTAACTTATGATGGTATTTTTATTTTGTTGTTCTCCTTGACGTATATAAATACAGTAAACGTTTATTGTTTTACATTTACTGGAGTTTTATTTCCTTACCTCTTGAATTAGGATGATTAAAAAATAATTATTCCTCTGAAGGACTGAAGAACTCGGGTCTAATTCAGGTTCTCATATGTTAGTTTCTTCTACATACCTTGAATTCTGAATTTGTAACCTGGAGATTAATGGTAACCTGATTTATGGAGCTCTCACTGTCACACTCGTCTACTTCCCATTCTCCGTCATTTCGTTCGGAGAGCTTTAGCCAGGAGCTGGTCCGACCAAAGTTTCACTGGTTAGGCGGCTTAGGTTAGGAGACACTGGTTAGACTCCGGCGGCTAATATTAAAAAAAACTTCAGTCCTTTTTAAGTAAGGTTTTATTCCAATTAACAAATTTATAAAAGAACACATCTTCAACATAATTCGAAACAATGGTATATGGTAACACCAACAGTAAAAATAAATGAAATATCACAACAATATAAAATAAATATTTCTAATCCCAGTCATAGTTCTCATCGTCCTAAAACAATTATCTATTAGAACGACCATGACAACATTTCTAGGTGCATAATAATCTTTCTGGTCTAATTTAACCCAATGTAATCACCTCTCTCTGAGTATCTGGCTCGCAGTCTACACTTTAGGCTTATACTAAATGAGGGAAGAAGGTCCCTATGATATAGATTTTTTCCCCCTTTCTTTTTATGAAGAAATTCATTGTAAACTTCGCAGTTGTTGTTTGTCAAACCTGTCTTGAAAAATTGATCTAGGGTGGATTTGACAAAATTTCACAGCCTTTGAATTAAAGGAATCCTGGGACTGGTTCTGAACGACTTGGTATTTTTTTAAATATCGGTGTATGTATTTCTTAAGCTCAATTAAGACCATAAACAATAACAATTAGACAGTTGGTTTTTGAAGACCGTAATTTCTTTTGACCTTCGCTAATATTCCGCTGTAAAACTTACGTTTTTTTTTCTAAATATAAAATATTACGGATCGATTAGAGTTCTAGAATGTTCAGTCTTTTGAGGTTCGAGTATTGAATTCTCAATTTCTAATTTATGTCCTCTGAGTTATACATTTTCGTGACGTCCGGGAAAAACGAATTTTTAAATTTTTCAGTCTGATTGGGCTTTAACTTCAGCCACCATCATTAAAAACCTTAACTTTCTCTTGTTGAAAATATAATAGGTAATACATTATTAATTCATAAATACTGGCAGACGACGAAAAATCGCCACCATCTTATAGGTTGTAAAAGAATATTGTTTTCTGTGTAAAAATAACGAGCATGCCATAACATAAGTATCCAGAGATTAAGAAACATTTTTTTGGCACATTTTTTGGCTTGAAATTGTTAGAATGTAATACTGAAAGTAACAAATTCGTGAGTAAAAGGTGAGTGAAACAAAATCCGATTATCTGGTGATTTTTTTGTCGCTAAACAGCGATGGTAAACCTAGATCGGCGATCACGCTTGTTTCGAACTCCTTTCGGTTTTCCTTTTAGCCTCTTTAAGGATTCCGCGTCGCATTCAGCTTCGCTGATCTCGAGGCCGTCGGTGAATCCCGTCGGAGGGTCAAGCCTACTCGGAAACCCAAAACTTGAGCTTCCTTCTTTCCTAAAGAAGGGGGGAAAAATTTTAGATTCAACTACACTGGCATTTGGAATTTACCTATTGGAGTGTTTATGTCTGACCGGAACTCGCCTTTCGGGTGCCGGAGACTGCTCAGGAGAACTGCTCGATTCTCCCCCGTGCAATCTTCCTCCGTAAACTAAAACGAATTTTCCATGAAGCTTATATTTTGAATAAGGCACAAGTCACATACTTTGAAGAGGAATCCTTTCTGGACGGACGACTGCAGTTCCTTGCTCAGACCATTGGTCTGTTGTCGAGCCTGAATAATCTGAACACGCACTCATGCATTTGTTCATTTTTGAATTACTTCTCAGTTTTTGATATTCTTCTTTTAGATTACCCTAAAAAACAACGAAAAATTATGAGGCAATCTTCAAGCGCACAACGGGTTCCAGCTTCGCTGTTTTTTATATCTAGTCGAACGATGGTTGCTAATCAGAGATCACTTACGCTCTTAAGAGGCATCGTTTCCATCGAAGCCAAAGCTTGGTCATGATAAATAAAACTTCTCATGTGTTGTGGAGAACTCACTTGTTGAGCTGCCACGTGAAAGGTCGCGTAAGGCGAAATGTCATCCGCATATTCTACAACAGTTAATTTTTTCGAATTTTCACTTTAGATCATAATGTAACCATATTTATAAACTAGCTCTAAAATTATGAGCTCGTATCAACTTTTGAATAAGTTTCTCTAACCTGGGATATTTTCGCACTGGAGTTCGTGAACGGAAGTAGCCATTCCTTTATGAACAGCTGCGTAATACTGCTCTCTCTGCGCCAGATTAGATTTGTTGTCCAAAGCAACTGAATTCCTGGAACTTTGCTGATGTCTCTGATTTGATGCGCACGAGTTGCTCTCTGGAATCCCAACAGAAGTTGATTAAGAGGGAATACTTTTTTCGTAAGTGCAACTCTTTATTGTGACTAAAAGCGCTTGTTAAGACTCAAGAGACGATTGGAACGTCTAACCGTCATACGTTTTCTGTCCCAAAAGTAATGAGAACGATATTTGAAACATACTTTCTTGGAGAAAATTTACGAATCCAATTAATCCCCATCGAAGTAACTTCCTTGAGAACCAGTCCACCAGTTTTGAAGTTACTTCCATCACTTTTGGGACAGGCCACGAACATGCGTCTGTACGCCTAGATTCGGGAAGGGTTTCTATTTAATGGGCGCCTTACTTCTTCGCGAACAAATAGTGATGGCGATCCCTATAGAAATGAGTGTGAGGAGAGCTGCGACGACAGGAAGAATTACACTTGGATTTAAATATTCAGACGTGTCCTCTGAATGTATTTTGACGGATGTGGGACTCAATGTCACTACAAAACATATAATTAAAATATTTTGATGGAATCCTTCGGTTTTAATGAAGTAGGAGTTGGCTAACCTCCTAGATTATGGAGCGTCGTGAAAGTATATTCAGCTGTAGTCGAGCCAGCGCTATTTTCCGCGTTTACTCTTATTTTGTATCGCTTTCCAGGCCACAATCCAACGATGTCAAATCTATCTTTCCCTTGAATGTCTTTTCCCACTAAAGAATATTTAAGTTATACACGTGAGGATATTAGCCAATTTTATTACCTGTAAGCCAATCTGAGTGGGTGATTTCTTTATATTCGATTGTAAATGTCGAAATTGGACATCCGTTGTTATTCCACATATTAAGATTTAATGTGGCACTGCTGATGTTTCCTTTGATGAAGTCCTTGTGGCTTGGCTTCGCTGGTTTTCCTCCTTCGGTCTGCGTCGTGGATACACGGCTAGTCTCTCCAGTTCCTGCCGAATTGTACGCGCACATTCGGAGATTATATTTTGTGCCGCAAGTCAAAGAGCTAAGCCTGTAAGAAACTTTGTCTCGCGGTAGCCTTTCTTCGTTCCATTGGACCATTTGAGACGAAACAGGCGCGTGCTCGAGTAGAAATCCTCTGACGGCGCTTCCACCGTTTTCGGTCACGCTCCAGTTGATATCAATCCAATCCGGACCGTTTCCGATAACAGTCAATGTCGGAGGTTCTGGAGGAACTACAATACAGAGAGACATCATAAATAATTAGCTGCACAAAGTCAGTTTACGTTCTATCTAAACTGTCTAGTCTTATCAAAGAGTTTTCAGTTGCCAGAAAATGGGGCATTAAAAAGACTTTAAAACTGTTTCGTCCTGGAGAAAAATCAACTCGATGACCGAGTTTGCCTACTGTGTGACAGGAGGATCATGTCTGCCCTACCCAAAACTAGGATTTAAGTCTACCACGTAAGAAGTATGTATGTACCCCAGCTATATCCCTACTAGGCAATGATATAGAGTAGAGACAGTTATAATAGGAAAACTTAGTAAGGGCCTGTAATAGATCAATTAAATTCTGTTACCAACCAATAACTTGCAAAGAATATGTAATTTCATCGCTCCCAGTAGGATTCGAAACTGAACAAGAATAATTCCTTTGGTGCATCTTTTGAACACCAGAAATTAAAAGGGTTCCGTCAGGCAGGAGTTGAATATTGTGAGGCAATGTTGTTGGTTGCCATGATCTCGTCGGCGTTGGCGTTCCCTTAATCATGCACGGAAGATGTACATCCTCTCCAATGCGCACGGAATGAAAGCCACCAAATGATATTATTCCAGCTCCTCCTACATCAAAATACTATAAAACGAAAAGGAAAAGTCAAAGTATTAATAACCTCGATTCGATGGAGTTCCATATACGATGTGCGTGTGATGACCCTCTCCGATTTTAGTGCTCGCCGAAACCCAGAGTTCATAAGTTCCAGACTTGCTCAATTGAGTTACTTGGTAGTAGTTTTGTGATGGAGGTACTCTCTTTTTTTCAGGATCCCTTTCCTTACCGCCTTCCAACGTTCTCCAATACACTGTATAGCTGGTGATCTTACCATTCGGTTTGTTTGGAGGGATCCAGCTCACTGTCAGAGAGCTCAAAGAAGTCGACAGAACTTTAATTCCAGCTGGAGCTTCAGGGACTGTTTAAACATTATGTATTTGTGTAAAAAAAAAAAAAAGATTGTAATACCATCCTCATCGGTGATGCAGAATATTGGCTTGCTTTTTTTTCCGTCACCGACTTTAGTGAATGCCCAAACTTCTATACTGTAGTTTGCAAATTTTTGAAGGCTGTGTAGTTTAGTTGACGTCTCCGTTGTAAGCTTAGTTTCAGCTTCAATATAACCTAAAGAGAGATTTAAAAAAAAGATTAAAATAGGTTCTTTCCCCAAGTAATATTACCTGGTGGATATTCGGCCATATTCTCGTAGTAAACTCTGTACCCTTGAATGCGGCCATTCTGGCTCGTGAGCGGTGGGGATTTCCAGGACACTAGAATGCTTTGGGAACTTTGAGCGTTACACTGAATATTGCTCGGTGGCGCTGACGGAACTAAGTAAAAAGAAAAATTGGATAGAGCATTGCGAAATTAAAATTTTACCATCTTCCATTGTGTGGGCTATGCTTTCAGGAGTCATCGGTCCAGGACCCTTGTGATTGAACGCTTGCACCACCACACCATATTTCCCATACGGATGTAAATTGTTCAATAAAACGGATACACCGTTGGGCGAAGCATTTACAGTTGTAAAATTAAATTTCTTCGCAGATCCCCCGCTAAAGTTAAAAAACAAAAATTAAACGAGGTGTTGTTTATTTAATTCAAACTAGGGTTTTATTAGACGTACTTATACTCTCTGATTCCAACATAATAGCCTATAAGTTCTCCATGGTGAGTATGGGACGGAGGAGGAAGCCACGACGCGGTCAATTCAGTCGATGAAGTTGTAGTTACTGTTAAACCCTGAGGCTCACCTGATGGGGCTTCCATGTTAGTTGTGATCTAAAAAAAAGGTTATTTTCGTACAAGCGGCGAAGCCGTCACAATACCTGAGTAATATCGCTGGGTTCTCCAGCTCCTAACAAATTTTCTGCTTGTACTCTTATTGAATAGACGCTGGCCGGATGCAAATTGTTTACCATAATTTGACTCTCACTTCCTGCATTAATCGTTTCCCATTCATTAGTTACAACTCCTACAAAAGATTGGCTAAACTGTACCATATTTGAAAATATATGAATTATTTCTTCAACACTCATGCACTGATTTTGTAATTTCTTTTAGAATGTAATTTTGTTTTGAATACCTGATTCTCTTTTGTATTGAACGGAATATTGGAGGGTTGAGGTTTGTTCGTCAGTTGGTGGAAGCCACGAAACTTTTATACTTCGACTGGTTATCTCGAATACTCTTACATCTAAGGGTTTTCCAGGTGCATCTACGGCAATGGCGTGAAATTAGAACAAAAGAACCTGAAGTGTGATCCTAGGGGGTGTGTACCTTGAACTTGTAAAAGGATTGTTCGCTGGGTCGTCCCATAAGGATTCGCTGCTATACAGCCGTATTGGCCGCTATCTGATTTGACGCTGTTCTCGATGATGAGCTCTGAGAAAATTCCACCACGAACTTGCTTCTCACGGACCTCATATCTAAAACAGATTTGATCATTCATTGCTCTGAAATTTGACTTTTTAAAACCTCGAGTTTAACTGGGTTGAAGAATGCTTCGTCCAGGAAATGCTCAAGGGTGGGTCTCCGTGTGCTTCACACGTCAGGATCTGTGTTTGTCCGCGCCTCACACTTTCTTGAGACGACATTTTATCGAATTCAGGCGGATCTGAAATCAACATGTAAAAAAGACATGCATTTTTTAAATAACTCACGCACTATTCACTTTCAATGAGACGGTCGAACTAATCCCCGATCCTATCCCGTTGGCAGCCTCGCATAAATATTGCCCTTCGTGTTCAGGCAAGGTTGGCTTGATTAAAAGGGTACCGTTTTCGAATACTGAAATACCGTGTCGTCCCATATTTAAATCTTGATACTCATTTGGATGATGTCCTAAAAAAATAAATAAAATAAAGCGATTTCGTATAAGCTCTTCAGGGTTGTGTTTTATGCATGGACCGACATTGGCGAGTCTATTTAACACTTCCCTAGTCGGTTTTTATTGGTATGAGATCACGGTAACTTTAGGTTTTATTTCAAGTTTATTACTTTACCGATAATTTTTTTCCATGTCGTTTTAGGAGATGGAAACCCATCGGCGACGCAGTCAAATCTCCCTAAACCATCTCGAGTAACGTTTATGTCTTTGGGTTCCGATATCCAACGAGGAGGAACTGTAATGAATCACAAGCAAATCTATTTTAGATGTTTAAAAAACCAAAGTTTATAAATAAAATAATCTATATAATCATAATAAATGTTGCTTTTATCAGTGTGTAATAGTGGGTGCAAACCAAGCGGAGCGAACAAGTTTTTAATTTGTTAATATTATTTTTTAGAAACGAGTTTTTTTTCCGCTATACAAAGCTAAGTTGTGCTCATTTATTTTTATTAAATTATCATCCTTTCGCAGCTATTACTGGCATTAACAATAGGTAATTTTCTTAAAAATTTCTTTCTGAAATTGTTTAAGTTCAAAGAATTACATTTATTAACGCATTGGTGCCTGATGATTAAAAAAAAAATCTGAATTTAAGAATTTTATATGAAGCGAATAAATAAAGATGAGGGCTTCGAACTTCGAACGTACAGCTTTCATACACTTATGAATGATTACGAGTTCTAAAACTTTCGAGCCACATACGTAGGTCCTAAATTATAGAAGGGTGAAGGCGCCACAGACAAACTCAAGTAGTTAAATTGCCCTACGGATTAAGGAAAACTCCGCTTTCCGAAAACTCTCCATGGAGGGTATGACAATTAGACTCTGAGAATTAAATCTGATTAGATTGCTCAATAGGCTCCGTTCCGTTGGGAATTGGCTGGAAGTACCCCACCTGGGCCCTCCCCGAAAAACACGAATGATTTGTAAAAAAGACATGGCATAAAAAAATATTTATTTTTTCATCTGATGAAATCCCCTCAATTTGTGTTCGACAAAAGTGAAGCAGACAGAGATTGAGATCCATCTTATTTTATTTCAGATGTCAAAGGAATCATCGGTTTTCGGTTTCAACAGCCTCTAAAAAGACGTGATTTCTTTTTGTCATTTCCCTTATTAAAAACTGCCCATTCGATTAGCCTTCCGCCCAGAATACATTCTCAGATTATCCCCGTTAATGGACTTTATTGATAAAATTTTATTGATCATTGTTTATTTTAAGTGCATTAAAATCAATGTGCTTGAAAGTGGTGTGCGACAAACATTTTTTTGTGCTCATACGAATGCAGACGTGAGTATTTGGTTTCTAGTTAAACCAAACAAAGTGAAGATTTCAGTGAATTTCTTAAAACAGTTTTATTTTTCCCTTATCACTAACTTTCTTGATTCTAGCCTTTCAATTTTACCTGTCGGTAAAATGGACTAAAGTTTTAAAATGGACTTATGCATTTTTATTTAGATTATCGACTTTTTTTTCGTGTGCTTTAGGTGGTATTAAGTTCGAATTTTATTTTGCTGAGAATAAGACATCGCTTGTCTTATTTTAATTTGTTGGAACAAAACCTTTATGTTATTTACAAAATTTTGAGAGCTCAAGGGTGATAGATTATTCATGCATCAATATGAAACTCCAACTTTGTGCACATAAGTGTACATAAAGCCTGAAAGCAAAATGTGCTGTGCTTGTGCTAGTATTGAAGGCTTTTCAATATCAGTTTCTGCCTATTCCCTATGCAAAGCTTGAATGCCAACACTTAACACTTCTTGATATTTGGTTAATTACATCAGGGTATTCCATAAAGGAGTAGAAAAAAATGGTTTAAAATCGAACCCTTGGGGGCGGATGTAGGAAAAATATATTCAAAAAGGGAGTGTACAATAACTTCGAGAAAGTTAAAAGTTTTCACGCGTCTCCCGTATTCGACAGCACAAAGTCCCATTTTCTAGAGACTGAGGAGTGAGGACTATTGGTGTTAAAAGTTGTTTTCTAGTTTAGCCAGTTGTCCATGTAAATTTTTAAGACAAATCGACTTGTGCAACTTCGGTTACTTTTGATCGAAATGGATCTTCGAATTGCTTTAACTTCTTTCTCCGTTAGCTGTGATTTTTTAGCCCATTTTGTTGGTCTATCGTGTAATTTTTAATTGTCTTTCAACTTGCAGCGCTCTATGTTGTCAGCTTAGCTTTATTATTAAGATCAGATTTTGAATAAAACATGCAATTTATATTTAAAAAGTTATGTGTAATTCCTAACCTCACGTCAAAAATGTTCATTTTGGACGATAAAGTTCTATTGTACCTGTTGTCTGATTGCCCGGTCCGTGCAATTCAGCAATTTTTTTTTACCGGTTAGTTTTCTACCTATGCTATGACATCGAGTGAAAAAGTAAATGAAGACATTGAGTGTTGGAAATCGCTGCATTAGTGCATTGGTGCATTAGCTAGCAGTGCGTATTCATTTTCAGAGCACAACTGCTAAATTGCCGTACAGTACCGCTAACTATAAGTTTCGATGAGAGTTTCGTCGATTTAGCCGGGTTGGTGGCCACACAGGTATAGTCCCCGGCATGTTCCAGTCCTACTCTTCCTATAGCCAAAGTACTGGAGTAATCGTCTTTTGAAATTTGTATTCCAAGGTCAGAGGTTATTCTCATCTCGTCTTTAAACCATTGTAATGTTAAGGGAGGATCTCCTGCTTGGATGACGCACTGGACTTGCGTCCTCACGCCTTCAATAAGCTCTCCGAAAGTAAACGGACCTAATTTTGGTGGCACTGAAACAACACATACTATCTACTCAAAAAAACATGAAATGGACGCCCAAGGACAAAGTAACCGAATAAAAAATGAGCCAAAACTTATATCCTCGATGTTGTTTTCTATTGGTATGAAATACATTCGTGTGTAGTGGTTATTTGGTCCTTTGGTGCTCATTTTTATTACCGTTGACTAAAAGTTGTGCAGTGTACTTGGCTGTAGCGACTTGGTTTTTCGCTATACATGTATAATTTCCGGCATGCTCTTCGGTCAACGAGGTGATCTCGAGCAAGCTGGTAAATTGACCGAATTGCCTCACGTTTACGTCGGACGAGAGCGTCCCGAAATCTTTTTCCCAGCCAAGCTGAAGTGGAAGATCACCTTTCGTTACAAAACACTGAAAGCTGACCCTGTCACCGACGTGAAGGTCGGTTTGGAGGACGAAAGGTGTTATCTTCGGCGGAACTGGAAAGCTAATTAGTTAGCCTAAAACCTACGAATTCCGAGAAAAAAAACTTCATTTGCAAATTTGATTTTGTATTTATAAAATCTAACAAAACATGGTATTTAAGTAATAATAATTTTTCTCAGTAATGGCCGCATGAAATAAGAAGGAAAAGCCCCCAAGATGATATATTTATACTTGTTTATGAGAGGGGTTGAATCCACCCCATATCGAAATCATTTTATCATTTCGTGAGTTATACATTTGAGAAACAGGAGCAGGTTTACTCCCTTGAAATTTATGCAGAATCATTTTTTACTTATATTTTGTCCCAACTGCCACAGCGTTAAAACGTATATAAATAGAACAAAATCAAATTTGCAATTTCGATAAAATGATCTCATTCCTGAAATGTTTAAAATAACAAAATGTATATGTGCTATAAATAAAATTTTATTAAAACATTAAGATAATTTGCTTTGACCGATTTAAACTCGAGTTAAAAATGCCTGAAAAATGGACAGAAAAATCTCGGACCAAGAGAGGCATCACGTGAAAATAGAAAAACAAACATTGAAATTATTTTTTCAAAAAACTACTTTTCCCCTTCCGAAAGACCAATAAATTCTCCATCAATTTTTTACACCTCGTAGGGTAATTTTTGTTCAATGAACTACTGACCCACTTTTAAATACTGCAGTTCTCCCCACCCACTATGTCCGTTTTGTCAGGCATTTTATTTTTTGCAAAGGAGAAAGGAGCTTTAACTGATTTAATCAGAAGGTTGAAACTTTATACTAGTTAATTATTCAAATAATAAAAAAAGACTCTTGATGGCTCTTAGGCTATCAAAGGCCTTCATTTTCCTTTTCCCTTGATCTACCGGTACCCTTTCAAGTTAAGACAAATTGAGGTCCTAATTGACACTTACGCTAAGACGTCTAATTATTAAAGTATCAATTGATATAATTTTGAAGTAAATTTAAAAACATACATACCTACTACTAATAAATGAAGGACTTGAGATGCTGCTTTTCCTTGCTTGTTTTGAGCGGTGCACCGATAACTCCCTTCATCTTGGCCTCTTTCTACACCCACTATATGAAGAGTACCATTATTGAATATTCTTTGTCTTCTATTCAATGGAAGTTTTCTACCGTCTGAAATTGGAGTACTTGTCATTAAAAAGCGATAGTGTCAATATCATTGTTTGATTTTCATATATTTTAAGTACATTTTAAAGTATTCAATTATTTAACTCGCCTTTTTCCCATGTGATAATGTCAATTGGGTAGCCGGCTACCGGGCACGAAATAAACAACGGTTCTCCAGCAACGGCTGATATATTTGGCATCGATCGAATGTAAGGGAGGCCTAAATGAAAGGAATTAATATGGACAGGACACTTAGCCAAATTACCATAAACTCTCATTTCGGCATTATGCGAGACTTTTCCAACTCGATTGGCAGCCGTGCACTGATAGATTCCACCGTCTTGAACGTGAACGTTGCTGATGTTGACATGGCTGACGACGTCTCCGTGAAGTGTCACGTACTGACCAATGACAAACCTAAAGATAAAAATTCATTAATTTTTAAACATCCCGGAGTTCCTAATTCTTATTATTCATGTTTTCATCACCTTTCATTTTGCGGCAAAGGGAAGCCATCGATGGTCCAAGTTATATGGGGTGTAGGGTTTCCTGTCGCTATACATTTTAATGACATTGCAGGCCCTGGTTGTACCGTTTGCTGTATGAATTTGTACAAAAATTGCGGTTTTGAAGCTAAAAAGTTCACAAGTAATTTTTTGCCTGAAAGAAATGAAATTCTCACCCCCTAGAATTAATTGAACCGATCCTTGAAGGGAGCTTTCTTCATCTCGAACTAGACACTGATACATTCCAGCGTCTTCTCTACCGACTTTCGGTATGTCTAATTTCTTTCCGTCGCCAGACATTGGCGAATTGGACGTTATTATCGGATTGGCGTCCTTTAACCAAGTGATGCTTGGATTTTGCCCCCCGTTTACATTACAAGTGATTTCAAAGTGTTCTCCAACATCGACGACTACTTGACCGCTTGGTTGAAGAGACACTGTCAACGGAACGTCCACCTAAATAATATAATTAAGGCCTTTTTATTTTATTTTTAGCAGTGATTACGTGAAGTGTTATGCTTCTTTTCTGTTGTCCAGCAGAATTATTTACTGTGCACGTCCAAACGCCTGCATCAACAGTTTCGACCCGTTCTATCAAAAGGACTTCCCTTGCGCTACCAATCCTACCGCCTAGTCTGACTGTCATATCTACCGGACTTCCTTCTTTTCGCCACCTAAAAATAAATTTAATCATGACCTGTTCTTCGCTTATCGTTTTAGAAAAAAGTCAGTTTTTGGGTTAAAATGCATGATTGTATATTTTACACATAAGAGGGTGGAGGATTTCCTTGAGCAAAGCATGGCAAAACAACTGTTTGGTCCTTTTTAGCATGGACTATTGGAGAATTTTCCAAAATTCGTGGTGCGACATGTATTGCGGAATCTACAAGAATAGGATTGATTTGATGTTATTGAACGGACAAGAGAATGTACCTGTGACAGTAAATCTTATTCTATGAACACTTAATAACGATTGGCCCGTAAGCCGATTTATGGCTCTACATTGATAACTTCGGTAAACGTCTGCTTCTTCAACCATGTGCACTAGGAGTTCACCAGAAGGCAGCATATGGTATTTACCGTCTAAAAATAAGAGTTACGGACAATTTTGTTATATTTTTTTTTATCGATATGAAAAACCTACCTCCTTTATATGTAGGATATATATTAAACTGTGAGTCTTGTAGCCAGGAAGTGATAGAAATAAATTCTTTCATAAAATTGGGAACGACGCATTTTAAAACTGCAGTGTTTCCCCTATAATAACTTTTGGCAGATTCAGCCTGAACTTCTAAATACTGAAGAACGACTGTAAGGAGAGGGAAAATGTTTTAGTTCAAAGGCTATATAGCCTGAGCCTGTGGGCTTCTGGTTAAAGATAAATGTTAGGCTTTCGGCAAGAGAAAGAGATAAAAACTCTTATTGATGAACGTTCGTTGAAGACCTCTCAATCCCTACTAACCTGCTTTGACGCGGACATCTCTGGAGACGATGGTTCCCGCAGTATTTTGAGCGTAACATCTGTACGATGCGGCATGTATGTCATGTCTGTAGGCGGAAGGATGAAATGGAAGAAATTTTAGGGTCCCGTTTTCAAGGACGTCAAGGATCCCCGGTATAGAAGCGAGGGGCTTTCCATCCGCGAATTTCCATGAGATCGATGGCCGAGGATCGCCCTCCGCTGTGCAGTCGATTTGACCACCGGTTGAATTTGAAATGTGGATCACAGACCATGGTTCTTTTTGCCACCAAGGACCGACTTCGCTTCCGTCACCTGCAACAAATAAAAATGTTGACTTTTTTTCCCCCTTCTTGGAAATGGAAGCATTAGTAAAAAATTGAGGAGGACGTCAGATTTGGCTCAGTCCTAGAGATTCGATCGGAAAAAGTTTCAACTTCTTTTTCCGGATTATCAAGAAGCCTGTCACCAGATAGTATATCTACCATCAATATTACGTTATTAATTTATTTACTATAAACTCTTGCACGTTTGCAACCTGGCAAAAATAAATAAAAAATAATTCTGACATACTGTGAGTCGTGAAGTTTCGACATGCTGACTCGGGAGTAATTGTGGGTTGCCATTCTCCCTTAGTAAATAAACACAGCGGTAGGTGGAGGGGAAGGTACGTCGTTGAAAAAAGGGGTTGAGAGATAAAAAGAGAATGAGGAGGGTTTTTTACGTAAGAGGTTTCTCGTTGCGGATGACTAAAACACGATGAGTGCGCTTTTAACAACTGGTTTCAAGGGGAAAATATACACAGATGCTACCGACTTTACGGAAGCGACTTAGCGGCGAAATCAGGAAATAAGAGGTGCCCGGGTCGCTGCTGTCGTTGTAAATTGGAGTAAAAGGTTCTCCTGTTTTGGTATTCCATTGCGGCGCTACGTTTAGGCGCTCAACACTCATACAACAAACATGGAGCACTTACAAGCAGCTCTGGCATGGGGGATAAATAACCGTCTCTCTCAACCCGCCCACTCACTACTCTCGCTCCCAGCCCTTTTCCCGGCTAAGAAAAACTCGAGAGTGAGTAAAAAACTACCACTTAGGCAAGATTAAAGCCAGCCTCTCACCTTCCTCCTCCGGGGCGGTCCCTTCATAACATAAAACCAACAGAAGCTTTCAAAACGGAAATTCATCATTGTAATCATAAATTATTTTTTTAAATTTCCCCTCTCTTTTAAACGTGAAAGTGTTCCAGTTTAAATAAAATCAACATTTTCCTTCCCTAAATCTGAATAATAATTTTAATTTTTTAAAATAAATCTACATAATACTTGGCAGTTTCCATAATTGTTTCTATGTTCTCGTAGATATTGAGTTTGTTTTTAGGTGAAAGAGAAATAAATAGGGTTAGACACCTACCCAGGGAATGGTGGAAGGGAGGATACCTGGCTTGAGTAAGAAAACGAAAGATTTAGATGAAAATGTGGTCGGACCGTGAAATAGCCTTCCTGCTTTCATCCCCTCTCGTAATTATTTCTTAAATCCAGATCGGATTTCATTTCCCTACAGGATACGAAACGGTACTATCGACTAAGAAACGTAAATTGCCGCCAGAGGGGAAAACGAATAAGGATAAACCATTTGCAAATTCTCTCCTCCTCTTAAAGATCAATATTAACGGTAATTTATTTCCCTCCTTAATTCAAGTTAGGGGATTTTAAGTCCCACTTTTTCTGTAAACCATCTCTAGAACTTTTGACCGAAAGGTTTTATCGGATGATATCACAAATGCTTCGCATGCGATTAAATTTTGAATCCGATCCATTGCACCCGACAACCAGCACAGAACTGCATTTTGAATAAATGAACCATGATCAAATTAATCGGATTATTTTGTTATCTTTATCTTGAATTAACTGGAAGTAAAGCCTCGTTAGTGACCTGCGCAAAAAGTGACACTGGATTTTTGCACGTTTTCCTTGTTCTATCGAATTGGGTATTTTCCACTGTTTACTCCTATTTAGATAAAACATTGGCGCAATCAATATCCTTGAACACCATAAACAAGGGTATCTTTCTGTATCAGGAAGCCACTTGGCGCAAGTGCGTCACCGCGAAATTACCACCTCCTCTTTTTAATTTATAAGCGCTAAAAAGTTGTTTTTATAATCCGATTTCTCAGAAAGTGAATTCCGCATTAAAGAAAATCTGTTTAACATTTTCTTTAGTAAAGAGTCCGCAGCGGCTCCTTGCCACTCTACAATTTTTTCAAAAATTCCTAAGACAACTTAAGTATAAGAGGATAAAATAATTTTATCCTTCGTTTGAAAGCCAAGGAAATTTACTCTTCTTTCCTTTTGACTTATTCAAAGTTTCATTAATATTGGCTTTGTAATAGGTTTCACTGCGGAAGACGAGGGCAAACATGTTAAAAATTAAAAACTTTTTTTTTATCTCTAAGCCACTTCTGCTTTAGAAGGTTACTTTTTACTTTTACAAAGATACTTCTCAGATTTGAAGTTTTCTTAAAGGTATAAACGTGCGTTGAAAAAATCATCAAACGACTCCATCTTCCCAACATGTTTTGAAATATTAAATTCGTCTGAAATTTTATCGTAAACCGAAATGCTCTCGTTTTTAAATAAAATATCCCGCGGCAGGTCCCAGCTTCGGACCTGAGGAGCTAATTAAAAATAAAAATTTTAGAACGTGAAAGAAGGAGCAAAATATTCTATAAATGTGGAACTATCGATGGAACATCATAACTGTAATTAAAAAAAAACTCGTAAAAGTAAATACTATGCATAAAATTTTTTCATCCGAGGGTTATTTTCCTGGCCATCACAGAAGCTCACCTTTCTGTTTAAATTCAAACAGGAAATCGCTCTCCGTCAAACCCACACAGTTTCGTTATTTACGAACATCAGACATTTATCAAAAAAGGTAGGGTGGAATCAATCATGAATTAGTTAAATTTGATTATTTCACCCTAATTCTAACATTCCTTTGTTTCAGATATTCAGATATAAAAGTAGGTGGGTTGTTTTTCCTTCTTTGTAATAATGGAAGCAAAGTTTCGCCTTCTCCGTTCTTAATTATTTTTATAATATGTTTTTTTAATGATTTCACTCTGAAATATAAAACTTGACGTTTTCTTAGTTTTTGGTATTAAATTAGAAGAAGAAGAAGAAAAAAAAGACTATTCAAGAAAAATTTTTTACTTTTCTTCAAACCATTCTGCCATAAAATTCTGACAAATATTTTTAAAAAATTACGAAAAGGAACGAATTTTTTTAAACCTTTGGCATAGCTAAATACAGGTTAGATCACGCAAAAATACATGAGGCGTTGTTGGAAAAAAAACAAAACAAAAAAAAACTTCTAAGTATACGATTTTCTTGGTCCAACAACCATTTGACCGGACTCTCAGTGCACGGAGTTAATGTAATGGAAAAGAAGAGAAGCACACTTTTCTCTATTGAAGGCGTCCATTAGTTTATTACTCCTCTCCCTCTTCAAGCCTTTTTTAAAGATATAGCCTACTAATTTAAAGAATCTTTCTCATTCTGATTGATTAGCTTGATATGCCAAACTTATATTTTATTTATTTTTTGTTATTGTTTTTATTTAAGTTCTGCCTAGTTGAGAAAAAGTGGATTCCGGTGGTGAATTTTCATTTGATGAAAGGCAATCTCATCTTCCCTACTTGAATTGTGTGAGCTCTTGTAAAGTGAATGGTAGTTCTACGTAGAACGGTGGAGACAAAATAAAAATAAAAATAAAAAGAATTTTAATTGGTTTCAAATATCCTTTTTTTTTAAATAATCGAAAGAGAAAAAGTTGTATCAGTCTTGGAGGTTCTCTTTTAGCTATTCGAAGATAAAAAGAGTTTTACCTATGCGTTAGTGGTTCGATCAGCTAGAACGAAGTTTGCGATTTCGTCAAAAGGTGGCAGGTCGTGTAAGCAAAATTCAAATGTATTTAATCCCCCCAATTGAATAAGTTGTGAAAAGCGGTAGGGATTAAGACACTTCAGAACCATTGTTTGCCCTTGGATTTGAGGCGGACCGCCGTGAAAATTCCCTAAAAACCGAGCTAGACAGAGAGGTAGAATAAACTTTTTTTTTCTTTTTACGAGGGTTTTTAAATAAAGAGCTATATCACGCGGCCACCACGATGCCCCTTAAACTGTACTTTAATTATTATCATTTTATTTTTGTTCTTCTTCGGGATGTTTTTTACGGTCTGGGGAGAGATTTAAAATAGTTATAAAATAGGAATAATCAATTGAAACTGCCCTTGGATGTTATAAAAGTTTTGGTAAATTTCAATCTAGAGATCGTACATTTTAACTTTCTGAAAAGGAAACTGCTGATTACCCTCAAAGTAAGGGTTTTAGATATTGGTCTTTAGAGACTCCACTTTAGAATCCACCGGCTTTAAGACCTTTAGAGACCCGAGGTCATTATCGATCAGTTGATCTGCGGCGCCGATTACGATAGAAGAACTCAGAGGTGCAATTTTTTGTCCGATCTTCAGCAAATATATAAATTATTATCCCCGTCCCTCCAAACAAAACCCTACCCAAACCGCAAAAAGAACGGTTTACTGACATTTTTTTTGTGTGCAAAATCAATTTTTTCAGGGTTGCTTTATTTTAATATTTATAAAATTCAACGTAAAAATTTTTAAAGCAAGATAAAGCTAAAATAAAGTTCCCGTTTGTCGCAATTTCACTGAGGATTTTACATCACTTCTCTCAAGCCGAGGAAGGGAAGGCGAGGAAGAAATATTCGTTCCTTTATGTGAGTGTTTTCCCTTTTATTTGTTTGCTATTTTCTCCGCTTAGGAAAGTTAGGGTTTTTGTCTTATTAAATTAACATTATATTTGATCTTTAAATAAATTTTATGATAATTGTTTGAGCGGGTTGTTTATTAGTTAACATGGTCGTGAATAAAACGTTTACTTAACGTAAAACACTTACATTTATATACAAGGAAGAATTTGGGAGAGATAGCAGGTTATAGCATTAACATATAAAGAGGAAAATTCTTTATGTTGCTTCATATTTATTGCATTCCAAGTACAGCGACAAGATGCTTACCTAAAAACATGTAGTCCTTTCTATCTGGCTTTTAAAATAAAATGAAAAAAAGGAATAAAAAAGGGCAAGGAATGTTTTCAATTTACTCGGTCCCTTTAGAGAATTCACGGAGACAAAGCAAAAACTCTTTTCTTTTAGTTCATGTCCTCAAACAAAATAGAAAATAAAAACTCATAAGAGAAGATAGCCTCCGTCGCGACCCTTATTTTTTCCTCTCTCCACTCCTAGGACCCTCTTTTTTCATAGCGCGGCACTCAAACCCAAATTGGTTGAGATTGTGATGAGACAATTTGAAAGAAGCCTATAAAATATTTAATTGTTTTACTTTTCAAAGGGTTGCGACAAATTAATTTATATTATATCAACCTGTGGAGCGCAACTCCTTTCAAATATTTGTTAATTATACCAGCAGTTATATGAATTCCTTAATATATTTCTCAAACAAAATAACCTTCGCCGGTAATTTAATCGGGCCCCCCGGCGCGCACTAACGTCAGCGATGAGACATTAACGACCTAAATAAAGCAAAAGTAAATAAAAGCCAAAAAGAGGATGGGAGTAGACATGAAATCGATACGCTCTCATATATAAAACGAAAGAGGCTAGGGTTGAATTTATTCATCCGAAAATAAACATATTTCAACGAACATAGCCATTAAGTTTGCTTTAGAAATATAAGTAGATTACGATACCCCAAATTAATCTAATAGTGGGTTATTGAGAAAATATGTGTTTTGAGAAAAAGCGACGGTCCAATGAAAGCTGAACTCTATGAATTAGGACTGAAAAAAAAAAATCAGCAGAAAACCTATTAAATTTTTCTAAAGAATTCCTAAATTGCGATACTCTCAATAGACGTTTTTGTTGTATATATTCAGGCCCTGATGAGTCAGGTTTCTGAACCTTCAGGATTTACAAGATAGATTACCACAAAGCATCCAACGAGGGTATCACAGCAACTTTCTTTTGAGAGAGTTAATAAAATGTGTTGGAAATAGGTGCTTCATTTCATTGAAAACGATAGAAAAGCGAGTTAAGTTGAAGGATGGACGGAGCGGACCAAGTAATCCCATCACACGGAGACAAGCTCAGAAAAGTCTTTTCCTTATCTTCTTCTACTGACTTTACCCAGCCGGACCCCAAAGGAAAAAAACCTCCAAGTTCTTATACTAGAATCTCTTTATCCGCCTTAAGTAATCAAACAGCTGCTCCATCATTAATCACGCTAAGAAACGTACTTCTAAAAATCGTTAGGAATATTTTAACAAGAACGTAGGACCTGTAAGAAAAGGTTTTCGGAGTCTGATAGTGAAAGAAGGTGGCTACATTATTAAAATTTAATTACCTGATCGTAAAGCTAAGTGTACCAAGTTATTCAGGAGGAGCGAGTGCATTATCGTGGTTTACTATCAGAGACGATGTGCTTTATCATTTTATGTTATATAAACAGGGTCCAACCTATCGCCTGGACACTCTTGGTGAAGTTACGGTCACAATAAAAACGACGTGTCCATAATACCAAACGGGAATCCAAAATCAATATTTTCAACCGTAAAGTTTCATAACTGCAAATAATTAGGAAAATGTCAACCTATTTAAATATTCGAGCAGGAAAAGAGATAAATGGGAAAAAATAAAAATTTTTATCATCAAATTGGTTAAGTAGCCGTGACTGTTCCTGACCTTATGGGGTCACAAACACATTCCCAAAAACCTCGGGTATTACAATAACTTCGAGGAAGTACTAAGTCCAAGTGCTCACCGACTCTGTATTCAAGAGAGTGCATTACCAACTTTAATAGAATGCTGTTAAGGGAAGTAATAGTTATCATCCGGTGCGCTTTCAATCAGACACATAATGAATGTAGAAAGGGAAAGGTCATGTCATTTCCCAACCGCTTTCGGGGTACGAAATTTGCTCCCGACGAGGAGATAAGACCAAATTTTCCATTGTCCTAAAGATACTGATCAATTTTCACAGCCTAGCTATTTGCTCCAATGGGTTACATGAAAACAATCCCCTTAGCAAAAGGTTGTTCTTTAGTAGAATCGGCTGCTCTTATCAAAGCAGCAGTTAGCCACTTCGCTTGGCACACAATTAGCATTTTCTAGATTAAAAAAAAATTAGTCAAGTTTAATTTAGAATTCAAATGGGAGCATTTATTAAATTTGAACACGGGGAAGGGACATCCCTGTCGTCTTTAGATTAGTTCTTTAATGAATAAAAGGAGGGATATATTTCATGGCAATTAACTTTAATCGAGAAAACACGGTTGTTTTAACCGGAGGAGGAGTGCACGTGATAAATTAGAGTCCATCCTCCTGAGGCGTAATGGGGTTAACTCTATTTACTTTGAGCTCATACAAAATACATCGGAAGCCAGTACGAAAAAAACAGGTTTTTTTTTGTCTCCCTCGGGATGGACTCGTAAGGACAGTTTTTCTTAGATATGGTTACCTATTTATCATGATGTTTCCGTTTTTTGTTTTATTATATTTCTGCGGAAAAATATTTTATTATTTTAGTAATATCCGACAGAACTTTTTCTTTGAGGCGTTCCGTCGAAGCAAGCTCAAAACAAGTAGTTTTCGCGCTTCGGAGGGAAACTCCGTTGAAGAAAAGCGACGAAATATTAACTCAATACTGCTAACTTTATTCTGCTTTTCCCCTTCGTGGTTTCCTTTTGATTAAATTAGAATCGTCTTAAAGGTTAGGTCTTCACCTCAGACCTCATTTACGTTCGTAACTTTTAGGGGTAGGATGTAGTCAAATACCAACATAGTCATCGCAGATTTTAACTTCCTTAAAAAGTTATTGTAATACCCTTCACGTCGGGTTTTTGGGGAAGGGTCTTCCAGACCCCGGAGATTCAAATCGAATATTGATCTTTACTGATCTCTGTCTGTGGTTCCGGCCGGCCGTAGCATTTTTTTCCGGAACACTTTACGGCCACAGTTTTCAACCGATTTTCACCAGATTTTCTTTAGTCGGTGAACAAGAAACTAACGAGGGCGATCTAGTTTCTTTAATACTTCCCAGTCATCGCAGATTTTTTATAAGGCGATTTTTTGGCTCAGAAAAAGGGCAGTATGCTTCTTGGTCTCCAATTTTAATTTTTTATTCAAAGTAATATATTTTCTTTCCCAACATTTTGTATTATGAAAAAATACGTAATACTTTTTTGAGTTTCAAAGAAAACTTGTTTGTATTCATGAGATGATATATTATGATGAAACTTTATTTCAACTGCGACTTGAATTGGGTAAAATACAATAAATAGATTGATAAGAGTAAATTGCTTTAGGGAACTTATATTTCGGCCCAAGGAGGACATGCGAAGCTAAAAAGTTACGGCCACTATCACCTTCAGCAGCCAATATTCAAATAAGTATTTTACTTCCAAAACAGGGTTATTTTTTGTATCCTTCGGGAACACTGCAGCATACACATGATACATTAATATATTATTCATCTTTAAGACAATCTATAGTAAATTCTCAACTTATAAGTTAAAAAGTACATCTTTTTTGGTTATTTTTTTTTAGTTTTAAAAATAAAAAGGGATTTTTTATAGGCTCCTTTTAGGTACTTTATTTTACCCTTACTACGTCTCGACTGAGCCTCGTCTCAGTCCAGCAAAGCGTGACAGACACGCCGAATTTAACAAAGGCGTTCTCATCAAGAGGGAGCACTAAAATATACTTTATGTGTGCTTTTCGATGAGATAACTTAAGGGCTCTTCTTTTAAACTCTAGGGAAAGAAAATAAATGAAAAGGATGAGAGAATATTATTTTTACGAGTCTCCTAAGACCAGAAATCCTAATTGAGGCAATGGAAAGTTTTTAGAATCATTAAATTTTTTTAAACATTAAGCTAGGGGACTCAGGGTAATTAGTGTTCAGTAAAAAACATAATTTTGTGGAAAGAAGTTAGGGGATACCGCAACAATGGCATGGTTCAACATAACTTTTTTCGTTAAAAATATACGATGTGATTGTTAAAATATAAACTCTTCCTTTCACTTTTTTTTATAAGACAGTTTCATCATGAAACAGCAACCCTTTCATATTAATCTTGAGGGCTCAAAGAATCAAAGAAGAGAGAGATTAATATTGCTAAGCCGCTTTTAATCATAAATAACATGGTAGTGATAAAAGTAGGATTGCCTAAAAATGAAATTTTTTTCTTCTTCTTTTCGGAGTTGTTTTAAATTTTATCGTCTTTAAAAGGTATTGCGGAAATTGGGTTTTAAAAAATTATCTCAAGTAGAAGGAGAATTTCAGGTGGAAATGTGCCAATATTTGATGATTAACTTTTCTCTTGAATAAAAGTTGCTTCGGTGATTGAAGTATGTGGTGAATAAGTACTGATAGGAAGAAACGAGAAATAATGAGATCCTGGAGAGAAATCGAACGAAATGACCGAGTATGAAAGAATCGAAGACGTACCATTAAACAGGGGGGTTTCCGCCGTTTCCGGGATGTGTGGAGAAAGGGGTTTTCGTTGGAAGAACGGATAGGGAAGAAGTAGGGGGGTTGCCCTTTTATTAATTTTATTGCTCCAGCCTTTGGGTTTTGTGGGGAAGAACAACCTTTTACGCTACCCCACCTACCCGGCCTGAGGCAGCTCTCATTTTTCTGAGCCGTTATTGTTTTTTCAGTCGTCCTTCGACCGTAAAAAAAAGCACTTTTAAAAGTTTCAAAGGGCTTGTAAACTATTTTAAATAATAATAAATTGCGTAGGAAATTTCGAGGAGAGAATGAGTCTTTTGAGATAAGAGGGAATTAGGAAGGTAAACAAGGGAAGTGAAGTTAGTTAGATAAAGAAAGCGTACAAGAAAAGGGATGAGAGGGAGAAGGGAGAGAATATACTAGTTAAAGAGGAGGTGGAGAGAGATAGAGAAGGGGTCGCCGATCAATATGGCAGTTCCTTCCAGAGATTTTGCTTCTTACCACCCTTGTCTTATGCAGAACATAATTTATATTAAAATACATATTTCCACCTGTTTCCATCCGGCGTTTGTAAGAGACACGGGGAGAAATGCTTTATTCCATGTAATATTCAAGAGCACCTCTGGGACCGTTAGCTCGATTTTCCGCGAGGTTAACCAAAGCATTTACTCATCTAACGTTTTACTGGCCTTCATATAAACCAATTGGAGGCTAACACAATCAAATCGAATTACACCAAAAGGTGTTATTGTTTCGCATTAACACTTATAAGAAATTGTAGAAGATAAACCAGAAGCTAAAAGTTTGCTTTGTGAAAAACTCCGTCCGTGAGCCGACTAAAAAAGCCCTTTTTACAATTGCTCTAGGCCGTTTTCAGCCCTGATATCCCTCACGGTTGCAATTATGCAAGGCTCGCAGAAGCAACCGCTATCCCTTAATTGCCACTAATTTTCACCGGTGAGATTATAGGAATTCATCGAGGATCCTATGGAGAACTACGAGTGAAAATGGGTTTTTCTACCCCGTAAATTGTCTTTTTATCAATACTGAACTATCTGCTTTCCAGTGGTTTTTTTCAAAAATTGAATGCGCCATTATTTTTTGCTCCACTAATAAATTGATGAAGTAACGACAGTTTTAATTCACCACCGTAATTTGAAAAAGCGTCTGAATTTTTCATAATTTGGCTTTTCCTTTTATTAATAATAATAGTTTATTAAAATAACAACCTAATAAACACCAAAATTTAATTATTTAGAAATTATAATTTTAACTTAATCATCTAGTTTCTAGGTAGAGGTTAAATTACACGAAAATCCACTAAATACTTCACTGAGTAGGCCGATATTTAATTTACATGTTCGTTTTTCCCTCCAACAAAGTATAAAATATTTAGACGACAATTGAAAATTGATTGCATCCTACTTTAATTACCTACTTACTTTGATTTCCAATATCCTACTTTAATTGCATGTTATTTTATATGTAACATGTGATTTTTATTTTATCCTGAATTTTAAATTTTGAAAATTTTATTGTGATATGATAGACGGTGTTGTTTTTAAAGAAATTTAAAACACATTCCAGAAAAAAATGGTTGTATGATTAAAATTTTTTTAGACCTCGCAATGACCGTTATGTTACTCCCAGAATCTAGTGGTCCATTAATAACCCTACAAAAATAATACTGACATTTCGCACGTTCCAACCCTGTAAGGTCCTATAAAATCAATATCAAGGGATTATTTTATCTAAGTACATAATTTAGTTTGGTATTCAATTCAGTTGGTAATTGGTCAGCCGGGTTTAGTTATCTCTTTTAAAAAATTAGTCGGGTGTTGCGGCCTTGTGTTAAGGCCGCAACACCCGACTAATTTTTTAAAAGGGTTAGTTTGGTATGTTTGAGGAATTTATGAGAGAAGGGTCCATTTTCTCATCAGTTCTATAGCCGAAATACAATCCCAGTTTAGAGAGGTTAATGATTTCACAAGCACGGAGTAGTCGGCTAACAGAAGGCCTATGTCCTTGGCATTCGCCCAAACGCCGGAATTTAAGGGGGAGGGCTCATTACCAAATGGAGCCTTAGCGGATCTTATTTACCTAATTTTAAAAAAACAAAAAGGTTTCCGTCGAATATTTTTTAATCTCCTCAATATTGTGACCACGGTGGCGAGACGGAAGCTCCTCTTAAACCTTCGCCGATATTGCGCCTTTTGTTCCGCCCCGATAAGTGCGATCATCTTATGAAAGAGTGTTGGGGTGGCCTTTTTGTCCCGCGAAGAGAATACATTCAATAGGTACACAAATCAATGCAAGTTCCGCGGGCAAGGCGAAAAAAATCACGTAGGATTTACCTCCACTGAGTTCGCGACCTATGCTATACATCAATGACAGTTTCCGTTCTTTGTATGGGTCGTTTTGCTGCTGTTCAAAACACATCCATTACCGATTAACTCATGAAAATCCCAGATCCCTAAAATAAAAATGGCGGCTCTTCGCCACGTACGGAAAAGATCGATTTAAAACACAAAAATATAAATTTACATAAAAAATAAGCAGTTTCATCAATATAATACAATCAATTACATTAAGTTTATCAATATAATAGTATCAATTACATCAAGTTTGCATTTACTGCCTAATTAGTAATTACCAATGCCAATACAATGTAAATTTTTAATTTTTCTCTTTCCAAGTTGACAGCTAACAATATGGAGTT
Source organism: Orius insidiosus (assembly GCA_014119065.1). Classification (NCBI taxonomy): domain Eukaryota; kingdom Metazoa; phylum Arthropoda; class Insecta; order Hemiptera; family Anthocoridae; genus Orius; species Orius insidiosus. Next base: position 667,252 of record JACGAQ010000011.1, on the reverse strand, counting down.
GAGTAAACTGTGGAGAGAATGTCAATAAAACGTTTTATCTGACTATGGAAAAACCAAAAGTAATATCCTGTTTCAAGTTTCAAATGTTTAGAACTGTTTGAATAGTCTCTTTATTAGAAACAAATTCTTTTACATCATTGTATTTCATTGCGATATTAATCTTTTTAGCCGGAAAGCATATCAAAGTCGCTTTAGATAATAAAATTAAAAAATGAGTTTTTTAATTTTGTTGGATCGATATTTCTCCTGTAGAGAAATATAAACCGCTCATTATATCGGAACTTCGGATACATCGCGTACACTGGTCCTGCCGTAGCGGATATTCGACGCGAGGTACACGCTCTGCAGATTGGCGGTATGTGTCGCTAAAACCTATCACATAGAATGGGGTTTCTGTGACAAAAAAACTGAGGAAAACTTCCGAAAATCCCGGAAAAATGGGGTTTCTTTGTCAAAAACCCAGTTGTTTCACGACTACCGAAAAGAGGCTGTTGAGTTAAGAAGGAAGGCCCGAAAATAAAATAAAAAGATGCAATAAAAAGACTAAGCATCAATCTCATATAAGCTTATGATTACGGGTTTCGCACTCCCAGGTGTCAAAACCTAAATCCGCCCTTGGATTAAATGGGGTTAACATTAATTAACATCTTTTTTCCGTCTATAATTACTCAAATAAAAAAGGGAATCCATGATTTGTTGACCAACCGGTATTTACCCTTATAAAACATCATTTATTTTTTGATATACTCGACATGACGGGTATATTTTATTTTTTTAAATGAATTTACAATTTTTCTTCAGCAACTTTTTAATAACAATTTTTCATTAGTTTTGAATCGAAAACTGAACTTAAACCTCGCCTTGATTTCATCTCTTGTTTCATTAATCGATATTGTAAACTGAGGCCCAAGTGGTGCACAACGGCAAATTTTAATTAAACGATGCTATCTTATACGTGATATATTTTATTCCTAGTGAAATATTTATTTTCAAAGCAAAACTGTAAAAATAAAATGAGAGTAGAGGGAAAAAAGTAAATAAAAACATTCGCATTTCGAATCGCAGTGTCAGCAGAAAAACATCCGCTTATTTAAAGATAAACAAATGAAAAAGTCACTTTTGTGGTTCCCTTCTTTTGTGATTATCTCATGTTTTGGTGAAGATAGTATCTAGCAAACTTGACTTAATTAAAAATAACTTCAAGGATTTTATTTAAGAAATAGTTAAAAAAGGTTTTCAGATTCGCTTTCGTAAGGCAAACATTACTAAGGTCTATTTTGAGATTTTAAATTGCTATTCATAAACAGGGAATACTTTAGGAAGGGAAAGCATTATTGACGGGACTGGGGGAAACAATTTCACGCTAAACTTGATTCTCTTCAATACCTATTTAATGTTTACTAATCACTGGCACTGTTTTACATATTAATTACTTACACTTTTGTTTATCGACTGTTGATGAGGAAAACTTTAAGCGTCGATAATGAATAACCAATTTCAAAGGACCTACTATTTCGAGAAGTTATTGAAGAGTAGACATAAGACATTATTTATATATTAATTTTAATTAAAATCCCTCTTTTTTAGAGGTAAAAACATAACAATTAAGTTTTAATTTAAAAAATTCCTGACTGAAATTCTGATAGCAGCCGGTTATCGATTACAACAAATTAAAGACCATTTTCCTAGATAAATGCCGGCAATTACCCAACGACCCACCCTTTCTGTAAAATCCCTCCAAATCCGGTGTTAACCATCAGTCTTCGATTTATGTCGCGTTTTCACAAAATATTTTCCTAAAAGTCTAAATGCACTAGGCAAAACTAGAATTTAGGTTAAAAAAATATGGCTTTGGTAATCTTGGTCTTCTTTGAATAACTTTAAAATAAATAAATAAAATTTACGCCACCCTAGAGCATATGGTAAAAGAAAGATCGTTTTATTTCAGAAAATGAAGTCTACTGCGAGATAGGAGGAGGCTTTGCTCCCCGATATAAAATTTTACGAGAAACCGTTCTCCTATTCCGCAAGGGAAAAGAAACTTTCAATTTAAGAGAGATTTAAAAAGAATTACCTACCTCGCTTCAGCAATACTTAGAGCATACTTGAGTATATAAAAGATTATTTTATGGTCAAAAAGTCACCAGGCCGTAATATTGCCTTTTTATATCATTATTATTGTCCCCAGCATTCTTTTCTTATTAAAAATGAAATAAAAGACTTATAAGTCTTGAATTACTCCAGTATCCAAGGTTTGTTAAAAATTAAGAATTAATTTTATATCGTCGGAATTTTTCTTTCGGAGGCTTACGGCTCCCAAAAAGAAGTTAAAGTAAGGAAAAAAACTGCTTTTTTTTCAAATCTTCCCCTAACAAGCTCAAGGCTCGCGAATTCCTTAATTAAAAATATTCTTGTCCAAATTCCAGAATTTTCAGATAAAATACTTTACCACCCTATAACTTTTTTTTATTATTAAAATGACTGGGGAATCTCGATATAAGGTACCGCGTTCTTCAGTGTCAGTACGATTCGATTTAAAAAGCTTAAAAAAATGTGTGTTATTTTTTACTGGAACATCTTAAGAATTATCTACTACCATATTGATGCTATCTTCACTAAATTTTCAAGAGGAAGTTGGCCGGGGCAAGCTTGAGCATTATGAGTTATGACTTGAGGCTTTCTTTTCTTATCGTAAAAATTCGAATAAAATTCAAGTTTTAATTTTCCATGAAAATGTTTCTAATAAATAATGCTGTCTATTAAGATAAAAGGCCTTTATTTAATATTTTAAGCATGGTCGAGCGTCAGTGATACATGACGTCATTTGAATACTGGCTTATTTTAAGGGCTGACCCTCCTTTTGAGAGCCCTTTCCTTTGTCATTCCAGCCTATGATGTATATCAGTCTTTAGACTGTAACGGCACTTTCCATTGGAAACCTTTGACCATTGTTAGAAACCAGGAGAATGGAAATGGAATTTCTCAGTTTAGTCGTTTACGTTTTTCTTTTTTGAAAAACTTTGTAGAGTTTTTTTTAATAAATCTTTTTCACACAATCGGTCTGGGGAGGGGGGGATGTCCTTTGCATCATTGTGGGATTCTCACCCACGTCTTAAGTTTAGCTCAGAAGGAATTAAAAATCACTGAACTAATTCCATTGCTCCCCCGCATAATTCTTTTTCATTCATCGTTGTAACATTTTTTTATAAGGTTTTAACTTTCTTAAAGTTATTGTATTACCCTCCATGTCCGGTTTTTGACTGTTCACGCCCGTTCCGTGTGTCCTAGCAAAAATTTACTTGTAAGCTTTGCACGGAAATTACTTAGTTTAAAAATAAAAACAAGCTCCATCCATGTTTCCTCTATTTTGTCACTATTGTTTATTTATTGTAATACCCTCGATGATTTAAACATTATTACAGAGTTATTATACGAAGTTAGGCCCTCCGTCGCCATTCGATTTTTCGCAAAACCTAACTCTCAGACATGGGGAAACCTTTTTCTAATTTTTTGAGACACGTTGCGACTTGTTGGTCCAATCTTTATCCTTTTTGTGGAAACTTTTTCGGGATACCCTGTAGTTTTATAAATATTTTCCTTATAATCCCCGCTTCAGAGGGCTCATTATGGAGCAAGGCCCTTTTTTTTTTTTTTCAGATACGTTTTTTTCCCTCTCCTTTCTCCAGTTCGCCGACTTTAATTGGGGGATTTAAACTTTTGTATTCAATTTATTCAGGCGTTTATTCAATTATTAATAAATGGGAGGCATAATTTAGTTTGATAGATTGGAATTTGTTAAGGGCTCAAAGTGGTCGAATTAAAACGATTGGAGTTTATTCTATCAAGATTCGGTTTGGTTTCTTGCAAAACTTTATCGGCCGTACGATGAATAAGGATGTAAAATTACCCAAGTTCTACCCTACCCTTTTTTGTATTCTGTTCCATTATTGTAAGTTCCGACTACTTTGCATTCATGTTCCCCTTTCCTTTGTTGCCTCATGCATTTCTTCCTAACTAATTGTGGAACTCTCTTAAAACAACTCCTTTGATTGTACCTGAGGATCCTCGCCAACGGAAAGATTGCACCTCTTGTTTTCTTATCTTTTTTTCTTTTTTTTTCGGGAGGAGGGAAGGAGAGTAAATAACGTTAAGAAATTATTTAGTAGAGAATGGTTTTTACTTATCGGTGGTTCGGTTGGGCAGTTGAACTATTTATAGATTCTTTTAAAAACATGTAGTTTCTTCGTTTTAAAAAGAAAGTTACATAAATCCATCTCAATTTTTCAGAAAAACGAAAATAATATTGTATCATGAATAATAGATGTTGACATACAGTTGGGGAATTGCGATTTGACCACAACCTGTTGGACGGTTAAAGCAAATGACTTCATAAATCGATAATCGATTCACATTTCCCTTAAGAAATCATTCTTAACTCAAAATGGCGAAAAAATGAGAAATTCCTGAGAAACTCTGATTCAAATAGAAAAGGGGGATTAAATAACTATTAATTTGCGGGGGGAAAAAAATTGTTTAAAAGAGAAAAATAAATGAGTGGATAAACTAAAGAGATGAGGCTCAGGAGTGATAATGTCCTTAAAGTTATCTCTAGGATTAATCTGAAGACGTTTTTCTTCTCCTTGAAAGACGGTTAGAAGAAGTTAATGAGGGAGTTGGAGAAGCTGCTCTTTTTAACGACGAGCTCGCCATTGAACAAGATTTAGGGGGATAAAAAGGTGAGCCCGTTCATGCTCTTGTAAACTTGCATTATGAAACCCCTTCATTTTCAAATACACGCTGTCCCGAAATACAATACGGATCAAGGCTGGGGGAGCGTTAAAAAGGTCTTTTTTTTTAATGAAAAAAAGTTAAATGTAAACCCCCCTTGTTTTTTGACAAAGAATTTATTGCCATTGACGAATTTTAATTTTGGTGTTCAGGGTGTCCCAGACGAGAACCTCTATTCTTTTATTTCAGATTCGTAATCAAAACAAAATATCAATTAGATTTGACCACCCTGAAAACTTAAAAATACCGGATTTTAGCTTTATTTTCCCTAAAATCCGTTAAAATTGTCCTGAGAGACAAATATTTTTTCTCCGAGGACTCTATCAATCAAAAATTTGAGCATCTAGAAATGTGTTTTAAGCTGACATTCTGTATTCTTTAAGCTGTCAAAAGAGTTCATATCAACACAAAAAGCATAAATTACGAATCTGAAATAAAAAAATAGGGGTTCAAATTTAAACGAAGTTGATGTTAATTAAAATTCGTTAATTGCAATCAATTTTTTGTCAAAAAATTTAACTTTTTTTCCGATCTTCAATAGTTTAAAAAATAAAAGGGGTGACCACCGTATTTTATCAACAATTTTTATTCTATAAAAATCTTTATCTACTTGGTTGTAGGATGGATCGGTTGAAAAATTAGAGTTTATTTTTCACTTAATAACTTTTAAATTAAAACTTGTGGCTTGAGACGTCAATTAAGAAAAATTCAAAATTGTTAATAGAATTTTAATTATTTATTTTAAATGACTAAAGTGGTCACGACGCATTAAATCGAATTTATTTTCAACGTTTTTCAGTCAAAGGAGTCGAGTTCTAAAGTATCGTGGAGGTCCCGTCAAGTATTTATCACAGAAAATAATTTCCGCCACTTCCGAGGACTTCTGACTTGCGACTTTATTTCTGTCCAGTTATAAGATTTATGAAGAATGCTGAGGGTTCGAATTTTTTTTTTTTTTTTTACTTTTAGCAACAACATACAATTTTATGTTTTAAAAATTTATTATTTCATCTATAGTTTATTGTATAAATTGACAATTGAAGATGTTTAGTGTGTCTTCTTTTACCAGAAAGAGAGCAAAAATAGTTAAATGCAGTTTTTGAATTTTTTTAAATATGTTTAGGTACTACAAGAGTCGTTTGTCACCAAACTACTGAAGTGAGTTGTCGAGCAGTGAGGTTACAATGGTTAAAACGAGTTGAACAGACAAACGACAGTTGCTAAGTTTAATTCCAGACCAAATTCTAGCTCTGATTACAAAAGTAAAAGGGGGGATGGTAAAGGGAACTTTGAATTTACAGCGAGTTAATATGACTTCTTGGCCGAATCTGAAAGTTCTTATGGCATTATCGATTTTTTTAAAGTTTACCTTTTAATGAGTTTTAGGCAAATTTTAAAAGCGGATCACCCTTAATTTGAAAGCGATAAATTTTCCGGGTTTCCATCAACTAAATTCATTTGGCCAACGTAGAAGTTTCACTTCGTCAATCAACTCGTCATTAATTTTTCATGAAGGTAAATAGATCCCTGGTGACCAATGTTATCTCTCAAAAATATCACGTTTATCTTCATTTAGAATTTTTTAAAATCTGACAGCTTAGTCCGCGAAAATTTGTTTTTAAAAGATCTTTACAGAAAACCCATTTCTAAAAACCGTTTGTCTAAATAACCTTCTTTTTTGGGGGGAGGGGGACGTTGGAACAAGTCCCTACTAACGGAGAAAATGAAATACTTCGTTTCGAGACTTTTCACTGACGTAGACCCATGGGCATCACATGCGAAAGTCAAAGTGGCAGTTTTTCCATGACATTTTAATGGAAGAGAGCAACAAGCAACCCAAAGCCGTCAGTGTCACGACAGAGCTGTTACCTCACGCAATGGCATTCAATAGCCGCAGTGAACTGTCAAACAAACAGTTTCTTCGACTCTTTTGTTTTATTTACTTGTCTTTAAATTATTGAAACCCCTCCCCATGAAATTCTTTTTTTATATAAAAAGAAAGAAAAAGTTTTTTTGCGGTTTTAATGAGATGGTATTATTTTGTGGTGTTCGACATCCGTGTGTTCGTTATTTCTGGGTTATTGAAATGACTATTCGGACGTTTATACAAGGTGGACCAGCAGCTTTACGGCAAAGCACTTTGCCCTAGAAAAAAAAAGTTAAATGTAAACCCCCGTTGTTTCTTGAGGAAGAATTGATTGCAATTAACGAATTTTGATTTTAGTGTAAATGGTGTCCCAGAGCGACGACATCAACTTCAAAAACGCCTCATTTGGCGAACTTTTAGGTTGTCCAAAGAGGTCACATGAAAAGTCAAATCAACTTCAAATTTTGTGCAGATTACGAATCTTAAATAAAAAATAGGGGTTCTCATTTAAAATGACGAAGTTGTCGCTTTGGGACACACCCTGTACACTAAAATCAAAAGTCGTTAATCGTAATCAATTCTTCGTAAAAAAAAAGGGGGTTTTACATTTAAATTTTCTTTGTAGGACGAAAATTATAGAAGTTATGCGGGGTGGTCCATCTAGTTGGGTCAAAATACCAAAAAAAAGTGCTCCAATGGAAAAAATGAAGTAAGTAAAAGTTGCTTAAAATTGAGCGTAGAATCGATTACAAGTATAAAAACATAGGGTTCCCTTTTACAATAACGAAGTTGGTGTCATTCTGGGGCACCCTGTATACCAAAACCAAAATCTACCAAATGGAGTCGATTCCTAGTTCAAAAATAAGAGGGGTTTAAATTTAACCTTTTTTTTTTCTAGGACTAAATGCTTTGTCGTAAAGTGGCTGGTCTACTATGGTTGGGATACCCTGTATATAAACGTCCGAACAGTCATTTCAAAAACACAAAAATAAAAGATTCTGGTATACGTATAAATTATATAAACATCCACTCTGATTTCCTCGCGATATAATACTTGTCGATCTTACAATGGATCTTACATAAATTAATAAATAAATCTTACATAAATTATAGTAAAATGAAATAGGGAAGGCAGTACCATCACATTTTAAAGGTTTCTAAGGTATTATCCATGATTTGGGACATAACGGAATCGTGATGGACAATTTGAAAACAATGACGTTACGAGGCACCTTTCAGACGCGGTGGTTGCTATAGAGAATAATGAATGCTCGCTACCTTTGGAGGCGGCCGTTCCCCCTTTTTGCCCGCTTACTCAAGTGGTTGAGGCTGACATTGATTTCTTGGAGGCCCTTTAAAACCTTCTCTCGTATCCTCTTCCTTCAGATCTTTTAGTTTTTTCCCTTCTTAATATGCATAAAAAGAACTATAAATTACAATATTCACAATTCGAAAAAGAAGGAGGAAAGTTTATACTACGAAAAAAAAGTCTGTGGTGTCTGAACAAGCGGATCTGGACCTTAATGGAAAGAGCTCTACGCCGCTTAATTAACACAACCTCCGTTTGCCATAAAAAAAAATCAGTTTTTGCCTTTGTTAGCTCATCTTCCGATTCAATAAATTCCAAAACGTAATATCTAATATTAAAAACTCCCTGTCAGACTGAACAAAGAGAACGAGGAGAATAAAAACCCTTATAATCAGATCTCCCATGACCGAACCCCTTGATATTTTAGTGGCTTTCTCCTATGTGTATTCTCTTATGTGTATATTTTTGCCCAATATTTCATCCACAGGGAGATCAGTTACTCGAAAAACCTATACAATATCACTCATCACACACACAATTCCTTTAATGAAGCACCCAATTATTTTCGAAATAAAAAATTTCAACTCTTTGTGGTCAATTTTTTTTAATACACGGGATGAAATATTCACATTGTATACATTTTGTTCTAAAACGTCTGGGTATTGCGTTTGCGTTTCACACCCGTTTAATCCGGCCGGCCGTATGATCTACGTGTTAATTATAACTGCTCATCGAAGCGGATTGTTACACAGTTGTTCATTATTGGACGGTTACTTGTTTACCCTCTTTTATGATTAACTTTTTTTTTTTTCATTAATGAAAATCTCAGTATTAACTTTTTTCTTTTTGAAAATCTCTCTAATGAACAAACAAATGAAAATCCTCAACTTGGTGAGGTGCTCTGAAAAAATTGAAACAAACAAAACTGTGGACCAAATGAGGAGGTCTCATTTCATCAGCGAGAAAAATTTCTAAAAGCCAGGATTTAAAAAAATATTGCTATACACAATAAAAAGTACAACTTTTAATTGTAAGTGTATAAAAATAATTGAATTGAAAAGTTTTCTTTGATTCAAACTTCTGCATCTGAATCCTTTCATTCAATTTACTCCTCGATATTTTATCTGCTTACAAACAGGTATGAGAGGAAGTAAAATATTTGATTTAACGATTGTGGGACGCCCGTATTTCACGAAAGCATTTTTGTAGACGATACGTGAGAAAGAAATTTATCCTTGGATTCACCCCAAATGCAAATTGCTGAATCGCTCCTTTTTCGCTCCGAGTGTGCACGTTTGCTCAATATTGATATTCATTAGCATACAACCTGTTCTTAGAAAAAAAATTTACGATATTTTTATTATTTTGAGAAAAGTATTCTAAAGCCGGGAAGTTTCTTTTGTGAGAGTGAAGGCGACGGCATCCTTTCGAATGCTAAAAGGAAACAATAATTAAAACGAGTGCTTGGAGCAGTTGGAGCTGTTCCTTCGTTTTAATAATAATTTATTCAGCAAAGCAAGAAACTGTCATTAAACGTAATGTGCACTGTGGAAACATCCCTTCTCTCTGGATCCTTCGTTTATTCAGTCCTCAATTTACTCAAGGATTTAGCCACCGTTTCACTCTCTCTCAATCGTTTAGTTTATTTAAATAATTTTTTCTGTGAAATTCGAACGTTATTTCCTTGATCTTTTGTTTCGATCACTGGTCTTAGAGGAGTGTCGTGCCTGGGTGTAGGCTTGAATTATTTCCAGCTGCCTTTTTCATGCTTTTTTAAGTTAAATTCCTCACAATTTCTCTATATCAATCTACATCGCCCTATTTTGATTGAATTCCAACATCGCGTACACTGTTCGGTACGATCCATTTTGTTTTGGCGGTTTTAAATATAAAATTTAAAAGATAAAGTGTGTGGGCAGTGGGGAGTGGTTATTCGGTGCTCGGACTATTGTCGCTCCGAATGCCGTCCACACTAGAAAGGAACCGAAGCCTTCGTAGTCCCGACGTTCCATTAACTTAAAAAACGTCATCAAATTACATAACCAATAGAAAACAACGCTAAGAAATAATGAATACCCTAAGCTGTTAGTAATATTGTTAACTATTTATTTTGTCAAATGGAGAATTTAGAGAACACAGTAGTCGAGGAATGCTAGTAGATTGGAAAGGAATGCGACCGACACGCCACCCCTTTTCCACCCAACTAACAATTTACATTTCCCTCTTACCCACAATCAGCCCGTTCTAGGTTCACTAAACATTATCAATCGTCCTTTTTCTTCTTTTTTATTTTAGTTTTTTAATTATAGATTTTAAGGCAGATATATTTTGTTATCTCAATGAAAATGGATTGACAATGAAATAGTGAAGTCGCTTGATGAAATCTACCAACGAGTAATGAATAAAATTCGGTTTCTTACGAAATAATCAAAAGTAGGGCTCAGATGGTTAGGATGCTGGTAGCGCGGGGTGGGGATTCAAGGTAAGAATAGAGCCAATCCGTAGCGGAAATCCAGATTCTAAATCTGTGGTTACAGAATATTATGGTTCCCCAAACCTTGTAACTAAAAGAGGAAAATGGACCGAGCCAGGCGGGGGCTATCGCCATATTGCCGTAGCGCCTTTCTATCTCAAAGGAGTGGCTCTAAAAACGGTAACATGTTTATTAGAAATTTTAATTCCGAACAAATCACCCTCTACTCGGGGATTGAACCCGGACTCCTTGGTGAAAATCCGTGACAATATTGTTTTTAGTTTGAAAGATTTTTTGCATAGCGTATGGTACTCAGATGATTTTGAGATCAAATCATCATAGTACGAGACTACGAGCTATGTAAGCTCGGGTTGAATCGTAACATTGGAAAAGGGAAACTAAAGCCCTAGATAAGAATTCATGAAGCAGATGAGTGTGAAAGAAAAGAGATAAGGGAGCTCATCAGATGGATTTAGAGAGCCTCGTTGATAAGATACATCATGACAAAACCCCCTCGGCCCTCAGAACCCCACTACCATCAAACGAGTCCCCTTGAGCGTCCACAATGTTTATACAAAAACCAACGAAACTTAGAGAAAAATATTCAATTATTAAAATAGAAGAAACATTTTATTTTAGCCACTTTTTTTTTTCTTGAACGTTAATTAATTTCATAAATATTAATGAGAAAATTAGTCAGTAAAAAATTGCGGAATTCCTTCTCTTTTTTTTTTATGAAACATGGCTTAAAAGAGACTTTTTTCCAGTAGAGTGCTCTTTGGAATTTAATAAAAGAGGACCTTTAAACATTAAGATTCCGTTTATTTCTTGATTAAAATGTTATTTTGTAGAACGAAACACAATATGCCAAAAATTTTGAACGTTTAATTATAAGGGGGGGGGGGGGGGGTCTGTGGTTTCTGGCCGTCCAACGTCGTTTTGCTAACAATTTTTTCTAAGTTAAAATTAAACGATTACTGGATATAATAAAAATAAGTTAAGATGTCCAAATGTGAAGGAGTGAAGAAAATACTGATATAGCAATTAATTTCATATTCAAAGGATGAAAACATCATTTTAAGTGAATTCTTCTTGGGAGTAAACGTCATATTTTCTTCTTGAAAGTCAGAAGTCAGAATCTCTTTGAACTCTGATTTTACGGACTAAAAACGTTGAAATGCCTTAAAACTTTTATGATTAAAAATACGAAATTATGGTTAATTTTCACTTTAAAAAATTCTTGTTCAGTAGTCAAGAAAAAGCTTCCAGTTCGAAAGGGGTTTTCGTCATTCCATTCCGCATGACGTTGAAGATATGATGGTCGGCATGCCCGAATGAACGAATCTTCATTTTTAAAATATTGTTATATTTATTTTTTTTCTGCAAAAGTAGTTATTGTAATAATAGATATCCTTCGAGAAAACAACAACTTTGTCTGGAATTTTACTTCGAAACAAAAATCCCTTTACACAACCCGGGGGGTCGAACCCCGGACTCCGCGATGAGCTTTTTTCGAAATTTTAAGAAAGTCGACCTTAGATTCTATTTTTTATTCATTAAATAATTTATTTTTTCTTATTTTCAATTTACATGGGAACTCCTCATATTCGCTGTTCCCAGCGAGACCTCAATTATCCAGGAAATGGAAAAAAAAAATTTTTTTTGACAGTAGGGAGAAAGAGCTGTTCACGCTCATTCCGTGTGGCTTGGATGGCGGGAGACTTTCATATTTTCTGCCATGATACTATTCATACCTGGGGGGCCTTTTACGGTAAAGGTAGTACGGGGGCTCAAAAATCAGTAGTGGAAATTTAAAGGGATTTCTTTTTGACTGGGATTTTTTATTTCTGTCGTGTTGTGGAATTATCGCCACTATTGGCCCTGAGGCCTGGCAACTAATATCACTCAGCAGAGAAGAAGGGAAAAAACGGAGAATAGTAAAAAGTCGACAATAATGACTGTTATAAAATCAACAGTTATTAATATTCCATTTGGAAAACTTTCTGAACCGGACATAAAGATTGTTGGAACTCAATCCGAAGGCAATTACAGCGCTCCGCTCCGGCTGAGTTCAGGATTTTCAAGTAATATTCGACAAACAAAACCGACCCGGAAAGAAAACTAATTTCGGAGTTCACCATTTCTAGATTCATGCCTTATGGAAAAGTCCTCAACTTCCGCGTTCCATTATGAATTTTCCATAATTGGTGAACAAAAAAGTCGTCCCGCGGCAGCAGGCCTAAAGAGGTACATTTCTTTCATATCGTTACACCTGGGAAGATCATAAAATCGAATAAAAAAAATCATCTGTTAAAAATTAAAGAAAAAAAATCACGTTTCCCGGTAAAAGTTCAAAAATATTGGTTTTTACTTCCATTCAAATTCATTGCATCCAGCTGATCCAAGTGAAGTTAAAATCTTTCTTAGCCATCCGCATAACATCACAATTAAGTTTGAAGGCGATATGAAGAACTGTTCGGGAGATTCGCAGTTTAGGCCCTTAGTAAAAATACCATAACCGCTGGTCCGATCTAAACCGTTATCGAACTCATTCTATTGGTTTAAAAGCGCTAAATATAAAATTTCATGGTCGACAAGTAACAATTACTCAAGTTATCGTGCGATTACATTACATAAACTACAATAGAGTATATAATTTGAAAAATAATAGAATAGATAGAACAGAATACATTCCTGCTTGGAATTAATTTTTAAAAAAATTTAGATGCATTCATGCATATTTTGAGCTCAGTTTTGCGTCAACCCTTTTTTCCTCTGTTTTAAAAGCTCCCTTTCAAGAGGGGAAACAATAAAATGTTTGCATGGTGGAGCTCAAGTCCAAACTCCCACAAGTATTATTGAGGATTAAAAACATCAATGTTTTATAATCGGTTTCCATACTTGGTTAATCAATTGCACAATCCATTCAGTGCGCTTCGCCAGACACTTACCGGCTCGATAAAGGGATTAAAACATTTTCAATAAAACGCCGGCTAAGAACTTGAACGAAGTGCATTTTAACTTTTCTAATCCCTGCCGATAGCTTGTCATTACCACCGGCAGACTCGGGAAAGTATCGAGCCCACAACTCCGACAGAAAGGCTAATGTAAAGCGAATGTGATTGGAATGAATGAAAATGCTTATAGAATCTAACCCTTATTTCATTTATTAAACTTTCAACTCCTGAAACGTGGAGGGGGAAAATTTTTGTTTAAAAATAAGAAAGTTTTAATATTAATTTTTTAGACAGTGTCGTTTCTTTTTATCAATCTGAACAGTGAAATCTATTTTCTTGGAATACAAACGTAATGCGTGTTTTATACTCCAGTAGAGAAGTCGTCGTTATAGATTCTTCGTTTCTCTCAAAAGAAAATTGTTTCAAAGACACCAACATTTGAATGTCAGATGCGAACCCCTGCATAAAAATAGAAAAGGAAAACCTCTTCGAAGCTCACTCCCACAAAATTCTTTTTTAGTCGTTCTCTGTTTTTAAACAAATAAAAAAAAACCTCTTTCCATTTAGCATTCGAAATTGTCGTGAGAGTGGAAAAACCGATTTCCTTGTTCAAACGACTCAAAGGAGGAATTGAATTCGAAATTCAGAGAAATAGCATTTTGTTAATAAATTAGCGAAGGGCCTCTCGTGAAGGGTGGAAGACAAAATGGAATTAGAGATAGAAGGGTGAGAAAGAGGGATGCTAAGCCTGAATTTCTGAAAAGAATAGGACTTCCCCAGATTAATTAGTTTGAATGCCAATCTGGATTCCCAGGACAGCGCCTCTCTGTATAATGTCCAATAGAACAAAAGGATATTGAGGATGGTAACTGATACTATTATACGCTTATTGTGACAAAATATCAATTTCACTGAATGAATTTATAACTCACAATCATTTTTCGTTGTTTTTTAGGTTGCTTTTTTAATTTGTTAATATTTAAAAAAAATTTGCATTTTAATCGGATTTAAAATGCTCATCTGTTTTCATGAAAATGATTGTAACTTTCTGAAGCACGGGATTACACGTATCTTTTAATTTTGTTGAACAAAAATAAAGCGGATCCTTGTGGAAAACCTAAAGTAATAAAAACATCAGACCTTCTATCAAGATTTACTACTTGGTATTTGTTGTCTGTCCGTCGTATATCATGATATAAATGCAATAGCGTTTATATATATTTTTAAATTTTTTAAATTAATAAATAATTTTTCAATCAAAAGACCGTATGAGGGGAATTAAACTTTCACGTTCTCACATGGTTCATCAATAATTTCCGCTGAAATATCTATCGATGGTATTTATAAGAACTTGATGATATCGTTATGGCGAAAATAATAGCAATTCAATTATAAAAATAAATACAAGGAATTAAAAGTAAATTCTGAACTATCTTGGATTTTAAAAAATGTATGACCCCGTTATGTTAATTATTATTTATTAATGGTTTTTAGATTTTGGTTTTCGCTTTCGAATTTCGGTTTTCGGTTAATGAATTTTGTAGGAAATTCTGTCAATTTCGAATGGTCATCTTCGAAAAACGCTAGTTCAGAGAGTGGAAAATCTCTGAAGTTTTTGCGGTTTTCGATCTTACATCACACTCTGGGCAAACTCCAAATAGACACTCCCCTAAAAAGAACCGTAGAAAAAAAAAACCTTCCCCATCCTTTAAAAATTCGTTTCCCGGACTAAAGGTTTCAAAAAATGATTTCTGAATAAAATTTGACAAAATCAAACTCTAAAACATCTCAAAATTCTTCACGTTTAGATTACAGCTTTTAAGGCATTAAGTGTCCGTTATTAAACTGGGAAAATGATTACAATAAGCCTCTTAATTTTCCATTTGCGTGCTTAAGATAGCGATAGAGGAATTAGGTTACCCCTTGGGGAGCGAGGATTGACGCCTCATTAAACGTGCTATTTATTAGATACAAGCTTTACATTAGTTTTAGCTTCCTCCTATCAAATAACCTAGAAGAAGCTCTTGAAAGTAGACGTTCAGAAACCGGAGAGTTAGGGGTAGGTATGTTAAACAGGCCATTTTTTATTTCCATAAGGCTTAAAACGAGATTTTCCTCGTGCCAGTATAAGTACTGAATTAAACATAAAGAGAGACATAAATACCCGGATCTCTTGTGGTATTTCATTTTCTTCCGTGACATGTGGGTTTCTTCCCCTTTAGTATTTATTCGCCTTAGGTTATTTTCTCGCTTTATCACCGCTATTAGAATGATAACGAGATTCTGTAACTTTCAAACTTTCAATTCTCTTTTTTCCCCCACATTTGGTGATATTATTACATTGCGTTCTTCTTGAGCTGTATATTTTATCCTCTTGTAAGGCAAAGCTGTTAAAACTCCATCCAAAAAAATGGGTCGAATCAATCCAACCTTGTATCTAACCCTCCAGGGAGCTAATAGACTGCGGCACTTTTGTTAGTAGTTAGCCGTGGGAGCTTCAGAATAGCCAACTTCTGAAGACTTCCTCTACGCCGCGCCGCCTAGAATACCACCGTACATTTCACATTATAAACCTTATTTTCTTCTCCTCCGTTTATAGCAATAACTTAGAAAAGACATTTAACCTCTTTATTTTGGTTTTCTTGCATCTCCCAGAAATAAGTAGCTTCCAATTATAATCTTATCCAACCCCGTCTTCTCTTGAGCATCCATTGTATTCCGGCGTAACAAAATTTATAAGCTGAGTATTGTTTTAAAAGATTCTGACTGTGTTCAAAATCGATAACCCATCCGTCTATATTTAGCCCAATGATGTTAGCAAAGGGTGAGATTACCACTCCCCCTATGTTTTTATACTTCCTCAAAGAGAAGTTGTTGTGACACCATTCATGTGACGCTATTTGGAAACGGTCTTCCAGACCCCGGAGGGAAAAATGATTTGAGATCTTTACCGGCAGTCTGTGGTTCCAGCCGTTTTTCCTTAACACATCACGGCCGTAATTTTCATCCCGTTTTTTCCTTTCCAGATCCGTTTTTTTTTTTGTTTTTAAATAACTCAAAATATACAATATGGCTTTTAGGCAGATTTTATTTCTTGGAAATCTATTTAAATGACCGTACATGGACGAATTTACACCTATTACTGTATAGCGAAATACAGAGTTCAAATTTTAAAAGTTAAATGATCCCCTATTCATCCGCATTATTCTAAATATACCATGTAAAAGGATTTAAACATGAACTCAGTGTACACTGCATAATTAAAACCATCAGTTCTAACGAGATATTAAGCCGAAAAAAAAGAGAGAAAAAAAGGAAGCGTATATCCGAAATAAAATCACACTGTTCAGCGGAAAAAAGAAAGGGAAAAGAAAAATTACACCCCAGAAAAAAAATACCATCAAGATCTTTCTCGTTCTTATTCCCTCTAATGTATGTTCAAGGTGAAGTAGCCAAAAAAGTGCCTGGATAATTTACGCAAGCTCGAGACCCTACGTCGATCCCAGAGGAAAATGTTTGTCGAGATACTCCTTTGTAAAGGACAAAACCTTTCCACATTATAATACAAGGTAACCATGTTTTTGTTTTATAATAAAATCCAAGGAACGTATTGGATGGATTGTTTTTTAAACTCATGGTGACAATAACATTTTTTAATAATTAACGTTTGTCTTAAATAAGATTGCATTAATAAACTATTGATGCTAAAATACTATTTTTAATAGTTAAAAATAGCAAATGAGGGAGAGAGAATGAAGAAAACGGATATTCCACAACCGGTTTCGGCCTAATAGACCACATCAGGTGGACTATTTCTTTTCCCTGATTTCTTTCTACCTTCTTGGCGTAATCATAAAGCCGTTTAGTATGAGTCATGTAAAATAGAAGAGTTTTTTCATTTTCCCTCATATTTCAATATTTGCAATGTACCTTCATACGTTCTTTCCGTGACTAAGAACATCTTTTTTGTATAAACTTCTTCAAAGGGAAATTTATTTCATGCAAACTACTCTTGTTTTTGGAAATGTGTTGCCAAAGGGTCCAATTTTTTCCACGCTTCCAACAAAAAGATGATTTGTTAAAAAAAGTGGCGATGATATTGAAATTGCGTCTATGATCACAAAGACTTATTTCCAAAACCATAATAGCGTTTTTTTTTTTGTGGAAGTTAATAAAAAGAAAATTAGTAATCATTCAGTTAAAACGAGAAGGGGAGGACAAGGATTTTAATATGAATTCGAGTGGGCAAAACCCTCGGCGCTAATCTGCCTTTATTGCGGATGTTTCTGGATCGTGACCTGAATCTGAAGAGCAGGAGCTCCTCTGACTTTTTGACCGAACTCACACTCCCGTCATCAGAATATCGGAAGTGGGCTTATTGTTCCCGTCTTATTGCCTGTGAGAATTCATAACGCTGGATTCTCTTCCCCCAACGAACGAAAATTGCTTTCTCTACGAAAACAAATCATTTTAACTCAAGAGATTCTGCTGTAAAATTATTTTTTTTTAAATCAACTTACGCCTTAATTCAAAGACATTAAATTGACCAAATCAGATACTTTTTTCCCACCGTTCTCTCAATATGTCTTGCACGCCTCAAAATCTGAATACCAAATAGGAAGATATTCTTTTCCCTACCAATGGCTTATAAATCAATATCACTTCTTTTGCCTCTGAAGAAAAAGAGGAAGGTTCGCTATCCTTCTCAACGTGGAATATTTTCTACCTGTCGTCAAATGAAGGGCCCTTGCTGTCCATACTTCTCAGGTTCATCGCAGTTGTTTCGATTCCCCACATTTTTTAACTTACCTGAAACAAAATAAAAATCGCGTCAGATTAACATTTGAAAAATGAAAGCTTGAGGAGATGTCAAAAGTGGCTGCTTTTAAAAAAATTAAGAGGTAAAATCCCAATCAACGTTGATGGAAATGAAAAAGAATCAGATTAAGCTTCTTTTCATGTTTGGCTAAAAAACCCTTCGACAGATTAAATTTTTTTCCTTTCTTTCAAGTCTCCCGAAATATAATTTTCTAAATTGCATTTCATAGTCATTAAACGAAAGAGGAGTTTTATGTAAAGCCGTCGAAAGTGTTTTATTAATAGCCCGGGGAAGGTGGAATGGCTTATTCCGAGCCAGATCCATCCCGCACTTCCACGCTGTTAATCGAGCACAGTCGATCACGTCCCCTCTAAATAAATCACCGCATCCCTCCTAATACACTTGAATTTCGCACTAAACTCAGATACCTGCCCTTTTAAAACGATATGGACCATTTAAGCCGATCGATGTAAAGGATTTGATTAATACGAGACCACTTGTGATAGGGGTGAAAAAATGTAAGATCAGATGTGAACATGATAATTCTGTCATTAAAATAAGCCGAGGTCTTATACAGATGTGTTACTTTTTACTCTTTCCGGCCTGAAAATTTCTTGAGAAGTCGGGGAAATGAGTTTTGAAAGATAATAGCGTTTGCAGGAACTGGAATACCTTCCCTTCCCCTCTCTATGCATATTAATGTCTTGGGATATAATTACTAAAAACACCACCGACTACAAGTTGACTACTCAAGAATTCATTTATTGATTATGCAGATTATTCATTAAAACGTTTTAACAAAGAATAGAATACCTTCACTTAAAGCTTCCTACCGAATGGCAAGCCACCCCTTCCCTTAATTTGTATAACGAATTAATTTATGCGCTTCTCTCCTTGTTATTAATATCAATTAGAAAACAATTGATGAACTCAGCAATGATCGATAGCAACACGAAGATTTTCATTAATGGTTTTAAAAAAATAACGTGAAATAATAATGACATTTTAGCATTCTAAATTAAAAAAAAGTTTTCGTTTTCTTAGGCCGAGTTAAAAGAAAAATACGAAGATTGAGCTCATTTTCTCTGAATGGAACCGCAGCCACAGCACATACACAGCTGTGTATACCTCCCTGTGGTTTTCTCAAATAACTTATATAAAACCACGCACCATATCTTTCAATCTTCCTCTTTCGATCATAATCGTTACCACTTGTACACCTCGACTGAATTATTTAGCAGTCAAGCTTTACGATAAACGTTACAAATTGTCGGGTTACATAAAAGAAAGATACTATAAACGAGTGGATGGTTGAAGAATGTTACTTATATATTAACCGGTTTTCGTGTAAAACTGAAAAGGACGTTGAGAAGGGAGGTGGATAGAGAAGAAAAGGCACTCTGAGGGAAGAGATCTATTATTTATTCATCTGTTAGTGCCGACACTTCCACGATAGCTCCGCCTCCCGTGGAATCCATTGTCTCATTTTAAACCTTTCAAGCCCCCATTTCTACCTTTAAAAATAAAATCTGCTTATTTATTAACCATTTTTATGCATAAAAAAAAATTCGTAATAGCCTCTCTCAACCTTTGTATATCTTCGTAAATCAATACAAAATAACTTTCTATCCCCAAAAGCAGAGTTGTTTGTGCAGCTCAAACAACGAGGACGGCCTGAAGCGTTCCCAGTGTGCCCAGCTCATGATTCTCAAAGAGTGATATTATATGATTGCGAAATGCTTGACATTGCAAGGATTAGTAGAGACAAATTGATGACAGGGGAAAACCTGCAGATTTACCGGGTTTACAGTTTTACTGGGGTTGGCGGTCGAGGCTCTAAAGAAATTCCCCAACCCTACCCGAGTCTGCTGCGATTAATTTTTTAATTTCTTCATTGATTCCAAGACGTTAGATTTTCTAATTCAACGCATTGCTTAAACTTCTTTCACATTGATTTCTCAACAAACGATAGCTTTTGGTGCAATATCAATCCGTGTTCTACCAGGTTAAGTAGAACGGGAAGCTGGTTTTAGTGAGGAAGTGAAAAGGGTAAATTTTAAAACATGATTGATGATAGCACATATTGTAATTTGAAGCCCTGACAACTTAGGTATCTGAAAGCTAAGGTAACCAGGTTATAAGGATGGCAGCCTCCGCTCATCGTATTTCCGGAACCTCCTTTTCCCGAGGTAATGATCCATCCATTATCAACCCAACCTTCTCCTACCACTAACGCACTCCCTCGTCCACCTCACTCCCACCCACTCAATTTATAATTACAAATTTTCCTTACACAATAACTTAATAGGCAATCCACCAAAGTAGAAAAATCTTCGCCAACCCAGGCCATACGAAACGGGCGTTAACGGCCCTTATTTCTCCCAACGCTTGATTATTTGTTAAATATAGGAAGTATTTGATGACGACTTGGCGAATATAATGGTACGGCAGTAGCGCATTAAACAAAAATTTAGACAGGTAGTTCTCCCCATTTTGAAAAGTTTTAAAAAATCTCTCGGCATTTTGAAAATAACTAGTTATTACAAAAAGGAAGATGCGAAGTGTTCTCCAAAAATACGAAGGACGGGCGGACAGTGATCAATTTTCCTTTTGCGGGGACTGGAAGATCCTAAACAAATCCATGCTGATAATGACCAAGGATCGTTGTGACCCAACGGGCCTGGAAGACCCATTTCCAAAAGACATGTAATGAATGTGTTTGAATACCTTTTTTTGAGGGAGGAAGGGGCGGAAGGAGGAAAGGGATTGAAACCTCAGGAAAATTCCAAACGAAATCGCTTGGGACAGAATGTTTTTTTAACCCATTGAAAGAAGAAAGGCTGGAAGCGAGAATCTAAAGTTTCGAGTTGCCAAGATCAAAATGGATCCAACCAGAAACGAAGCGAACAACTTGATTAAGTTTACGAATTCCATATTTTA
Source organism: Orius insidiosus (assembly GCA_014119065.1). NCBI lineage: Eukaryota > Metazoa > Arthropoda > Insecta > Hemiptera > Anthocoridae > Orius > Orius insidiosus. The sequence goes on along the minus strand of JACGAQ010000011.1, from coordinate 646,099 downwards.
ATTGCTATGCATTTCAAAACGTCAAGGGTTTTCTTTTCTTTACCGGCTGACTTTAATATAAAAATGATGAAAAGACGTCATTTGCAGGCGTTTAAGTTCTTTGTCCTTTAAATTCCTTTTTTAAATAAAAAGAAAAAACCACTCAGGATTAATCTGGGGAAGTTTTTAAGGACAAAAGAGGGAGGGAAAAGGGCCTGGAGGCGGAAGAGTGTGGAAGTTTTAGCGCATTGTTTTTGACTGCGGGGGATGAGAAATGAGGATCGAGAGAAGAGGAGATCGTTTCGTTAAGGTCTTCCGGTCGTAAGTCGAACGCCCCTTTCAAATTAAATAAATTTACTAAAACAGCCCTCTTGACTTTAGTTAGCAGACATTCCTAGTCCATTCAAACACAACCTTCTCCGAACTTCCTCTATCGAATTAACTTTAAATAAAGATAATTAGTTCTCGAAATACAAGAGAGAACATTCTGAGCATCTAATTTAAGTTATTAGTTTTCAATCTTTTCCTTAAACCACCTGTAGCTAATCGATCTGTATAATATGAAAAGCTTGAGAAAAAAAAATCAAAGAACAGATATAAATCTTGAATTCAAAAACAAAGAGGTCTAATTGTAAATGCATACTGAAGTGTAGGTATAATGGAGCGCGAGGATTAGAACCCAAGACTATTCTACATCTGACGTCTCAACACCTAATGGTAGCTTTTGTGTCGTGTAATGGGAGGGAGGGGGAGACCAAAGTTGCTTTTCAGCCACAATAACTGGTTCAGAACTTGCTACTTTCCCTCAAATTGAAGAAGAGAGAGACCCGGAGTATTTAGGCGATGTACGGATTTTATTTTATTTTTCTCTTTGTTATTTTATTAAAACTGGTCCAGTAGAGTTGACAACAATTAATTTTACATGGAAATTTAAAGCGGATGGATAGGTATCTACGCTATTTTTTTAAGAGTTAAACCCTAAACTACACTAATTCAAACGGTTCCGTTCCTTGTCTCCTTGTCAAGCTATGGTTGATGTTGATGTGCCTTTTGATTGTTGATGCGGAATCTGTCCTCTTCCCACCAATGCGAAGCGCCTCATCTCCGCCGTCACGTCCGCAACTTTGAGGTCGTCTTCGTTTCCATAGTACGGTGTCGATCATATTCCGTAATAATGTATGGCTTTGCACACTCCCATCATTATCCAGCCCCATGTATAATCAGCTACTTACTTCCCGTTTGAAGTAAATCGGTTGTCGGGTTGTGTAAGGCGGATAGAGAATTGGGCCTAGGATGCTACCCTGAGGGACGCGACGCCTGCCTTAATTTATTTTCAGAAAATTCTTCTAATTTTACATTTTCTTTATTTAAACATTTTTCCTCCTTTCGAGTTTACGGTTTAAGATTGGGTTGGAAGGGAGGTGCTGGCATTGTCATTTTTATTGAAGCAAATCCTTTGTCATCGCTCCTTCGATCTGGTCCAGGAAACTCTTTTCTCAACATTTTCTGAGAAAATTTTTCTCTAATAGCCTCTATGATAAGTATGAAGATCCACAAGCTGTTTTCGTAGAAATTTTTCATCCTTGGCTATACGTCCTTCATGTCAGACTTTTTTTCTCTTCAAGGGAAATTATGCGATGGGCTTGGTCAATAGTGAAATGGTTCACGCTTTAAGAGTATTTTTTAGCATGAAGCGCCTCATCTCCGCCGTCACGTCCGCAACTTTGAGGTCGTCTTCGTTTCCATAGTACGGTGTCGATCATATTCCGTAATAATGTATGGCTTTGCACACCCCCATCATTATCCAGCCCCATGTATAATCAGCTACTTACTTCCCGTTTGAAGTAAATCGGTTGTGTAAGGCGGATAGAGAATTGGGCCTAGGATGCTACCCTGAGGGACGCGACGCCTGCCTTAATTTATTTTCAGAAAATTCTTCTAATTTTACATTTTCTTTATTTAAACATTTTTCCTCCTTTCGAGTTTACGGTTTAAGATTGGGTTGGAAGGGAGGTGCTGGCATTGTCATTTTTATTGAAGCAAATCCTTTGTCATCGCTCCTTCGATCTGGTCCAGGAAAATCTTTTCTCAACATTTTCTGAGAAAATTTTTCTCTAATAGCCTCTTTGATAAGTATGAAGATCCACAAGCTGTTTTCGTAGAAATTTTTCATCCTTGGCTATACGTCCTTCATGTCAGACTTTTTTTTCTCTTCAAGGGAAATTATGCGATGGGCTTGGTCAATAGTGAAATGGTTCACGCTTTAAGAGTATTTTTTAGCATGAAGCGCCTCATCTCCGCCGTCACGTCCGCAACTTTGAGGTCGTCTTCGTTTCCATAGTACGGTGTCGATCATATTCCGTAATAATGTATGGCTTTGCACACCCCCATCATTTTCCAGCCCCATGTATAATCAGCTACTTACTTCCCGTTTGAAGTAAATCGGTTGTGTAAGGCGGATAGAGAATTGGACCTAGGATGCTACCCTGAGGGACGCGACGCCTGCCTTAATTTATTTTCAGAAAATTCTTCTAATTTTACATTTTCTTTATTTAAACATTTTTCCTCCTTTCGAGTTTACGGTTTAAGATTGGGTTGGAAGGGAGGTGCTGGCATTGTCATTTTTATTGAAGCAAATCCTTTGTCATCGCTCCTTCGATCTGGTCCAGGAAACTCTTTTCTCAACATTTTCTGAGAAAATTTTTCTCTAATAGCCTCTTTGATAAGTATGAAGATCCACAAGCTGTTTTCGTAGAAATTTTTCATCCCTGGCTATACGTCCTTCATGTCAGACTTTTTTTCCTCTTCAAGGGAAATTATGCGATGGGCTTGGTCAATAGTGAAATGGTTCACGCTTTAAGAGTATTTTTTAGCATGAAGCGCCTCATCTCCGCCGTCACGTCCGCAACTTTGAAGTCGTCTTCGTTTCCATAGTACGGTGTCGATCATATTCCGTAATAATGTATGGCTTTGCACACCCCCATCATTATCCAGCCCCATGTATAATCAGCTACTTACTTCCCGTTTGAAGTAAATCGGTTGTGTAAGGCGGATAGAGAATTGGGCCTAGGATGCTACCCTGAGGGACGCGACTGCCTTAATTTATTTTCAGAAAATTCTTCTAATTTTACATTTTCTTTATTTAAACATTTTTCCTCCTTTCGAGCTTACGGTTTAAGATTGGGTTGGAAGGGAGGTGCTGGCATTGTCATTTTTATTGAAGCAAATCCTTTGTCATCGCTCCTTCGATCTGGTCCAGGAAACTCTTTTCTCAACATTTTCTGAGAAAATTTTTCTCTAATAGCCTCTTTGATAAGTATGAAGATCCACAAGCTGTTTTCGTAGAAATTTTTCATCCCTGGCTATACGTCCTTCATGTCAGACTTTTTTTCCTCTTCAAGGGAAATTATGCGATGGGCTTGGTCGATAGTGAAATGGTTCACGCTTTAAGAGTATTTTTTAGCATGGCTAATGCTCTAATGAAAAGCCATAAAAATAAATAAATAAAATAAAAATAAATTTTTTTTCAAATAGTCGTACGGATGATGATGAAATTAATCAGCTACACAAAAAAAAATTTTCCCCATCGATTTTACGATTTAAGATTGGGTGGGAAGAGAGGGTGATGGCATTGTCATTTTTATTGAACCAGAGCCTTTGTAATCGCTCCACCGCTCTGGTCCTTTATGAAACTTCTTTCTCAACTTAAGTCACTCGTTTCCGAGGACTTGTTATGAAAAGAAAACTTTAGTAATGACTCGGAAAGAGTTAAAATGACCAATAAAGCGTTGTATACGATTTATTGGATCTTCCTAACTAAACTTGCGGACGAGGCGCTCCCTCATTTTTATTCCTTGAGACCTATCGATAGTTTATAAAGGTCGTTATAAACAATATAGTTTATACCTTTTAACTTTTTTTTTTCATAAAACCACTTTTTAACGCTCTCCCAGACGTGTGCCATATGTTTCCGGACACCCGGTATACAATTTAAATTACTAGAGAGAAAAAATTTTTTTACAGCAAATCCACCAATATTATTTTATATTTTACACCAGAAAATTTTACTCGATATTTTCGTTTAATTTATTTCCCCTCAGCATAGGTAGTTGAAGTCTAATTTTCCCTACTGTCACTACTATGAAAGCTCTAGACGGTTTTACACGGCCTGACTCAGACTTTAATTAAACAGTTGATCTACCTGCAAACATGAAATCTAGATCCTGCGTCAGAAAAACGACTTTATTTCAACCTCGACCCTTTCTGATTTATGTACAGTGAGGAAAAAACCGTTGAAATGTCCTTTAAGTTTATTACAGAAGAACAACAACAAAAAGTACTAATCTGGAGCTGGCAACAACAGGAACTTTCTAAAGAGAAGAGATATTTTATTTATTTAATAATTTCCAGGTTCTAGTAATGTTAAAAATAAAATAAATTGTCAAATGGATTCATTCCTTATATAACTCCCCTAACTAAAAGACAACACTTACTATTTACTTAATATATTATTTATAAAATTATAACGTATAAGTTTCCTGACCAACCTCACCAGAATTCATAATTATAAAATTTCATATTCTTTTTTGCAAAAAATTTTTGTATTTTCTATTTTGTTTTAAATCTTATTAGAAAAAGTTTTCTCGTTTTTGTTTAAAAAAAATGTAAAATGCTCTTGTTTTGTATTTTTATTTATTTTGTAATTGGTATTAATATTTTATATTGTATTATGTATTAGAAATTTGCCCATGCACCGGATTTTCCCTTATGGGCCACTTTTATAAAATTCAAATATGTTTATTCTTTTATATCAAGAAAATAAAAGTGGAAAAAAGTTCCGGTTTGAAGAGCTTCCAACGATAACTTCCTCAAGGATACAGGAGGAGGAAGTATTAAGTAGGAGAACTAAATTTTTGTAAAAGTTGTGAAATAAATTTGGTGGGTATCGCAGTAAGTCTTGAGGAAGTTAGAAATTTTAGGTATTTTTGTTGTTCGTTTTCTGTTTTTTGAAAAAAAAAAAATAAAAATTAAGTACCTAATAAATCGCCATTTTATTTTCCGTTAAAAAAATTCTTGAGGAAGTTAAAAAAAAAAAAAAAAAAAATTATTTTGAAAATTTTATATCAAGGTAGAAATTCAGTACGGTTAGCCAAAGAGAGGCCGCCCTCGAGCCGGCGAAGTGACTCACATTTCTGCCTAGAAAAATTATTAAGTAAAAATAATTTTGGAAAATTAAAATTTTAAAAACATGGAAAATTTTTAAATAATTCAAGGAATGTTTAGTGAAAATTTGGTGAAGATCGGACCAACAGTACGCCCACAGCGCTCATTTTAAATCTTTGAACAGTCATATCTCCGCCATTTTGAAAAATTTCGAAAAAAGCTCTCGTCATTTTCAAGATTTCTGTGAAAGGAAGCTTGTGTATAAATTTGGTGAAGATCGGATGAAAATTGCGGCCGTGAAGTGTTCCGGAAAAAGTGGCGACGGACGGCCGGACGGCCGGACGGCCGGCACCACAGACAAAGTCAGGATCGGCAAAGATCACTTATCAGATTTATCCTACGGGGTCTGGAAGACCCTTTTCTAGTAACAGGGGGTCGGAGGGTATCACAGTAACTTCTTGAGGAAGTTAAAATACTTAATGGGTGTATTAAATTTAGTTAAATTAGGAATAAAATTTCAAACTTTAGGAACACATGGTATTTTTTCTTGTATAGAAGGATTTTCGAAGAACAAGTAATTTTGACCTAATTGGAGCTATAGAACCACCTATAATAGCCATGGTTCGAGGGTACTACGATAACTTTGAGAGAGTTAAAAGCAAAGATGAAGTCTCTTTCATCCGATAAAAGGAGCTGCATTAGCCTATTAACTGAAAGGGCTTTTCGACGCGGTAAATCGCTTTAAAGAGTAATTAATGTTTTGAGTGTAGGTACTTGGTTTTTGACACTCTACATAGGTATGGTTGTTGGTTGGAAAAATTGTAACTTGAAAAAAAATATATATCAGAAAGAAAATATTGATGCGAAATCAATCGAACGGCTGTTCCAGGGAATTGACGTCAGTATCCATCAGTTTAAAGAGTACTCGAGAAGATCAAAGGGCACGTGTAGATTGGAAACTACTCCAGGAATTTTGTCGCAACAATACGAATAGAATTGTATCGTCGCTTACAGGATAAATACAGTTCACTGGAAAATCAAACAGGTAAAGAGCAGGAAATAGCATTAAATTCTGGGAAATGATTTGTTGCTAGTCAACAGAGGATTTTTAGCCAAACATTTTTTCGTTTTACGTCACATCCGAGTGGGTATCACGGAGCATATTATCCCTCTGTGTATTCTCTGAATAGAGTCCCACTCAAAAGCATGGGCGAGAGCAGCCCTTTCTCCCTAATATCGAATGAATTTTATTTGAAATAAAGAGTGTTTTGGTGAACACTTGACTAATAGTCCGGACGGCCGTAGCGCATTAAATAATACAGATCTCCGCCATTTTTTTAAATTTGAAAAGAAGCTCTCATCATTTTCTATATAATAGCTATAGGAGGATCTTTCATATAGCAGCTTTTCTAAAGATATGGAGGGTGCCACAATATTTGAGGAAGTTAAAACTAGCACTTCAGCTATCAGTTATGTCAATAAATTATTTCCATATGGTAGAGTGATTCAATTATTCAACAATCGATTTCCTTTTTTCATGATAAAATAGAAAAATTAGGTTTCCAAAATCTTTGGCGGATGTCAAAACAAAGTTTGAGAAAGTGGGTTAGGATCGATTTTGAATATCTGTTGAAGCGTTAGACGTGAGGAAGTTGACACATTAACCCACGTTATAATCGAGTAGCCCACAGATGTGACATAAAGTGCGAGACATTAGACGAGAAAACCTCAAGGATTGATGGATCAAGTTTTCCAACTCCCGTAGAACGCCTTATTATGCGAGGATAGCTGGCGCAGAGGGGAAGTCGACAATAAAATTTATGACCTAAAGTCGACTGTTTAAGGAGGAGCGTTTTCTTTAAACTTTACAGCTCACGCAGAGCGTCGGATGTCAAATAAAAGTCAAAACTTGTTAGAAGCAAAATTCATCAAAATATTTGTACGTACCTACAAATTGTGACAGTTATGTAATTATTGATTCAGTGCCGACTATATTAACATTTTTTTCTTAAATAATTATCAGCAAAAAATTCAATCTAAAAAACATTTATGGTATATTAAAGGTGATTCCTCAATCGTATTGCTATTTGAATAAAAAAAGGGTGTCGAAATAAGGAGAACCGGACAAAAAAGTCCTTACGTGGGTGGGAAGAGGGCAATCCATTCCTTCCCTTTCAATTTCTCCTCTATTGCATTATACGATCACCCGACAAATCCGTGTATTATGGCTTGAATAGACAAGAAAAAACCCTCGGTTACACGCATAACTTCACCGATTTTTTATTTATATGATTTCGATTCAATTTTGAAGAATTGCGTCATCGGTTTAGGAATAAACAGCGCAGGAAAGTGTTCTGCTAATCATTAGTTCAATTAATGTATTGACTCAGAAGGTGGAGAATTTTGAGAACTTTTTAGTTGTTTTTATAGACATACAGTCATTCATATTGGATCTGTGCGACTGACACCGGAGCTCTGAGAAACCCGGCCTCTATCTTCCGGAATGACTTTATTAAATTGTTTGATTTATTAAAGCCCTTTGATGAACACTGATGACTGATTTTACGAATCTACCTCCATTTCATTTATCATTTGGAATGTATTTTCATCTGCTAGCATATTAACCTGGGTGATGGGTATTGTAAATGAAGTTTACATTCTCAGAAAAGGGCTGCCACTCAATAATGAAAGCTATGAGGGTACCTATTTTGTTTGTGATAGATGAAAAGCGAAATAAAGAGGCGTACCCCGATTGAAAATGTGGTATCGTACATTCCTTTATAATTATTTAAACCTTTGGAACCATGGAAAGTTAAAACCACTATAAATTGAAGAAAAAACTATAACTGTATTCGTTATGAAATAGTGTCGATCCTGGATGATAAAGGCAGGAAAGAAGTCTTTTTTTTTACAGCACACACATCACGTGTCTCGATCATGACCCTAATAGGGTTGCCGAGAAAGTACGCCAACTTTTTCCACAGGCCAATAAATTGATCAACAACGTGAGAGAAGAAATATTCCTGAAAGGGCCCCATCGAATCAACACAAGTACCAGTAATGAAAAAGTTAAAATACCCAGTTCGAAAAAACATTGAAGTAAGGTGTTGTATTTAAAAAAAAACCCGTGCTATTGATGTAACAAGAAATTAAATCAGAAAAGGAAGCATGAAAGAATTGCTGTCGAACCGTAATTGATTTCTAAAGAAAAAGGTAGAACCATTGATTTGATGTAATTACCTGGGAATTGTCTCGTTAATTAAATAGGGTCTCGGATGCTTACAAGGGCGAGGCTGAGGTGGCAGGTTCGAGGAAAGGCTTTGTGTTCTCTCACAAAAGACTAATATCAAGTGGGTGCGAAAAGGACACTATTCCAGACAATATTTTAATCCAATGAGAAACACAAGTTTACTAACCCATTGTCTCCATTAATTGTGTAAACTTGTCTCAATTAATTACGTAAACATAATTAATTGTGGGGGCAAAGTGAAAAAAGAGAAAACATTTTTTAGAGAAACTTTTTGTGGCAATTTTTTTTCGGAAGTTTAATTTTGCCAACAAAGTGTAATTCATTTGGTGTACAAAGAGTTTAATTTGGGTCGGGGAGAAGCACTCAAGCAAAACAGTCCAATTATTATGATGGTAAATGCTATCTGCCGGCCAATTACAACAATGTTACTGAACATGAAGATTTCAATTAAGCCGGTGAACTCGACTCACCCCTCCTACTACCACGAACCGTGACTAGGTTCTGAACGCTCTGTCTTTAAATCATTAAATGGAATACGTTTACCGTCATCTTCGTTAGTAACTTCAAGTTTAATTTGCCTTATAATTGGTACACTCTCAAATTTCCAAGTTAAAAATAAAAATATATCGATTTTAGAACGGGTTTTCCGTGAACTGGTTCTGAAGTTGCGATTGTTCTGCGATCTGAATAGAGAGAGGGAGTTGTTTCAATGGAAGGTACTTGAGACATCTCCAGGCAGATTCCTTTGCTAAAATTAAAATCGTCCTTTGGATAAAAAAATTAATTAAGAAAATTAATTATGCGTAGGTAAATGTCGCAGTCAATCTGTCTTCCTGAATACGGAGGAAAACTGTCAAATATTCTCTTCCGATCGATACTTGACGGTTTGCCAGGGTAATTTGTAAATCGACTTGTAAAATGTTGAGGCTATTTGGGTTCGACAAGCGCAGGGTGAATTTGTGAATAGCGAATGATTTATTTAAAAACCCACAATGGAGCGAATTTCCAAAATAAAGCCTATAATGTAACTGAGGAGTCGATCTATTTGATCTTCTATACTAAGGTCCATTTTTACTAATTATTCAAAAATCGAGAATCACTATGAATAGTGAATACTGAAGTACGCTAATCTGCGTTTCGCTAATCGCTAACTTTCTAACCGTCGATTATGTCTCTAATCATCGATCAGTGTCCGGATGGTACGAGTATAGAAGGACCGTATAAGAAGAACAATACTTGTTTTCCTAGTGCATCTGTTTTAGAATGTCCTAATTAGACCACTAAATTGGGGAGAGTCTCCCGAGCATTAATCAATGTTTTTGTCATAATCAAGGTTGCTGAAAGTTCTGAAACCCATACTGCTTGCTTTTGAAAAACCACGCCTTAATGATATGTCATGTTAAAATTTCACAAATATCATAGCTTTAGCTGTTGTAGCAGTCAATAAAAAAAAAAAGTTATAATGATTTTAATAGGTAAGGCTTTTCATTTTCAGTGCTTAGGTTTTCATAAATTATTTCTAAATGTTTACGGAACTGTTAAATGAAATATAAATTGAGCGGAGAAAGTTTTCTCATAATTCCGATAGCTTGATATTGCAACTTTTAATTAGTTAAGCCTGTCGATCCCTCGGAGATAATTTTAGCCACAGATCAACGGGATTTGTCGACGTTTGGCAGCGGGGCCGGGACGGTTCCCTCGGTAAACTTCCTCTCCACTCACCCCCTCTCCTAAATCTAGTTTCAATATCGAGCTCTAATATCTGACGGATTGATTCAGGAAACGGATAATCTCAAGTGACCCAAAAGAGGATTCGAGTCCTTATATCTGATCATATAAACTTGGAGGAAATTCGTCTTTCTACCTATTCATGTATGGCAGTGTACCATTTACTCCGAAAACAACTCACGCCCACATTTTGTGAACTTACAGCCTCAGATGAATAGGGAATTTTTCGCGAATGAATAGGGGTTATTTTTTGAAGGGGGGAAAAATTATCGGAGATAACGCCATAAGGGTTGTTGGGAGGTGCGCTGTGCGGGGGAGGTGATCTTCTGAACAAGGTCATTAGTTTACGTTATGACTTGAAGTGAGAGGAGATAAGGAATATATATCTTACGTTCTTTTAAGGGCCATAATAAATGTAACCGTCTTCAAGTATTTTCTACCTCACGTTCTTCTTTCCCAACGGCAAAACGACCATCCCATAATAACTCTTCCTCTGAGTCCACTCATTTTCTTCAACTCCTCAAATTTTTAAACCAAAAATACTTAGATCTGATTGAAACCTACATTGCCAGCGCTTTCACCTCCTTGTTATTCAATGTCGAGTGTGTCCCCGCTTGGCCTGTTAAATACGAACAACGTCCGATAGGGACAAAACTATTTGGATCTGAAGTTAGATCACGTCTGAATAAGACGATTTCTTAAATTGCAAAATCCCTGATTAGCCTCTATTTTCGCTGGCTTGCTGCCTTCTCTGTTCCCTTCTTTCAATTTCACCGTTGTTTTTTTTTTTAATCAGAAGACTTTCCTCCTGCCTTTTAACTGATTTTACGACTGTACCCAATGTGTTGATATTTTCAGGGCTTGGGTAGTGGCGTGGGAGGCTCTAGGCCCTCAAAGCCCGAAATTATACGGCCTCCCGTACTTGGCTTGGTACTAAGGAGCTGGCCCTCCGCAGTAAAAGAAGGCCACTGTGGGAAAAGTTAATATCCCAGTGAAACGTTTATACTTTAGGCTTTCCCACAGTTTGATGAAAGAGGGGCGCTTTATTCAACCTCCGGGTCTCCTTCCCAAAAATCGCGGCCAGACGCCGACAGTCCACCCTGCACAAAAACCAAACCATGGGAAAACCAAGTTTCTCATTTCTTTTCTCCATAGGGCCAGCTCCCTAGCTCGAAGCCCTTCCCCACGCAAGCACATACCGTATGATTCCGGGCTTTAAAGACCTAGAACCGCATCTAAGGAGGTCCCGAAACTCCCAAGCCCTAAAAACATTATCCTTACAGCACTTATCAATATAATACTTATACTAATTAAATAAAAATAAATAAGTCATCAAATCCCCCCCCCATGCGGTTTTAAAAGCATAAAATAAGGAAAGTTAGCCTTTTATTTTCTCATAAATAAATAAGAGGGCACTTCAAGTATTCAAGGAATGGAAATCCTTAATTAATCCTTTTTTGCATTAAAATTCTATGAAAAGTACCTTTTGTTAACTTAAATGTAAACAAATTAAGTAGTTTTAGCTGTGTAGGACTTGACTACAACCTTACTGTGAAAAGAACTAATATTGAAAGAAAATAATGTTTAACAATGCTTTCATTTTCTAATGTACAATTTTAATTGTACCGCGAATTTTTTTTTTTTTTTTAAGTCAAAAAATAAAACTGATGGCAGAAATAGGTCGAAGAGGTCCAACTGACTGGGAGACCTAAATATTTTTTAGCGATTCCATCGCGAAATCCTCGCTGAAGTTGTATTCCAGAAGTAACGACGAGCAATTTCGAGGAAACGAATAACTCCTTCTTTCATAAAAATATTTGGAAGTTAAACATCAAGAGAGGGGTCCCAATTCATCCGGTAGATCCTTTGATGAAAAAAGAAATAAAGATTACTTTCTAGGCAGGGGATAAAAAAAGAGAGAGCTAGGTATTTGAATAAAAGAGGAGATGTGGATCTATTTCATTTCCAATTCTGATTGATAAAAGTTGAGTTTGAACTTAAAGAGGGAAGAGTTCAATTAATTTGATCCAGGAAGGCAAAACCTTTTTAAGTGAAAGGAATTCAAAGAAGAAGAGCAAAGGTTTTCCTCTTTTAGAAGGTTGTCTCGATTTTATCTTCCTAAATATTCAAAGAAGACGTCTGCAAAGAAAAAAATTTATAGTAGCCAATTTTGTTGTATATAAATGTATTTTGTTCTTCGATCCTGAGGAAACAATTCAAAATCCACATATATGTATAAATGACCTTTAAATTTTAAGCCTTTGCGAATAAGACTAAAATCATAAATTCCATATTTTAAAAGCGGAAAATCTCGCAGCGAATTCTTTATGAAAGCCCTTGGTTGAAAAAGCTCATGATCTTGGAGGGCTCGTGAGCCTTTTGCGGTACTTCTAAAATCGCCATTAGAATAATGAGCGATGTGGAGGAAAAAAACTCCTCCAAGAGGGAGAGACGACTTCGCTTTTTTTTAAATATTATAATTATGCTAATTGTCGTAATTAATTTTTTATCCTCATTTTAAGAGGAAACACACAATATATAATATATTTATAAATGAAAATAAAACAAATACCTAATACGAAGTCCCCGCTGGCACCAGATATCAAAACTGTCCTCTCAGAAAAAACTGAAGAAAACTTTCTGAAGAGAAGCACGGCTGTAGAAAGTTTAGCTTTATCAAAACTGAGCAGCCCAAATTTCTCCTTGCTATCGATGGCCGACGGGAACTTCCTCAAAACAATGCAATTTTACCATTTTTTATTCCCATTATCGAAAAAATGTTTATCAAGGTAGGAAATTAAAATGGATGCCTTCGCCCCGCCGGCCTACAGAAAACAGTCCAAGTAAACTTCCTCAAAGAGAAGTTATTCTGCCACCCTTTTTAAGAAGGTTTCTGGAAAATGGTCTTCCAGACCCCCTAGAGGAAAACTGATTAGTGATCTTTATCAAAATAGTGAATTTAACAAAAATGGCGGAGTCCAAAGTTATGTTTAATGCGCTACGGCCTTACTATTGGTCCTATTATTAGTGAAAAGGTGAAGATCGGATGGTATCATAGATAACCAGGGGTCATCCTTTAATTTTGTTGAGCCACTGCTCACATATGGACATACACTTATGTGCAGGCCTGGGAGCCACGTTTGTTAATTACAAATTATGAAGGGTACGACGATTGTTGTTAACCTACGGTCGATACAAATGTTTCGTTTCAAATTAGTACGTAGGGTTCGAAGAGGATAATGGAAAACTAAGTTCTGAAATGAGGAAAAGAGCGTCCTGGGAACCATACAGAGATTAAACGCAGTTTAGATCGCGGTGGGAAAGCCTCTTAAGGGCTCATTTCCAGAAACAAAAAAAAACCACTAACAAATTTTAAAAGTCTTTTTTCCAGTATTCGAACAGGAAAAGCGGACAATTATGAATAATCATCTTCAGATTTGGTACATACGAGGGGTGTCCAAAAATTAAAGACCTTTTGTATTTTGCCGCCGTACGGGCGAAGTATTCTGCCAGATGAAAACACTAGCTTGTAGCGGGAAGTTCCCCCTTCACATCGCACTTGGTCTCATCTCTCTATCTTATCCAGCGTTGCTACGGCAGCCGTTCGCGATGGACGTCTCGGTGCCGAGTCCCGCCGGTTGTGAGGTTCGCTCCGTCATGCGTTTCCTAAACGCGGGGAAACTTCGCCCGGTCGAAATTCATAGACGTTTGACGGCTATTTATGGCAATGTTATGAATGAGCGCTGTTGTTACGCTAATGTTACGAATGTTATAAATCGGAATTCATAGACGTTTGACGGCTATTTATAACATTCGTAACATTAGCGTACAACAGCGCTCATTCATAACATTGCCATAATACGGCTGCCGTAGCAACGCTGGATAAGATAGAGAGATGAGACCAAGTGCGATGTGAAGGGGAACTTCCCGCTACAAGCTAGTGTTTTCATCTGGCAGAATACTTCGCCCGTACGGCGGCAAAATACAAAAGGTCTTTAATTTTTGGACACCCCTCGTAATAAATTAGAAGTCGACCTTCCATTTAAACGCAGACAAATAAATAATTTCTATGCCAGAAGGGTCATTTAAATAATCCTTGTCCTTTTCCACTGACAAAATCATCGAGTAAAATATGTATTCGCGGCGGCAAAAAAAATCTCTTAATTTTTGGACATAATAAATTAGAAGTCGACCTTCCATTTAAACGCAGACAAATAAATAATTTCTATGCCAGAAGGGTCATTTAAATAATCCTTGTCCTTTTCCACTGACAAAATCATCGAGTAAAATATGTTAATGGAATAGGTAGCCTACCTAATAAATATAAAACGATGCTTTTAAGTAACAATATTTGTAAGAAATAGGGGGTGGGTTTGGTTTGGTAGACGTAGTGATCAATCTTGAAAGGGTTGACCGTAACTTGACAGCACTTTGTGTGCAGAGGTGGGGGAAGGAGGAAAGTCTATCCAATAGGCTTATGATGAGGTCGTTTACAAGAGTGAAAAGAGAGAGAATCAGGAAGACTTTCGGCCAATCACTCTTCCATCTTCGTTTTATCGCCCCTCTCAGAGAATTTCATTCAAACTGCACCTCTGATCAAACCCTTCTGCTTTTAAAAAACGGTTCTTGCGTTCAAGCTCTTTTCCATCAGTGTAATTAAACATTCAATTCAAAGATCCAGGCTCTAAATTCAAATTGGTTTCAAAAATATAAAATAACGACGCTTTTTCCGAATATTCTTTTAATTTTTATGGTTGAAAAAGTAATTATTATTTTATCCTCGCTACCTTTGTGAAAATAATAGGTGTGTATATTAAAGGCCTGAAGTCAAAAGTCTCGTGAAATTGGCATTACGGGTTGGAGATTGGAAACAAAGTCAGAAAGGAAGAAAAAGGAAGTGGTAGCCTGGGAAGGAAATGAGATTCCTTGGGCAAGCTCGAAGAGTTAAAATTGGATGGGTAATGGAGGGAGGATCTAAAGGTTACCAGAGAGAGAAAGAGCGAGTGGGCGAAAGAGGAAGAGGATTGAAAGTCAGCAAGACTTAAGTCCCTTTCATGGATTTACCTTCATTCGTTGTACGGAAAAAAATTTTTGTAAGTTTTCATCATAAAAATCAAAGTAAGCACTAAGAATAGAAAAATATATAAGGGACTGTAATCGCAGAAAACCTCATTAAACCCAGCGGTCTTCTTCGAATCCCTCCAAACGGAATCGACGTTTTCGTAAAAGATTTCTCCCGAAACTAACAGAATGCAGCAATGTAAGAACCGACATTACATCTTCAATTCAAAGGTAAATTATTTTCCGGGAATTTCCAGCTTGAAATGTTTGATTTAAATAACTGACATCTTTTGAGGCTCTTTTAAGGTAAAGCGGTGGTTACTTTTCAATCTGTGCTGAGCGAAAAGTTTTGCTCTTCATTTTTTGGTAGCTAACGTAGATACAGATCTTTTATATCGAATTTACGTTAGCGAAGATTGATGGTGTTAGGCTGTCAGTAATTTTTTAAAAATCTGAAGATTGAAAAGATCAAAAATGAAGAAACATGTGAGAGGATTTGAAAAATCCGGATGCGAACGTTAATCGACTTGAGGTGGAATTCAAGAGGAGGTTTTCGGGTTTTATGGGGGGGGGGGGCTCTGAATATGAAATTCGCTGTGTGGCCGATCTGTTCGAGGGGGTATTCGGTCGGGGTAACTCATGATTGCTTAATACCTACCCAACCAACTTTTGGCCACTTTGAAATTTCAGAAGGGACTCCTGCTGGGCACGTGCGTGAAAGGGGAACAGAAAGCAGGAAAATTTCCAGTGTTAAGTGGGAAAATTTAAATTCGGAAAAGTCGCCCACCCATTATGCAAATCTATGAGACTCAAATTCCCAACAACTCTTTATTTCGAATTATTTAAAAACATCCCAGAAAACTTATTAAACTACTATTATTTACATTTTAATTTATTGCGGTGTACTCCGCAAGGGGGTGATTTTACTATCAAAAAATTAACCAATAATGGAAGAAATGACTGTGATAACGGATATCTCATGACGCGTTTCGGCTTAAAAAGCCTCGTCAGGTAGCTATTCCCTCTATCACAATCATTTCTATCTTTTCACTGTTCCCCTACCTCTGAGAGATTTAGTGGATAAAGCGGGAAGCCGGAAACAAACAGTCTCCCTAAAGCTCACCGCCACTACCGTTCTCCAAGAGATAGAGCCACCACCTCAATATTGGTTTTTAAATTTTTGTGACAAGTTGCTGTCATGGCAATACTCTACCTTTAATAAAATCTGTAAAATCACCCACCTTGCGGAATACACACGCAATAAGAATTAAAACTTAAAGGTAGAGTTTGCCATGACAGCAACCTGTCATAAAAATTAAAAAACCAATATTGAGGTGGTGAGTGGCTCTATCTCTTGAGAACGGTGGCGGCGGTGAGCATCAGGGAGACTGTTTCCGGCTTCCCGCTGTATCCACTAAATCTCTGGGAGATAGGAGCACAGTGAAAAGATAGAAATGATTGTGATAGAGAGAATAGTTCACCTGACAAATTTTATGCCGAAACGCGTCGAGATACCCGTTATCACAGTCATTTCTTCCATCATTGATTAATTTTTGATAGTAAAATACTATTATTGTTAAGCAATGCATTATCTCAATTGTAAAATGCCTCAAAAACTACACTGCTTAACGTAATTAATAGTAACCACCCCAAAATTCACATCATTTTCAAACTGGCATTAATATTTGACAAAGACTTTTACAGCCATAATTGGAAATGTTAAACGATTTACTTTAAGAATCCGAAAGCACTAAAAAATTTACTTCAACCGTTTAGCCCCTACAGCTCTTCAAATAAAAAAATAAATAACATTGAAACCCTCAATTTAATTTTGTTTTTAATGTGGCACGGCTCAGGGGACCCCACATGAAAAATCCTGAAATGCTATCCATTAGGGAAAAAAGTAGGGTTGTAGAATGTAGCTAGGTTTCATTTTAAAAAATTAACAGGCTGTAGAGTACCAATAGTCATTTTTTCGGCTGATTTCAGAACATGTAAATTATTGTTCAACATCCGTTCTACACTCACTTAAAGGTAAAGCGATTTCCTTCTTAAAGAAAACGTTTTTTGAGTCTTATGGGCTCACAATTTAAAGAAATAAATAAGGTAAAAAGAAGCCCATGTTTCTGAAGAAAAGAAATTAATTTTTAGCCGGTGTACTCTAATATCAATAGCTCCATGCTGCTGGAACAGTATAGAACCTATAATAAATTGGTGCATTGGGTTTTCCTTGAAAACGTAGGTATTGCTCTGAGAAAATGAGGGAAATAAAGCTTTTACCATCGCTTAATTTACTACCTAGAAATATCTTTTTATTTTTACGTGGATAATAATTTATTCAGTGCCCACTTCCCTCGTGTACCAGTTTATTTTTTATTACACAGGGGTCCTTTAATATACAGCTGATGATATTGAACGAAAAATCGTTTCGATTATAATTTTAGGCGGCCGGCATAAATAAATTATTATAAAAAGACGTAATAAAATTTTTCATCAAATTTCCGGATCAAAATTCTTTTATAATTTTAAAAAGAAATAGGTTTTATCGTCCAAAATGGATTTCGAATAAGTTAGAAATGCCTCTTTTAAAGCTGTCATCGGCGTTCAAGAGTTAATTTACTTACCTATTGAATTATAGCGAACGTGAAGACAGCGAGATAAAACATGATGGTACTCCAGAGGGTCTGAGAGCGTGGCTCATTGGAAACTGAAGGAAAAACCTCCCGTAGGGTGGTAAAGGCTTAGCCCTGCGCACTTTTTCCTACCCACCTCCGGGGTGCATGACGTCCTTTTATTCCTTTTTTTCCGTTTGTACAACCACCCTTCGGTTCAAATAAGAACCCGCACATTTATCGTATTTTTTTATTTTTATACTTGCGATCTTTTAACTTCCTCTAGATGATAATGCCAATGAACTTCGTTTTCATAGATGCAAAACATCCGAATTTTTTTTTTTTTTTCCAGAAAACGAGAAGAAAGCAGGAGAAAGGACTCTAGATCGGGAAGGGACTCCCTTCACCCAAATTGACATTCCAAAATTTTGGGAAAATTAAATACAGGGTGTCCGGAAAAACATGGCATACGTCTGGGAGAGCGTTAAAAAGTGGTTTTATGAAAAAAAGTTAAATGTAAACCCCCCTTAATTTAAATCAAAGAATTTGATGGTGTAGTTTAAAATCCGCCTGGATATACAGGGTGTCCCAGACACAACCTAACTTCGTTATTTCAAATAAGAACCCCTATTTTTTATTTCAGATTCGTAATCTACGCAAAATTTCAAGCAGATTTGACTATTTTTGAGACCATTTTCGACAACTTTAAAAAATGTCAAATTTAGCGTTTTTTGCGCTAAAATCCGTTAAAATTGACCCAGGAGACTCGTTTTTTTTATTCCGCTTATTTTTGTCCGAAGATTCCGACTATTACCAATTCATGCTTCTTCGCGTTCTGCATCACGAGATGTCGTCGCTAACTTCCCTTTTCAAGTTAAAACCCCAATTTTTTATTTCAGAAAATTAATGAAAAATAGAGCATTTTTCAAGAACTTTTTCTTGTGGTCCGCTATCTCCATTTTGAAGGAGTTACAGCGGTTTTTGTAGTTGTGCATGACAAATTCTCCTGTGCATCCATTAAAAATTTCTTTAATTATTAAATTTACCTTATTCGATAATGAAATAAGGTAGGAGGGTGTAATAGCAATGATTGACTAATTAAAAATCAAAAAATTGTATTAAAAAAAAAGCGTAAAGCGTTGCGGAAAAAACGAGACGGAACAAAAGTCATATTTCTTTTTGCCCCAGTTGACAGCTCACGCTTCTCTGGCTTGAGGGAGAAGGATCTGCAGTTTCAGAATCTGAAAACATTTGAGGAACACCATTAGCAACAACTAAAGGGCTCTAAAAAGACGAAAATGTGTTGTCCATCTTAACATTCTTAAAAAGTACCATACACTTCAATTGGTTTTCCGTTAAACTCTATATTCTACGGGGTCAGAATGATCCATTTTCGAAGACTGTCTCTGCATCGGTATCACAATAACTTCCTTTCAAAGGGAGTTAAATAGCGGCTCCGTAAGCACCTTCAAAGGTTGGGAGTGACAGAGGACAGCACCTGCCGCTTCTGTTTGGAGGAGGAGGAGACGGTGGAGCACGTACTTTGTTATTGCGAAGGCCTAGTACGGCTGAGGTTCATGGACATAGGGGAAGAGAAACCCATTGCATCGAACTACATAAGGAGCCCTGTCCAAGATCAATCAAGAGCCTGGGGCTTGAAGGGGAGCTCTGATCCGGAAACAAGGGCGCACAGTAGATCGATTAGGGGTCGGAGTGCACAAAGTCCTGAATAACCTAATCTATCTAAATAGCGGGAAACTTTTAAAAATTTCTTTACTCTCTTATAAAGAAAGTTATTTCCATACTCTCAAAAGATGGAATAGGTCTTCCCGAACTCAAAGGGTCAAACCAACGTCCCTTGGTCTTGAGTTAGCTTATGTCGACATCCATAACACTTTATGACCACTTCATCCGTTTTTTCGGACAAAAAATTCCGTAGACATGGTGGTGTGATTTTAACAACAAGCTCAACATCTTGTAGAGTTGTGGGAAATTCAAATATTATGTTGGCAAACCTCTAAAAATATAAAACCTGAATAAAACCTTCTGAAAGTTGTTGAACAAATGAAAAACGTACACATAAGTAGAAATTCTAATTTTTTTCTTATTGTAATTTATATTTTGATTATTTGCTCATTGATTAGCCAGTAGCGAAAAGTGATTTCGGGTTGAAATAATGGGAGATCACGATGGCGACGAACCGTTTCAAGACTGCTTAACGTTGGAGCCTTCTTTGAAAAATATCCTCGATCAGACGACTCTAAAATGGATTTTCGTCGGAGGGAAGGGTGGTGTAGGAAAGACGACTTGCAGGTTCGTCCTTAAAACCCCAATTTTTGTTCCCTCTTAAGCTTTCAACTGATACTTCTTTTCATTTTCAACCTTTGTTGTTACAGTTGCAGTTTGGCTATAAAGTTGGCTGAAGTGAGACCTTCCGTTTGATTATTTCCACGGATCCGGCCCACAACATTTCAGACGCTTTCGATCAAAAGTTCACCAAAACGCCAACACTGGTTGAGGGCTTCACAAATCTGTATGCCATGGTTAGTCTTCAAAAATCATTTGATGTATCGTCGTTGAAGACGCAACATGCGCTATCTTCCTTTTGGCTATTTTTCAGGAGAGACAAGAAACTGAATCATAGTCTTCGGAATTCAGATATCACATGAATTTTTGGCGGTTGAATCCGAGTTTTTTGTACAAAACTATGTTAACTGACCGACGCCGCAGTAGATTTCCCTTCATATTCAAAAATCTCATTTTGCCCAAAACGTGAGTTAGCACATATTGCATCTTCAATGATGATATTATAGTATGATTATTTAAATCGTATGTGGGCAACATCAGCCCCACTGATCATTTTTTTCAAAATCTGATCTCTTAGCCTAAATACCGCATTACCGGAAGTTCCCTCTGTTTCCTTGGTTATTAGGCAAAAAAAAAAAAATTTAACAGGACATTCGGACTTCCGAAAGATAACTTCGATCATTCCTCTTTTTCACCTGATTTTTGGGAGTTTTTCTCAATTTTCAAACCAAGAAACCCCTTTTTTACAAAATTTTTGACTTTTCCTCATTTTTTTTCCTAAAAACTTCCTCCTAAACGGATGCTTTTTGGCCGATTCCCTCACTTTTTGAAAGAAACTTAGATTTTATCGACTTTCCGCTAGTTTTCCGTGGTCAATAGGCCGAGAACCGCCCTCTTTTAAATAGGATTTTTGGGTTCTTTCCTCAGTTTTTCTAAACTCCTTTGCTCCTTAAATTTTCCAAATGTCTTCTCAGTTATTAGGATAAGAAATACCTTTGTTCATAGCATTTTCGGGTGTTTTTGTCAATCTTTTGACAGAGAATCCCTCTTTGATTTAGGGTATTTTCTCATTAGGCCAAAAACTTTGTCTGTAGAAAGAAGGCAGCTATGGCCGCTTATCATATTTGTTTTCTATTTTTTTCTCATTTTTTGTTTTGTTTTAGGAAGTCGATCCGAATGTGTCGACTAATGAACTACCTGAGGACTTCTTTGATTCTGAAAACGACACCTCCATGAGCGGAATGAGTAACATCCTTCAAGATATTGTCGGAGTTCTTCCTGGAATCGACGAAACCATGAGTTTTGCTGAAGTTATGAAGTAAAATTCCTAATCTTACATCTGAACAATTAAACTTAACTTGTAATATTTTAGGTTAGTCAAAAATATGGACTTTTCTGTCGTTGTTTTCGATACAGCTCCCACTGGTCATACACTGAGACTTCTTTCTTTTCCCAAGGCTGTTGAAAAAGGTCTTACTAAGTTACTGAAGTTTAAAGCAAGATTTTCCCCATTTTTAAATCAAGTAAGATCTTTTTTTTTTCTTCTGTTTTGTTACTTCATCAATTTTAGGTATCAGGTATAGTTGGTCTTCCAGAAGTACCGATTGACAGCATAGGAAAAAAGCTCGAAGAAATGTTAGCTGTTAAAACAAGCCAACGAGCAGTTTAGAAACCCGGTATGTTATCTTGGCATTGAAATTAAAAAATAATTATCCCATTATTATTTTAGGAACAGACAACTTTTATATGTGTCTGTATAGCGGAGTTCTTGTCGATTTATGAGACCGAAAGGCTCGTTCAAGAACTTTCAAAGTGTGAAATCGATACTCACAATATAATCGTGAATCAGCTTCTGTATCCGGATAAGAAGTTGATTGCTCTATGTGTGCATCTCGCTACGCCCTACAAGCCAAGTATCTAGATCAAGTAAGTCTTATAAAATAAAGAAGCTATAAACTTTTTTTCCTTCATTAAATATTTCATTTTTTCAAAATTGATCTATTTTCCAGATATCTGATCTATATGAAGATTTTCACGTGATCAAGTTACCGCTTCTGGGGAAAGAAGTCAGAGGTATTGAACGAATGAAACTGTTTGGGAAAAATCTAGTACAACCCTATGAGTGTGCTCCTACGGAGTAATTATTTTATTTATTTTTATTTTAACAAAGTTTTACCTTGTTTATGCCAATTCAAAGTTTTTTAAAAATTTGTAACATCTTATTTTAACAAAGCCTGTACATTAAGATTTTCATATTGCCTATTTTTTATTTTATATATCCTATGGCCTTAAGTAATGATTATGTTACCTTCTATTCTGTGAACAGTGTAATTTTTTCTTTTTTCATCCTATCCCTCTTTTTTGGAGTTTCAATCAACATTAGAACTCTATTAAATTTTAAAAAAGATAATGCTTTTTTATTTTATTCAATTGCTTAGTAATAATTAAAACCTAATGCTGTATAATTTCAAGACATCCATATTTATTGGATTTATCTAGAGTCCTACTCTTCAGATTTACTGCATCCCCCCCCCCCCCCCCCCCGCAATAAATTATTTCAAGTCAATTGATTTCATGAACATGGTTTCAAGCACAGGTTGCAAAGAAATTAAATGGCCCATCTTTTTTTCATAATATCTACTTAGTGGTGCAATTGTAAAACTAATGAGGATGGGTTTGCCAAATTTAAAAATAAACAGACATATAAAAAATAAATAAATAAAAATTATTTTTGATTTTTAATGTATTTTCAGATCCTTTACCTATTTCATTTTTATCATTCAAAGCATGGAATAGGGATTTCCTGTTAGAAAATGAGAAACTTTCTAACCTTAAAGTTACATTCTTTAGGTTAATCCTAGTTCGCTTGAATTCATTATGTAGATGACGATTCGTAATCTTGGGATTAAGAAATAAGGCTGTCTAAATAATAAAACGAGTTTCTGGATTGATCTGCCAACTTTTGAGTGGTAAGACTGTTGTGGTTTCTTATCAAATAAATTTAAAATTAGAAATCAGGAATTTTTCGTTGAGCGCAAAGTTTGTAGAATTAGACTTTTCGACAAACCTTGGTTGAGGGCAAAAAAAAATGGTTAGGGATGGCATCTGACGGGTCGTGAGAAAACCAGCTTTCTTCACCGTGACGATCTAACTGAAGCGTATTAATGAAATTTTATTAGTTTAATGACCATAATTTGTCTATAGGGTGTCCGGAAACACATGGCATACGTCTGGGAGAGCGTTAAAAAGTGGTTTTATGAAAAAAAAAAAGTTAAATGTAAACCCTCCTAATTTGAATCCAAGAATTTGATGGTGTAGTCTATTCATATGACCATTTTCGACAACTTTAAAAAATGTCAAATTTTAGCGTTTTTGCGCTAAAATCCGTTAAAATCGACCTAAGGACTCATTTTTTTTAATTCCACTTATTTTTTCCAAAGATTCCAACTGTCACAAATTCGAGCATCTTCGCATTCTGCATCACGAGATTTCGTCGCCAACGGCCTTTTTTCAAGTTAGAACCCAAATTTCTTACTTCAGAAATGAAAATTGAGAGGAATTGAAAAAGGAAGTTATGACCTTCCCAAAAGCGTAAGTACTTCACGTAATTTTAAAAACTTTGGCCGAACCGCTGCAGCGCGCTGGTCCAATTTTCCCCTAATTTTCACAAAATACTCCTTAAAACTTTTCCCTCCTATATTATTTCTTCTCGTTGAGGAAGTTCCCGTAGCTCCAGATTAGTATTTTTGCCTCAAATTCTTAATGTTCGATCAATATTTTAAGGATGCAATAAAAATAAATATCCACAATCCTTGTATTTGAAGTCATTTAACCAGTGGGCGCCTGGTGGGACAAGGGGGCGTTTTTTGAGATAAGCGACCGATATTTTTCTCTTTTCGATTAATTAATATTCACAATGGTGAAAGCGAAGTGGACACACTTATAATATTTATAAATATGATGATATTCTATTTATTTCTCATGTTCAGCGGCGTCCTTTGTTATTCCGACGATCAGTGAGTACCTACAGTTTTACAATGTCATAAACGATTTTTATGCACATGCATATTAAATTTTGTATGGAAGAGCAGGTGAAGTTGATATTACTTTCATGTGATATGATAGATGTTGTTAATTTTCCGAAGATTGCAGAGTATTTTTTTTCTTTCTTTAGTATTTTAATTCGCAATTCGGACCTTTTCGAAATCTAGTGCGCAAAGTGATCTATGGAGAGTATAAGTATGAAGCCCCACATGGAACTCTCTAGAAAGAGGCTTGATTTCATAAAGATTCGGTTTTATACTATCCACACCTAAATTAATTGAACCTAAATTGCAGCCGTGATGCTGTCAGCCAACCCAGAGTCAATTAAGATCATTTGGTCCAAAAACATTTACAAAAAAACCATTAACATTAAAATGTCCAAGCGAAAGGAGAAGTCACTAATCATCAAATGATCTTTATCTTTATGAGGGGTTCAAAACGTGGGTCCCTGTGTTTTCACATTTGCACCCCACGTATCCCACATTTCATGACATACATATTAAAATAATTCAAATTCTATTTCAGACCCCGAATAAAGGCTGAAAAGTATAACATTGTGATCAGAAGTGCACAAAATAAAAATGTTTCATTGATTAGTCAAAAAGGAATTATTAGTGCGAATGGCAAAGACATTGGTAAAATACTGAAAAATGTAAGAATAAAAAATGTTGATTCAAGAATTGAAATAATATTTTTTGGAATTTCCAGGCGAAAAAAGTGCTTGACAAAATGGGAAAGTTTGATTTCGAGAATATTGGCGAATTACAATCATCAGTCGTGAAATTGAGAGAAGACCTCGATTCAAAAGTTGTGTCGAGAATAGTGAGATTCGAAAAGTATTTTGGAACCCCTGGAAACGAGAGCAGTCTCTCCTATTTATCACGTTTCGTACGTTTAATGTTAATATCATTAATTCTTATGAATATTCTTTCCTAGATGGTCTCTAAATTCCGAAAAGACATCGACCTAATAACTACAAAATTCGAACAGTTAGTAACTTTACAAAAGAGCCTTAAAAAGTTAATCGAAAAAAACGAGTGTAAAAGTAGCCCTTGTCAACACGGAGGTACCTGTTTCGACACATATCAAGGATTCCATTGCGTTTGCCCTGAAAATTGGCAGGTAAACTCCTAATGTATGTTTTGAGGTAGGAATACTCTGGGAAACCGGACCGCCCCTATTCCGTCACAAACAGCTGCAATCCGCACAAAATTAGTTGCATTTGAAATTTATACTTCGATTTAGCTGAGGTTGGATTATTTTTCTACATTATGAACGTTTCAGGGTCAAATGTGTGATATTGATGTGGATGAATGCGCCTTATTTCGTGGTACGGATTTCGGTTGTCAAAACAATTCAACTTGTATTAACTCAGCTGGATTCTACACGTGCTTATGCCCGACGAGTAACCTTTTTGGCCTCCATTGCACCAAGCAAACTTTCGATTGCACCAAAGACAATTCAGAGGAAATGTGCGGTCACGGTTATTGCGTCAATCAAGGAGGAAACGGCAAAGGTTTCGTTTGTATTTGTGAACAGGGATGGAAGTCGCCCGGGCCTGGAGTCATCGCCTGTGTTCAAGACGTCGACGAATGCAACTCTCCCAATCCACCTTGTTCTCAGACTCCTCCAGTTAAATGTATAAATACTCCTGGAAGTTTCCAGTGCGGAGAATGCCCTCCAGGTTTGTCTAAAAATATTTTCCATATAATCTTCTTCAATTCTTATCCCACAGGCTACTCTGGAAATGGGTATCAGTGCGCAGATATTGACGAATGCCAAATTAATAATGGTGGATGTAGCACGAATCCAAAAGTCCAATGCATCAACTTAAGAGTATGTGATATCTTTTAATGGCATTTAAAATTACTAATAGAGCTTCAAACATTTTAGGGATACAGCTTATGCGGGCCATGTCCTCCTGGATATTCCGGTGATGGAAAGGTTTGCGAATTCGTCAACAACTTATGCTTGAATAATAACGGAGGATGTAATCCATTATCGACTTGCATTTATAATTCGGGAATGAATAAGGTTATATGCAAATGCCCTAGAGGGTTTTCAGGAACGGGAATTGGCCCTGAAGGATGTGTCAATACAAATAAAGGAAATGGTCAATGTGACCTTTCTCCCTGCCTTAACGGCGGAACATGTGTTCAGACGAATTCCGGATATCAGTGTATTTGCCTCCATGAATACTTTGGTATGTAAATGGTGGAAATAAAACGGCAATGCTGAAATTTTTCTCCAGGCGACAACTGTGAACTAGTTTATACATCTTGTTTAAATAATCCCTGTAAAAATGGTGGGAGTTGTCGAGCTAGTAATCAATCTTTTGATTGCCTCTGTGCCGAAGGATATTCTGGAAGACATTGCGAAATCCGAGAAAATGGTACGCTTTGGAGATTGCTTTTATTGAGCTAACCGGGAATTTTAGATTGTACGGACATCTTTAAAGAAAACTACGGAACGATTTATCGAAGAGTTAAATATTTAGAATACATGAAATCAAGAAGAGTGCATTTATCTTGCAGCTGGACTGTTATGGCGCCGAATTTAGGAGATGTTCTTAACATAACGTTTATAGAATTCAATTTTCCAGAGGATTCAATGATTTGCTCTGACGACCATTTATCACTAGCGGTAAAGTTTTTTTTGCTACTTTTTAAGCTCGAGGCTCGATCTCATTACACAGCCAATGTTAAAAGCTGTTTTTGCTTAGGTGTATGACGGCTTGTCAAAAAACTCTAAGCTCGTAGGAAAATATTGCGGAGGACAACTCCCTAAGCCTTTCACATCGAACCACGAAGCAGTCAAGTTTGTCTTACATGGATTGATTACGTCTTCTGCTGAATTCAAAGTTTCTTGGAATACTACAAAACGAAGTAAATCCATTAAATTCTTCTGCTTTCTTTTAATAATTTTGTATCTACAGATTGCGACGAAGTCATTAAACTGTATGATCGTAATTCAATCACGATCAGTTCACCTGGTTATCCCGGACCTTACCCGCAGAATGCAGACTGTAGATGGATAGTCATAGCAAACGGAGGTGAAAGGATACAAACTCTTTTTTTCTCTTTGGACGTCGAAAGCACTCCAAACTGCACCGCTGATTACTTAGAGGTCTTTTATGACTAAGTCGTTAATAAAATGTTAATGAAATTCTTCAGATGAGAGACGGATTATCTACAAGTCCGACCATTGCCAGACTTTGCAATTCTTCAATTCCTCGCCCAATCGTTACCTCGTCTAGTTATCTTTATATGACTTTTCATTCCGACTATGACTTCCAAGGCACTGGGTTTCAACTTTCTTTTACTAAAATCCCCGGGATACCTGGTTGCGGCGGACATTTAACTTCACCCGAAGGAAAGATAGTCATTCCGAATGTTCCCTTTTTCTTCAGTTCGTCGATAAGTGTCGTTCTTTGCTCATGGGTCATCCATCTACCAGTGGAAGAAAAAATAAAGGTGTTTTTAAATCGAATATCCAAATCTGGAGAGGAAATAAGCGATTTTCATTTAGGATCAATCAGGGTAATTTTTAAATATTTTTCACTTATATAAATTTAAAAAATGAAGGTTTACGATGGCCCTGATGAATACTCGGAGGTCCTAGGAAAATGGAATTTCGAAGAGCCCTCTGAAATAGATTTTACATCATCGTCTAATTTTATGACAATATCGTATACGAATTTTTACGACGGTGGCCCTGCTCCTGGCGCCATAAGATACGAGTCAGTTTGCGGTGGAGTCTTTACGTTGAAAAGCGGTGCTTTGCGGTCTCCCTATTACCCTAACAACTACCCTGGAAAGCGAACTTGCCGATATCTAATAAAACAACCTCCTGAATATGCCATCATTCTCGATTTTCTAGATTTCGACCTCGAACTGACAAATAAACAAGACGAAAAATGTGCTTTTGACTCCGTCAAGGTTTTCGACGGATATTCAGAAAACGCTCCCATCAAAGGAAGCTTTTGCGGGAGGAAAATTCCGAAACGTATTTTCTCAACTCATAATTATCTTTTTGTAAAATTTACTACCGATGAATCCAACCACGGGAGAGGATTCGTGGCTAATTACAGCACCGTCGAAATAGGTAAGAAGTAAAAATAGAGAGATAATACCGGAGAACCTTCTGAAAGTTATTAACTTTTTAATTTACAATTTAATTCTTAATTTAATTAACTTTGTTTTGAAAAGAGCCCTTAGGCTATAACAACTCACAGCGGAACAACTAAATATGACAAACATCTCAAATTCATTCCAAAAATATTTAGCTGCTCTTAATCATCGCTATTTTTCGGTGACTCAAGAATGTTTTCTAGATTGTGGTGGAATTTACACTGAACCGAATGGAACGATACAATCAAAATCAACTATTGGTAAAGTATGCTCGTGGATTATAACAGCCCCAGAAGATCAATTGGTAAAACTTGATTGGTTGGAATTCCAAACTAGAAATGATTGCAATATATCATTCGTCCAAATCCATGAAAATTTCACGTCACAAACAAATTCAGGAAAAAAGTAAATACTTAATCATCAGTCATAACGTAAGCTTACGAACTTGTTTTCCCAGATTTTGCTCGGTTCCTCCACCTTTGACGTCTATCGGGAATGTTATAATTTTGACAGTACAATTAGTGATATTTAAAGTGAATTATTCGTTTGAAACTAAAAATTCATGTACATAAGCAACATTCTAGTTAAACTTAGATCTAATTTAAACTTTAAGGTTCTGAAAGAAACTTCATCGCTTCTGCTGGAAGTATATTATCTCCCGACTACCCAGATTCTTATCCGGATAATTTAAATTGCACCTGGACGATCACAGTCCCTTACGGAAATCAAATACGTCTCGTTTCGAAGGACTTTCGTTTGGATTCTGCACAAAAATGCGATATCGACTCAGACCATTTGGAAATAAGGTACGTAAAAAACTTCTAAAACACTGTTAAAGAATTGTTTTTAGAAATGGCGGAACAGCAGAATCACCATTGATCGGACGATTTTGTGATGCGAACTTTTTCAATGAGTACACCTCGCATTCAAATAGTTTATTTTTAAGATTCGTCACCAACTCATATGGCTCAGCACACGGTTTTAAATTGGAATGGGATGGCTTCTCCGATGGTTGCGGAGGTCATATGACAACTTCGTCGGGCGAAATAGTCTCTCCAAACTATCCTTTACCTTACGGCCAAAACACAGATTGCATCTGGAAGATAAGCACATCTTCAGGGACTATTGTAGAACTGACCATAGTCGACATCGACTTAGAACTTAATTGTACGAATGACTATCTCGAGATTTTTGACGGAAGAACAAAAATCGATTCCCTCGGAAGATTCTGCCACATGTTCTTTGAAAAAAAAATTGTATTATATTCAAAATCTAATTACTTGCTTATAACCTTCGTATCGGATATAGAAAAACAAGGAAGAGGATTTAAATTAACATATAGATCAAGTAATTTTCAGAAATTTTAAATTTTACTTAAAAATGAAATATTAGTTTGTAACAGGACTATAACTGAATATCAAGGTGCTATTGAATCGCCTGGCTTCCCATCGATGACGAACCTGGAACAAAATTGTCTTTGGGAAATTATAGCTCCAAGAGGAAATCAAATAAAAATCATCATTTCTCACTCCAGCCTCGGCAACTGTGATTTCAACAAACTTCAAGTATTTATTACTCGACAGCAGATAAAACTTTATTTCTCTCATTCTCATCATCAGATAGCCGAAGGAAGCCAAAATGGGACTGAAACGAACGTTTTAATTAAAAATCACTGCTCAGAAAAAAACAAAACTATTATTTCAAACCTCGAACACGTTTTTATCCGATATACAACTCAAGCAAAAGAGGATACAGACAACTTGTTCAGACTTGAATGGCAAGTCATGGGTGAGTAATGTGATAGATCCGACATACTTCATTTTCACGTATTCAAAAGGTTGCGGAGGAGTGTTCAAAAATGTAAATTCAAACGGTGAATTCACTTCGCCGTCTTATCCTACAGCTTACAAAAACCCTGTCGTATGCGAATGGTACATTTCGGTCGAAGATGGTAAAAGTATCGACTTTGAGGTTCACGATTTGAACATCGTTTCGTCAAAGGATTGCGATCAAGATAGTTTAACAGTAAACACAATAAATTTTTTTTTACCGTAACCCCCCCCCCCATGGCACATCAGCAAGATCCACTGAGTTGCATCTTGCCTCTTAAACTTGGTCACCTCCCACGCTCTCCCCATCTGTATTTACCCTATAAATAAGATTTAACTGCACCTTGTACTGTTTTGTATATCATTTCATAGATATACAGTGGAAGTGATGACAGCAGTCCGGTTGAATCAAAACTATGCGGAGCCTCAATACTATCGTCTGTTAAGTTGCACAGCAATAATGCATTCATTCGATACACGAGCAACAACGCAGCGAACAAAGGATTCCGTGCGGTTTTCCACACGAGGGATGAAGGTATTTCGAAAAACTAGAAGACTTTTTTAAAAAACTACTTTTCTAGGTTGCGGTGCAATGTACTATACATCCAGGGGTAAAATAAGCTCTTATGGCTTTCCGAAGAATTACTCCATACATACTGACTGCACTTATCAAATAGTTGTCTCGCCATCGTTCAGAATCCGTTTAAATTTTACGACCTTCGATATACCTTCGGACAATGAATGTACCAAATCTTTTATGAAGGTTTTATGACTTACTTACTCCCGTCTTTACACTTAAATTTTATTTTTAAGATCTTCGAATATGGGAGAAAAAATAAAAAATTTTGCAATCGAAATCCTCCGAGTGTTTTCACAACTTTTGGAAACTCGGTTACAATCGACTTCCTTTCTCTCCGGGGTCCGACCGGGAAAGGATTTTTGGCGTCTTACGAAGCTGTGAGTTATTCTTATCTTTTGAGCTCACTAACATTGAGTAAACAACTTCTGGTTGCTGTGTAGATTATGTCTTTGGGGTGGGTTTTACAGCCAAAGAACACACGAACTTCATTGGCTGCAAAACCTATCCCGAAGTCATAAATTATTAAGCTTTACTTAAAAGTTCCTCGCCTCCTGGACAAATTGAGGTAGGATAAAATAGATAAAGACTAATTAAAACTATTTAAGGTTTGCGGAGGAGAAATATCTGCGGCAAAGAAGGGAAGGATGTTCACGCCATTTTCTCTACACCAGTATTTCTCATTGATAAAAGACGGTGAAAATTGCACATGGATTATCAATTCTGAAGAGCCAAGTATTAATCTTTCGTGAACTCCAGTTCGAATTAGTCTTCCGAATTTTCAGGCAAGAAAGTCACGTTAATGTTCACCTCTTTAAAACTTAAGACGGATGAGAGCGAAACCCGCATCAATATTTACCCCGCTGGAAACGAAAGATCTGTAGCATATGCAACTGTAACTGGAAACAAAATTCCTCCTCCGATCATCCTTCCTTCTTCTGTTGTGACTATTTCATTTGTTTACAGAAAAAGGACTTACTTCAATTTAGATTATTCGTTTCTCGACAAAGGTCTTCATGAAAACTTATAGTGTCATCCTTTAATTATGTTTTATTCGTAGCTTGCGGAGGTCTTTTTATAAGCAGCGAAGGAAAAATTGTTTCCCCCAATTATCCTAATAACTATCCCGTTAATATTGAGTGTGCATACACTATAAGATTGAGTCCAGGTACGTATCATATTTCTAACTCGTAAGTCGTATGCTTTAACCATCCACGCAAGGGAGTTCCTTCTCTCTGCGTGCGAAACTTAAGGATAAGCCATGGTCCTGATGTAAATTCTTCATCTTATTTCGATTCTAGGCAATGCGATGAGTCTCCGATTTGTGAAGATGGACATAGAAAAAAGTGAAAATTGTAATGAAGACTATATCGAAGTTAGAGAAGAGAATAAAGCAGGAAAATTGATCGGATTTTATTGCGGGAGTGTTCTTCCTGAGGACATTCGCTCGAATAAAAGCCTTCATATAATATTTCGAAGCTCGGAGAACACGACAGGAGGGAGTTTTGAGATCGCGTATAGCATGGAACACGGAAGAGTGTTGAGAGGACCGTCCGGCAGTATCGGGAGCCCTTCTTATCCCGATTTCTACGACGGTTCGGAAACTTTTACGTGGCGAATCGTCGTCGGCTCAACTTCCGTCATCCAGCTCTCAATTCACTTAACTTCAATAGTCAAATTCGACCCAGACTGTCCAAACGGTCTCAAAGTAAGTGTCTTTTCAGAAAAATTGCTTATCATTCAAAATTTTAAGATCTTTGATGGTTACAATGAAGATTCTTATGTTTTATTCCAAACGTGTTCTTCAACAAACGTAAACGTCACATCCAAAACGAACGTTTTATTCATTAAATCATCATTCGATCATCCATCGAGGTTTTTGTTGAAATGGCTCGAAATAGGAAAAAATGGAATCAAAAAGGATCAAGGTTCATTTCCCTTATTCTTCAATATAAAAAATTTAAAAAAATTTTAGACAACATAACAAGAGTTTTTCTTGGTACAAAAAGCGATGATTTTAACTTCACGAGTCCAGGATATCCTGGTGGTTATGACAAGAATCTTGAGTTATCATGGATATTTGAAACTGACCCCTACAACCATATCGTCCTTCAATTTTTGGTCCTCGATCTTGAAAAATATACGTGTTTCAATGATTTCATCAAAATATACAATTGTAAGTTGTTTTTAATTTTCTTCCAAATGCTCATTCATTTTCAGTGGAAGATGCTGTAACACCAATTAGGACTTTGTGCCGCCCAAATGATACTTTGCCAGTGTCCGCTGGTAGCTCCGTTCAAGTGACTTTCAAAACGGATTACTACGGAAATGGAACAGGATTCCAAGCAAAAGCATTCATCGGTATTGGAACTTTTTTTTTTAAATAAGTCTAATTTTTGTTTTTCTAGAATGTGGAGGAAATATAACTGGCTCTGTTGGAAAAATAATAACGCCAAAAGTCAAGACGCACTTGACGTGCGAATGGAGAATTAAAGTCAAAGCAG
This sequence comes from Orius insidiosus, assembly GCA_014119065.1. Classification (NCBI taxonomy): domain Eukaryota; kingdom Metazoa; phylum Arthropoda; class Insecta; order Hemiptera; family Anthocoridae; genus Orius; species Orius insidiosus. The sequence continues at coordinate 612,915 of JACGAQ010000011.1, read as the reverse complement.
GACGCAAGATTAAAATAAGTTTTACCAATTTTAGCATTCCAACTTCTCGATCTACTTGTTCAGACGGTTACGTCATAGTAAGTTTTTTTTTTTTTTTTTTTTTTTTTTTTTTTTTTTTTTTGCCTTATTGGCATATAAGGTCAACTCAAAAAATTGGTAGAAGACTTTGTCCGACATTACCGACGTTACAAATAACAGAGTAACTTTGATGTGGATACCGTGACATACGGGGGTAGAAGGGAACGAGATGGCTGACAAATTGGCAAAAAAGGTTCCCTCTCTATCCTGAATAGCAGTGCCATAAGCACCGCCTTCGGGAAAAAAAGTCTCTTCTTTCTGCAGTTGAGAACAAAACTCAGTTTAAAATAATCACCGCTTTTTTATTTTAAGCTCAGAAACGGACATCATTCTGATTCACCGTTCCTCGGAGCTGGAAAATACTGCGGGAAAATCGCTCCGTCCCCATTAACTACAAGTAGCAACTACGCTTATATCTTTTTCAACCAATACACATTAGACGAGGTAAAATTAGAGATAAATATAATAGTTAACTATAAAAATTTTTATAGAAAATTGAAATCTTCTATGAAGAAGAATCTTATTTTTGTGATGAAACCTTCGAATTGAGTGAAGACTATAATATAACGATAAGTTCTCCAAATTATCCAAATGTACCGAACCCTCATACAGAATGTCAATGGATTTTTATGACGAGTCCTGAAAAGAATATTCATTTCCAGTTTAACGGAAGATTCGATTTGACCGTCGACCAAGAGTGAGTAAACTATAAACTCTTTCTTTTATCAATTTTATGTCTCAGTTGTGTTTCGGAATACTTGGAATTACACGAAGGAAGTTCCGAGGTGGGAAAATTGATCGGAAAATATTGCCAAGACGTCCCACCGTTCGTCGTCACAGACGGAAACGCGTTATTCGTCAAATATGTGACCGACTCAGACGATCCGCATGATGGATTTCAAGCAACCGTATCAATAAGTACATACTTTAATTACTAACCACCATCAACTTTTTTTCTTGTTTCAAAAGACAAATGCGGAGGAACGTTTTACGATAAATCTAAAGGTAAAATTGAATCTCCAAATTACCCAGGACCATACGAGCGAAATATGAACTGCACTTGGTTCATACGAGGGGAACCTGGCACTTACTACGTCCTTCATATTCTTCGAGATTCAAAACTGGAAAAAGATGACAGATTGATCGTCTCGGAAATTGACATGGGTACTCCTTCCTATGAAAGATTTTTAAGATATAAGCATTTTTTTTAGATGTCTTGCCTTTGATGTTACCTAATGACGTAAGAGAAGATGTGGAGTACGAAATGCATTCCAATTTAATCAAAATTGACCTCCAATCGTCTTCTTCAAAATCTGAAAATAGGAAATTTGTTATTGAATTTTATGAAAAAGACCATGGTAACTAAAATTTGGTTGTCTCAATCTAATTTTATTTCTGATATCAGATTGCAGTCAAACGCTAATGGAGCCGACTGGGACGGTCTCCTCTCCTGGATATCCAAAAGGTTCAAAAGCTTATTGCCACTGGCATATTTTAGCCGCAACCGGCAAACGTGTCACTTTAAACATCGTCGATTTCGACATGCCCAAACCAGACAAGTCGCTTCACAAAAACTATTTTACGGTAAGCCCTCCTTACTTCAACTACCAGTAACAAATTTTAACCAGGTTTACAATGGTTTCCGTCTGAACAAAGACGATATTATGGATGAAGTGAAGAATGGAACCGTTTTTAATTCATTAGGTTTCGCCCTCGGTATCGTTTACGACTGCAAAGACTGCGGTACACATCGTGGTTTTAAAGCAGAATATTCGACTTTCGAAGATGCTGGTAAGTTAATAATTTAATCTCACAATAAAATTAAATAATTGCCGTCACTAAAGTAGAAGAATGAACTAAAGTAGAAACAGGGGTAGGAGCAGGTAATCAAGATGAAAAAGGAATTTGAGCTCTTTTAGTAAAAGCAGCAACAACTAATAAAATTAAAATTATTCATATATAATTATTTAAATAATTTCAATAAAAAATATAATGTCAGCCACCAAAATTAAATATTCAAGCAATTGAAATTAAAATAGTGACATCACCAATACGAGTAGTTAAAATAGTAAGTATTCCAGAATTATTATCCTGTGGAGGATATTTGGAAGGTAAAAACGGTTCTGTAACGTTCGAAGATAAATCTACGAATACATTCGATTGCGAATGGAGATATAACAACGAAGGCAAACGTACTTTGACTTTGACTTTTTCTGGGACAATCGGACTCTCCAAAAAGAAAGATTGTTCTTCTCAACAAACGTCAATCGCAGTCCGCTCAGGTAAGTCAATAAAAAAATCTCTTGACTTAAAAAATTAATTTTCAGTTAAGGCTTCTATCGCCATGGTGTTTTTTGCGGGTACATCCCTCCAGACAAACCTCTTTCCGTATCCACTTCTCTCAAATACACAACGATATCAGTAACTGTCCACGTAAAAAACTATTTAAAAAATCTTAAATTTTGTTTTAGGCAATCAAATTTGATAAAAAATCTCAAAAAGAGCCTTTTGATGTTAAAATTTCCTGGAAGTTAGACGAATGCGGAGGTACCGAAGATGATCCATCATTTTTGATGAGTCCCGGATTCCCAAATTTTTATAAATCTTTGGATTGTGTTTGGAATTTGAGATATTCAACGTGGAGAACCATAAAGGTTAGCGTTCACTCCGCCGATAGATGATTTCATTGGAATGGGCTCCTATATTTTGCATTAAGCGCTTAATTAGAAAAAAAACTAGGCTTCATTACTAATAAATGGTTTTAGATTAAATTTGATACTTTTGAGTTGGATGAAAGTGGTAAAGACTTTCTTGAAATACGAAATGGGAACTCCCCTTTTAAACCTCGTGTTGCAAAACTCTGGGGATCTAAGAAAGTGAAAGAAGTGGTATCGACCACAAGAAGATTGTGGATTCATTTTCATAGCGAGTCTTCAAACCAATACAGGGGATTTAATATATCCTTTGAAAAATCCATAACAGGTTGATATCAAGTACCGACAAAGGAAAAAATATTATAAGAATTCGTAGATTGCGGTGGCATCCTGGAAAGCAAGGAGGGAATTATATCTTCTCCGAAATTTCCACAGTCCTACGATAACAATTTAGAATGTGAATGGGAAATTACAAGTTCTGAAAACAGCCATCTAAACCTCAGATTCCAGTCAAGGTTCCAAATCGAATCAAGCGCCGGATGCGTAAACGATTTTGTCGAAGTAAGTTTCAGGTGACTTTCAACTTCATTCCTTGGGTTGCTTTTAGATATCGGATTTTACAAATAACTCATGGGTCCCCATAAAAAAAGTTTGCGGACGGGAAGGCGGAGAGGCGATCAACTCGACATCTAACAGAGTAAAAGTGTTGTTCAGAACTAACGAAAAAACTAGCGGCGCCGGATTTCAAGTCATTATAAAAACTGATTGAAATACCACCAATAAAAATGATTGTTCACAGATAAAATTCAAAGAAGAATGTGGAGGTGTATTCGTGGCTAGTGGAGAAAAGAAACGTCTTTTCTCCCCTGGCTACCCAGATTCCTACAAAGGGCCTCTCTTTTGCAACTACACCATCTTGGCACCAGGGAAGAACATCAAAGCCAATTTCACCACGTTCCACCTTCAAGACGGTAATGCTTACTTGCTGAAAATATTGTTTTTTATCTCTTTTTTTTAGAGGTTAACTTGAATAACTGCAGCGATTATGTGGATATTGAATTCTTTGAAACCCGTGATTACACACGAGGGAAAAATCGGTTCTGTGGAACCACTCTTCCCCCTGTCATCGCCTCCCGTCAAACGTTGACTTTAATCTTCAGTGCTGATAATAACGGACCTGGTTTTGAATTAGAGTACTACGTCGACGGTAATAAGAAATCAGAAGTTTCATTTGAAAAAATGAAAAGAAAATTACTGATATTTTAGGTTGTGACAGAAAAATAACAACAGAGGACTCTATCACTCTACCCCAACTAGCAGGACTGTCATCAGTGAACTGCAAATGGGAAATCGTTGCGCCGAAAAATATGACGATTAAAATTACGTGAGATGAAATTAATCATCTCGTCGAAAATGTATGAAATTTGTTTTCAGTCTTCGATCGTTGGAGATGAGTATGCGCAATTGTAAGCTTAATTCTTTGAAGATTTACGAAGGAGCGGAGTCAAAAAATCAAACGATTATTACGAAACTTTGCAGTACAACACGAGGGCCCGTTTTCAAAACGAAAAGCAACGAAGCAACTATTTTCTTTCATTCCTTAATTTGGTTCGCTGGTATACAATTTTTTGCCACTTTAAATTTTCTTCCTGGTGAGTTTCTCGGTACAAGCTAATCTTCTTCAACTCCTCTCTTCCTGAAAAAGAAAAATTAAATTCATTAATTTTAGGAGAACTTCAAGGATGCGGAGGATCTATAAGCTTAGAAGAAACTCGCAAAAAATCAATATCGTTCTCCACGGAGAAATTCACTTCTGGAACCCTTCTCGAGTGCTTCTGGAAAATCACTGCAAAAGTCGATGAAACATTAAAAATTAAAATTATTGCGACTACGATGAAAGAAAATCGTTGTCTTGGACAGCTGGCGGTGATTGTTTATTTTTCTCCGACTTTTCTTTTTATCTTTTGTTTTTATTCAAGATTTATGATGGGCCGAATTCAAATTATGATCGGATATCGGCCATCAATTGCTCCTTTTCAACTGATCCGTACATTACATCTCAAAATCTGGGAGCCATCGGTGTTTACACGGAGGGCCAATCGGGTTTCAAGTTCACAGTCGAAGTTGAGTCTCAGAGATGTAGGTTGAATTACTAAACAATCAACTAATAATCACTTTTTAAAGCCGAGTGCGGAAATTCTCTTTACACTGCCGTAGAAATCCCGAGGAGTCTTCAATCCCCAAATTATCCAGAAAACTATCCCATAAATATCAACTGTGTTTGGACTTTAAGAGCCACGGGTGAAGAGAAAATCGCAATACATATCGAATATTTAAACATTGAAGAATCCGTCCACTGTCAGGCTGACCGTTTAATGATCGAAGATGCTGGGAAAAAGGTTGCCTTTATCTCGTCAAAAAAATTGTAATATTTTTTTATTGTTTAACAGTCAATCAATTTTCCTGATGAGAACAACGTGTATCATTTAACAGTTGGCGATTTTATCCCAAGAAAGGTAATCTTGTGCTACAGTCAAATTCTAAATCATAACCAAAAATAATAATGCTTACAGAATACACATAATTTGAGTGGGAAAGCGGTGTTTTGTGGAGAAAATATAACAGGAAGCTACTATTCTAATTCAAACTTGGTACAAGTAAAATTTAAATCGAACGATCAAGTAACTTCAAAAGGATTTAAATTAACTTACTCGACAAAGGGTGAGTGCATAGAAACTATGGCTCAAAATGGTAAAATAAAATTACATATTTAATTAGCGTGCGATCGATCGTACTACGATCAAGGAAGAATTTATGTAAAAGTGTCACAACTTTGTCAATTCGTGATATACGCTCCGAAGAACCACACGATATCCGTCTTCATAAAAATGATTGGCCTTTTGCCCTCCTCTATCGATTGCGATCTTTCCCTTTTAACGGTGAATATTACATTTTTTTTAAAGGTCTATTCGATTTTAAATTTGATATTCAAGGTTTTTGAAGGTCTTCAACAAAGCGAAAACGGAACAATAAAGATAAATTGCGAAAATAAAATTTTAAGCCCGATATATTCCGTTGGGCCAATTTTGACTCTCCAAGTCAAAAAAGTTTCCGGGCAAATGTTTTCGTTTAGCAATATATTCGATGCAACTTTTACGACCACAGAGCAAGGTAATCAATTAAACGAGAACTTCGGAAACTAATTTAAATAAAAACAGGGCAAGGATGCGGAGGGAAATTAACGGGAAACTCTGGCATTTTTACGAGTCCGTTTTATCCAAATAACTTTCGCAAAAATTCAACATGCGAATGGACCATTTCTGTTCCCATCGGAAACCTACCCGTTTTAAAATTTGATGGTGATTATAGCGACTGTTCTTCTTTGAATAAGTTTACTTTCTTCTTCTTGTTTCAGTTTTTGATATTGGCACAAAAGAAACTTGTCCGACAGATTTTGTCAACATATACGAAATGAACGACGAAAAAATTCTAATGCAGAAATTTTGTGGAGAAGTATTCAAAACATTTTCTTAATAACAATTCAGTCAATTTAGAGCAGTGTTTCTCAACATTTTTGAAGCCTTCGCCCCCCTAAGAGGAGGAAAATACTTACCGCCCCTTCCCTACTTAAGAAAAAAAAATAAAAAGGAAAAAAGCAAGACTTGGCGGTCATGTTGGTTTAGTATTTCACGTCTCGATTTTTAAAGAGACCCTGATTTTGTTATAGGTAGGCCTTTTTAACTTCCTTAAAGAAGTTATTGTGATACCCTCCACTTCGGGTTTTTGGGTAGGGGTCTTCCAGACCCCGTAGTTTTTTTTTGGAACAAAATTTTTTATCGCATTAATAAAAATTAAATTAAAAAAAAGGACTCACGCTAACGCCCCCAGCCATTTAGCCATTTCCATCTATCACCCAAATTTTGCTTAACGCCCCCCAGTAACTTCCCAGCGCCCCCAGGGATACTCAACCTCATTGATTGCAAAAAGGGAAATAGAAACTTGCAGCACAAGGTTCTTTATTGACTGTACATTGTGTCCAAAATTGCATTTCTTTAATATCGGTGTTTTAACCGGCTCCGTGGCTGGTGGGTTCAGTCTCTGACTCTCACCACGGAAGACCGGGGTTCGATCCCAGGTTGGGTATAGGGATTTTTGGTTGGAAGTAAAATTCCAATTAAAAATATCCCTCTACAAAATCTGTGGATAATTTAGTTAGGCCACTACTCTGGTAGTTGGCCCAAAAGGGCGCCATGGCATTATGGCGAAAGCCCCCGCCTGGGTCTGATCCCCTCCCCCTTTGTAACAAGCCCTGGGCTTAATACAATTAAACAAAAAAAAAAAAAAAAAAATATCGGTGTTTTGCAGGATAAACCCGGTCAATATCAAGGACGTACTCGAACTATAGTCGTAGCTTACGTAACTAGTCCGAATAATGGAGGAACTGGATTCATGGCAAATTATCAATCCATAGGTAACAAAATATTATATTAACGTTTATGTTTTCCCGATTATCTAACGATTTTTGTTTCTTTCCAGTTGACGAAAACGTTTTACCTGGATCTTCAGATGGAGTAATGATAAATATTTGAATAAATTTTATTTTCACTGCTGTGTTATTTTTTCCTAAGCTATAACCTAGAATCATTAAATTTCTACATGCAACTCAGCAGCTCTATGATTTTGAGTTGAGAGCTAACCAACTAGAAAAACAATCCCATGATCGTTTTACCTAAACCCGATGAACGATGTTGATTGGGTCCTGGCAAAATAAACTAAAATACAAATAACGTTTTTATTTCAAACATTACAAAACATCATAAAATAATTTAAATTTTTATTTCTTTTAACAGCTAACTTTTAAAATTTTCAACTCAATTGATGGATACAATTTTTTTAAAAAACGCTAAAACAATGCATAGCAAGTAAAATAAGAATAACACTCAAAAAATTATAACACTAAAAACCAAACTATCCACTAATACTATATACATAAATCATAAGTAATCATATCACTATAATCGTAAACATTAATACTTTTTAAAATTATTGAATAAAACGGTAACGACATTGTTTTTAACATTGAGCTTGAAAGTATAACTTGTTAAAACATCCTTTACAGGTCCGGTCAACAAAAAACATGTAAAAACGAAATATTGGGAATCGTCGTGAAGAATTTTGAAGTTTTTTTTTTGCTTTTAGGTAAAGACATTTTTGTTTATTGAAGAACTCCTAAAGGTATACTAGTGAGAAGGCGATTGACAAAGCACAATCCATTCGTTCAGTTTTTAATTCTTCTAATCTCATTACAAAATTGACAAAGGAAAATAAACTGTATACTCTCTACAAAGATTATTTAAAACATTTTTCAAAGCGGTTTACGGTCTACTTTTGTCAGTTAAATATCCAAGAATTATTTCTCATTCCGCTAACTACCTCCCTACAACACCTTTAAACTCCTAATTACATAAACCGTAATGAAAATGTTGATTTTTTCAGTAGTCACTTACCTATCAATCATAGGAAAAGGTTTTTTTTGTTTTTTTAAAACGGTTCCCGGATTCTAAAATTAAAATCCAATAACAAAACCATTGTACGATAAAATTTGATTCTAGCTAACCAATTGCTACCAATTTACAAAATTTTGATTCAGTTTTTGTAGAAAGCTATATTACTTTTCCATCTTTTTAAGCTTAAAGGTATGGGAATAAGGTGGAATTATGCCTCATATGGGATTTTGACATTCATCACAGTAAAATAATAAAGATGTAAGGGAAAGTGAAGGGTAAGATCCTGAGCCTAATTAGCTCAATTATTTAATTCTTGTTTTCTTCTTTGTATGGTGAACAAAGAAGAAATTAAGCGAATCATTTTTAAGGCAAAAGGAGGGGTTAATCATGCCTACTTTATCCCGAAATAGATAGCCAAAATATAATAAAATGACTTTGTGAAAATGTTTGGAGAGTTCAAATGAAAAAATCCACATCAATTACTTAAAAAGCTTTCAGGAGGTTGTTCGAATCCCACAAGAGGCACCTTTTTTCCACTCCTCCTCTCCCCCAATGCTTTGTTAATTTTTACAGTTTTTTAATTTTTACAATTTCTAGATAATTAACTTCCTGATTATGCAGGATTGCAAAATAAGAACATGGAGAAAAAAAAATGCTCCCGAGTTAATATCGTTGATTAAATACCAAAGGCCAGAACTTTGAGGTAGATTCACTGTAATGAAATATATATCAGTTTATCCTACAAACTTTTAGGAAAAGTCTTTACATTTATTTTTTTTTTTTTTTTTAAGTTAACAACACAAATAATCTCTCGGAATAATTTTTGTGATCAAAATTAACCAAAAAAAATTTAAGAGGGAAAATATGAATTCATCGATATGCCTCTGTAAATGGACTTTTTTTTAATGTTCGTCAATTTAAATAACATTTATTAAATAATTTATCAACTTTTAAAAATCTAATACAAAAAAATTAAGTAATTGATCAGGAAAAACAAAACTTTTCTTCACTTCAAAAAAAAATGACGACTGAGAGTTTAGACTGCTTAAAATACTTACAAAATTGAGATTAAAATAAAATAATCCACATATACTACTTAATTCACTATGTTTAAAAATAATAAAATATCAAACAACAAGCATATTATTGTGCAAGTGTTTGTTTAGTATTGAGGCGCATAAAATTTTGATTGCAAGTCAGTAACTATGAATAACATCAAGGATAATTCTCATTATTGTAGCATTTTGCTTGATTGCAAGGTGCTATCTTATGGTATACACAGATATAAAGGGGAAAAAACATGGATTGAGCTATTTAAGCAGCACACATTTTAATACTAATAACTTTCTAGGGCCGTATTTTGTACAATTTTAAATACTATTTTTATAGTATTATAACAATCAGTTTCTAGCCCTGATAGAGGCAAAATTAGGCAAAATGCTTGGCATTTCACCTATAAACTTGGACCACTTAAAATTTTTTTTTAATTATCGATTTACAAATTTGAATTTATGACTGATAATTACAATTTTAAAAGTTATGTTGAAATAAGATTCTGATAGAAAAAAAAACATTATTGCTTAGTAACTCTAATATTAAAGGCAGTGACATAATAAGTACATCGTTCAATCAATCCATGGAGACCATATTTTCCAAATTTTTCAAAGATTAACCCTCCTTATTTATGGGGGTGGGTCTTCCTGACCCCGTAAAGAAAAAAAAAAGATAAATGTTCCATGGATTGACATTTAATTGCATAATTACAATAAAATGTACTATGATCATAATTTTTTTGAACAGAATTTTTTTTCATCTCCTTCAGGTCAATCTACACATGCCTGCGAGTTGATGGCACCATAGCTTTCAGTGGCATTTGTGATTTTCATAGTCATTCACACAGATCCGTATCTGTTCTTTTCATGTAAAATAGATGCAGGAACCTTTCCTGTGACTGCCAGAAAATTGGACTTTTTCTGGGCTTCTACGCAAAGAATTTTATGCAGTACAGCACATGAGTGGATCGACCTTTCTTTTTTTCTATCAATATTTTATCCATTAAACCACAACACAGAAAATTTGTTCAACACCTAAAATATTAATGACTGGACAACCAAAAATAACATAGATACACTATCAGAATATATAAATAATGAAAGACTATTTGTTAGTTTGCAACAACCATTAAATACTTTAAAAAATTGTTCTCATTTTAATTTCTAACCAGCAAAACACAAATTTTGAAATATGTCTGTTTGAATATTGCGACTAAAGCTCGGATTCCCGTGTTGTTGCATCTTTTTTATTTTTTTGGTAACTCAAAAATTGAAAATGACAAGTTATTTATCCGAATAAGTCATTATTACAAATTTTTTATGTTGCACATTTCATGGTTTACAACACAAAATTGCACATTTAGGGGGTAATGCTTATAATGGCACGTTTTAACCAAAAATATAGTCAAATGAAAATCTTTTTCGGAATTTTATAGAATTTGACGCCCGCCAGCCAATTACGATCATACGAACTTTTGCAATATCATCGACTGTGCTAAAACAAAAAAGTTTTCAGATTTGGAATCTACGTTAAAAATTAAGGGGAGACAAATAAACTTTGTTCTATCCTACATGAGTCACACAAATTCAGACACAAGATAAAAAATAAGAAAGAGGAGATGTAATGATTGAACTTGTACATCTATCTTGATTTGATAAACCTGGAGTCACTTAAGTTTCCATCCTGTATACATTTAACATCATAAATCATAATTAAATAAATAAAAATTTTATTTTGCAAGTTTTGAAGATTTTATTGCACGTTTTCAAATATTTAATGAACGAAAATCCGAGCTTTAATTATGAAAAATAAACGACCTCGAAAATCTGAAACAGTGAGACAAAATTAATAAAGAACATTGCTTATCATATGCAACAGGAGAGGCACAACTAGGGATTAATTATCATTTATCAGAAATTCTACTTGCAAACCATTTGAAAAATTGGATCTGGGCCTTAGATTCACAGGATTTATAATGGAATTGTGATGTTCGCCCACCTTTAGGCTAAATAACAAGGTTTTTGATAGAACCAATGTTATAATTCCATGTCCTGTGCTTCATCTTCACTGAAGTCCGACATCGATGACTCACTCTCAGAAGAAACGACTTGCTGTTGCTCTTGATCTCGAAGAGCCTCCTCTGTCGCATACTTTTTAACATATTCTAAAAAATATGCGTGAATTAACTCCGTGACCATTTTGACTAGTTTCTTGATCATTTCTAAGATTATCATGTGATATTACCATGGACTTTCTTTTTATATTCTTCTGGCTTGTGAAGAAACATGGCGGCAGCATCTCCATTCAAAGGATCGATAGGATTTGGATAAGTCAGCAGTTGCGGTAGAAAAGATTCAAATATATTTGATAAATCTAGAAAATAACAAACAAGAAATATTCTTCCATTATGACCATTAGATTCTCTGCCATGGAGCTAAAACTGCAATTGTGCAGTGGCAGCATTCAGAGACGTTAAATGTAGTGGTTATTTGAGAGCAGGGGCTTATTTTTTTGTGGCCTCAAATTCAAATGTGATTACTCACCGTACAAAGCGGTCCATGCTTGGTTGATCACATCCAAGCAAACCGTTCCTGAAACTTCGTCAATATTCGGATGGTAAACCTTATTCATGAAACCAATCGATGGTGATTTAAATGGGTAATGCTCTGGAAGATGAACTCGAACCTTCCAGATACCTCCTTCATATGGTGCTGAAGAACAAAGAAAATTAGAATTTGACCAATCACTCTAAAAAGCTTTGTTCCAACCGGAGTTTGAAACTGATTTGAAACTCCTGGAGCATGCGCAGAAGGATTAGCAAATCAAATTTGACGGACAAACGATTTCAACGACATCAAATGTGACGCACAAATCCTTCTGCGCATGCTCTAGGAGTTTGAAACCAGTTTCAAACTGCGGAAAAAGCTATTTTCTTCCTTACTTCCTCTGGGTCCGAAGAACTTGACACAAAACTCATTGAGACCTCCCAAAATAGTAACTTCGTGTTTACTTTCAATTCTAAACAAAGTTAAGGAAAAACTCCTCTTTTTTCAATGATATCGTATTTTAAACTCTACATGGGCCCAAGGTTTCTGCCATCCAAGGGTAGTGTAGAAAAATGTACTGTCATGGGCTTACAGGTGTAAAAACCTAGCCCATTGAACTATCCAACCTTTGTCCAGCCTCTGGAGGCTAATTAAAAGCCTGGGGCTCATCAGGGTGCTCAGATTTTTTAAAAAGGGTGCACAGATAAAAGCCCCAAATATTTCGTTTACGGATTTGATCATTTTTTGATGATAATTTATCGCTAGATGTCTACAAAAATTACGGAATCAAATTCTAGGAACGAGCTGGTTAACTATAAATTGGGGCAGAGATCTCTCCAAGATAAAACGTGCAAAAGTTCATTTACAAACGTCAGGTCGTCACCCAATAATAACAAGTCGAAAATCGATATCAAAGTTTTCATGTCACCAAACTTATTCTATTAGCTCAACGGGAAAAACGTAAGCCCGACGCCCATTCATTTACGAAACCGTGGCCTATAATTTATTTTTAAATCGATATACCTTAAAACTTAAAAAAGGATACAATTTGATGACATCCGTGTCCATCCTCCGTTT